>JAMAKT010000035.1:0-349485 GCA_023628415.1 Hypoxylon sp. PDH2405
CCTTTGACTTGAATAAATGTCTCATAGTACGGATTAACCCTTATTCCGTTGATCAGGATTAGGTCCTGTATCTGACAATAATAATAAAAATAGCAATATTAAATTAATAAAATCAATTAGATTAATTAAATTAATTATCTTTATTATTAAATTAATTAAAGTTTATTAATTAGAAATACCTTAAATTAATACCTTAAATAAATTAATTACTAAGCTACTTAATGTATTTAATAATTAAAAGTTTTATTAATAAACCTTTAATTTTATTAATTTATTAACTTTATAATTTAAAGCTATTTAAAACCGTAAGCTATATAAATATATTATATTAATTTATTAAATATTTTAAATATAATATTTAATATTAATTAACATCCGGTAAAATTAAATAATTTAAAAAATTAAAAATCCTTTAAAATTAAGTTTAAGGCTAAATTAATTATCTTAAAATTATAAAATTATATTAATTTAAAAAATATTAACCTTAATAATAATTAATTTAATATATAATTAAAAGAATTAAATATATTTTAAATTAATTCCTATTTAAAGTATTAAAATTTAATGATATTATAAAGTTAATTAATAAATAACTTAAGCATTATTATACAAAAAAATAAAATTAAAATAAAAATAAAATTAAGGAATATTATAAAAATAATTACTAAAGGTAAAGTTATATATTCATTTAATTTCTCCTTATATAAGGAATAAATAAAATAATATAAGAATTAAATAAACTTTATTAAGAAAATAAAATTATAAATCCTTTAAAAGATTATTTAAGTTTTTATATAATTATTTTATAATTTAAAATAAAGATTTAATATTTAATATAAAAACCTATATAATTAACTTAATTTAAATAAAAATTAAATCTATAGCAAAATTAAAGATTAATATAAAAATATTATTAAGCCATTTATTAAATACCTTAGAAATTAAAATACTTAAATTTAAAAATAAAAGATGGTTATGGTTATAAGCTAAAGTAAAGACTTAATAATTATTAAAAATAATAAAGATTAATTTAATAATTTAGTTAAAGCAATTAATCTTAATCTTTTAAATTAAGTAAATAACTTTTAATTTATTAATAAGTTTTAAATTATTAATAATACCTTATTATATAAAGAAATGGTAAATTTATTAAAAGAATAAAATAAATTATAAAATAATAAATTTAAAGTTAAAATAACTTAAGGCTTATTTAAACTAATATATATTAGTGAAAAATATAATAATATTAATTAATTAGCAATAATAAAGGCATTATATAAAAGATTTAAAAATAAAAAAGATAGTGTTTTATTTAAAAAAAAAAGAGTTAATTTTAATAATAATAGCTTTATTAATTATTTAACTTATTATAATAACTATAAACTTACTAAATGTTATTATATTTTCTTTAATAAAAAATTAAAATAATTTAAGGAGAATTTAAAAATTAAGTATATAGTAAATAATAATTTAATTAATAATTTTAATTTAATTAATAAAATTAAAAAGATTAAGGATTAATAAAAAAGGGTTAATAATTAATTAAATGTAAGAATTAAATAATGTTTATTATTAAGAGCTTTATTCCTAATAAGTATACCTTAAAAAGCCTTTTTAATTAATTAATATCCCTTAAAAAATTCCGTTATTTTTAATTTAAAAATAATTATCTATATTTTTAATTAAATATTAAGGTTTTTTAATTTTAAATAAGTAAAAAAAAGAGATTTCATTTTTATAAAAAATTAATATATTTTTATATTAGGATATGATAATATTAATATTTTAATTAATAAAAACTTATCTTTTAAAATATTGTAATTATAAAATATTATATATTGCAAAAACTTTACTTATAATTTAATATCTTTTTATTTTCTTAAAAAATAAAAATATTGGTAGGATAATTACTTTAATAAGATGTATTTATAAAGATTAAATGGTTTAATTATATATAAGTTAATTAAAAGATTTAATTAATTTATCTTAGAATATATTTCATTTAAAATAACAATAACATTTTTCTTTATCTAATATAATAAATTTAATTTATACATTAAGAAACTAGTAAAATTAAATAATGTAATATATTAGTACTTTTAAATGGGTTATCTTAGCTTATAAACCCTAAAACATTTAATTAATAGTTCTATAAAAGTAAAGATTAAAGGCTTAATTACAGTGAAATATAATACTTATAAAATTATTAAAATTAAAAAGCAGATTAAAAAATAGGAAAAAAAGTTAAATAATAAATTAAGTGTTTAATTAATAATTAATTTCTATTTTATTTAAGAAAATATTAAAGGATATATAAATTTAATATTAATTATTAATTATTTTATTAAATATATCTTTAATTTTTATCTTTATAATTATAAAATGTTTATTATTATTAAATTATTTAAGTTTTTAATTAATATATTTGAAATTTAATATAATATTAAGTTAAGAATTTTAAAATATAATAATAAAATTATAAATAAATAAGTAAGAGTAAAAGAATACTTAGAAAGCTTTAATATAAAGATTAAGTTTTTAATATTATACTCTTAAGCTTAAAATAACATTATTAAATATTTAAAGGGTGTAATTAAGGATAAAGCTTATATAATAAAAGCTAATTTTAAGTTATCACATTTCTTATAAAAGGAAATATATTAAGTAATAATATATTTATATAATTAAATGTTAAAATACACATATAACTAAAAATCCCCATATAATTAATTTTATATATATACTAATTAACATTTTAATATATTAGTTAAAAAAAATAAGCCATAATAAGCTTATTTAAAGGTATATAATTATAAGGCTTATATAATAATTTTAAAATCTATAAATAAAGTTAAGAAATTATAATGTTTAAATTTAAAAGTATGAATTAAATATTTAATTAAATATAACTTAATTAATATTTATAGAATTTAAAATCCCTTAATAAATAAGGTGGTATAATTAAAAGATGTTATGTTTAATAAAAATAAAATTTTTATAAGATTAATTAATAATCTAAAAAATAAATTATTTAAGGTAAGTATTTAAGAATATAAAACTTTTATATAATTATTATTAAATCTTATTAAGAATATTAAATATAATTAAAGTTTTTAAGAAAAAATAAGCTAGCATTAATTTAATTAAGATAAAGAAATAAGTGAAATAAAATTAAATATAATTATTAAAGAATTAAATATTAAAAAAGTTCTATTAAAAAGAACCTTTACCTATTATTAATTAGATATAAGGATTAATTACCTTTAATATATTAAGGCATGGTTTAAGCTATTATTAATACTAACACTTTTATTTTCTATCGCTTTATTCTTTATAATAATCCTATTTGTTACAATATAAAAAGTAAAATTTATACCCTATATAATAACTATATAAGTAAAAATTTAAAAGTTAGTATTTAACTTTAATTAAAAAGGTGTTTATATGAGAAATCTATATAATAAAGAGGTAAATTAAGTTAAGTTTTTAAAACTATTAAAAAAGCTCAAATTTATTTATAAATAAAATTTATCAAAGCTTTTAAAATCTTATAAAAATATTAGAAAATATTAAATAAAAAAACATTTTAAAAAAGTAAAAAAATTGTATTTATAAAGCCATAAAAAAATAAGCATTTAAATAAAAGTTTTAAAAAAGGATGTAAGTTATTAAAGGAAGTAAATCCTAAGCTATATATAAATATATACCTATAAAATTAATAAACATAACCATTTTATCAAATATAAAATATAATTAATGGTATAAAGCAATTAGTAATAAATAAGTAATAAGGAAATATATGCGTTAATATTAGCAAAAAGGTTATTTTAAATACTTATAATAATAACAACTAAATTTAATCTAAAACTTATCCAATATAATGTAGTTAATATTTTTATTAATGTTAAGATAAATTATAATATATACATAAAAATACCATTAAGCTATAAAAAGTTAAGGATAATTTTAAAGATCTTAAAGGTACTTTATAAACTTAAGGAATTATCCTTATTATAATAAAGAAAATTAACAAAGTCATTAAAGAAGTTAAGTTTTAATCCAATATCTTATAAACCATATATATTTAATTAAAATAATATATTAATCTTTTTTTACGTTAACAATATTATTATTATATATAAAAAGAAATAAAAAAATATAGTTATAAAGCTAATATAACAACTTTAAAGCCGGTATTAATTCTTAAAGGGTAATAAGCTTTAATAATTCTTAAGGATTAAAATAATTAAAAATCATAATAAAAAACTCATTTAGCTAAATCAATTAACCTATCTAAAAAAAATATTTAATTTAACAACTAAGGAAAATACTAAGAACTATTAAAATCTAATAATAAAAGAAAAGTTATTACCATTTAATAAAATAACATTTAACTAATTAATTTAAAAATATTAAAAGAAAATTAAATTAATCCTATACATAATAATAATTATAAAATTAAATATTATATTTACATATTTTTAATTATTACAATTTAATAATAACTTAAGCTTTAAACATTATATTATTATTAATTAAGTTATCCTTTACTTATAACAAACTAAATATTTAACATTTTAATTAAAAAATAGAAATATTTTTAAAATAATTAATAATACCTTATTTACCAATAATACCCTTAATTATAAAAATTTATAAACATATGTAATAAAATTATTTAAAGAAGTAATAGGCTAGAAAACTAATAAATAAGATATAATTACTATATTAATAATAAAAGCTAAATTGTTAACCCTTACATAAGTAATAAAAGAAATAATATTTTAAATTAAATTAATTAGGGAATTAAAAGTTATACTAAATAATAAAATAATTATGATTAACTATAATAATAAATAAACGATATAACTTATTAAAAAAAATATTAAAAAACTTTAAATAAAGCTTAAACATATAAATATACACAATCATTAATTATAATAGGAAATAATTAAAGGAATGATTAAGGTAGAATATATTAAATTAAATAATATAATTACCAATAAATTAATTAAAGCCTTATCTAATAATTCATTTACTCATTTTAAGGACCAATTAAATCTAATTAATATATTTATATAATTATAAACAAGAAAGGAAATAAAGATTAATAAAGTAATCGAGGAAATACAAAAAAAATAAAAGCTAAAAGTATTATAAGGAATTATTACTAAATTTACCAAATAACTTTATTTAAGAAGGTGTGTTAAATATAAAACCTAATCCTAATTAATGAAATAAGGATTAATCCATATTATAAAACATTTATTTAAGTTAAAAGTAAAAAAGTTATTATAGGATTAATAACAATAAAAATAATAATATTAAATTAATAAGATTAATTAAATCAATTAAATCAATTATCTCTATCACTAAATTAATCAAAATCCATTAATTAAAAATACCTTAAATCAATACCTTAAATGAATTAATTACTAAGCTACCTAATGTATTTAACACTTATACAAATAAATATATAAGCTAATATATAATTAACACCTTATATACCATTATTTTCAACAAGTTATAAGCTTAGGTTTTACGTAAAAGCGATAAATATTTTACATATAAAATGAAATTAACTAATTAAATATAAAATATATAGGTTAGCTTAAAAATTAAGTTGAAATTATATTAATATTAAAAAGGAAAATAATTAAAATTATAATATTATTTAATCTTAATTTAAGAAAAACATTTCCCTTTTTTAAAATCATTATTATTAAATTTTTATAGTTAAAATTAATGTTATTTTAAATATTATGGATTAAAATAATTAACTATAAACTTTTAACTTAAAATAATATATTTATTTAATTATAGGATTGCTTATAAGGTTATAAGCGTTAACCATAAAATATTATTTATATTTTATTAATATTATTTAAAATTTATAAGATAAAAAAAGAAATAATCTTTAAGAAAAAGAAGTAAACGATAAGGGTTTATTTATTTTAAATTTAAATATTAACGATTAAAATAATATGAAAATAAAAGAACTACTTTTTATACCTATTATACTTAGTAATAAGGATTTATTTAAGGTTACAATAGTTATATTAATAATTATAAATAATAATAATAACGTTATATTATTAATTAGTAATGGAAATTTATAAATAAAAGCTTTAAATTAACTTTAATAATAATAATTTATTTTATTTAATGTTTTTTAATAATAATATTTTCTTACATATTAACCAAATATATTAAATTAAAGAACATTATAAGGTTAAAATTATAATATTAAAGGTGGTAATAAAGGAAATAATATTATAATTAGTAATAATATTATAATCCTTAAAGTTTTAATAAATTTAATAAAAGTTAACTTATTTCCTTAATTTAATAATTAGGATAATTATTATAAGTGGTAATAAAGTATATTTATAATTATAAAAATGTGCAACGAATATAAATACATACTTAGTTAAACTTTAAATACCTTAGAGAAAATATTAGAATATTTATATATTTAATAGAAAATCGCTTAACGTAAGGGTATTATATTATTAAAGATTATATTATTAATAACTTTAAAATAAATGGCTTAAGCTAAGGATATTATAATAAAGGTTTTCCTTTAAGTTAAATAAAAATTTAACGAAAAAGAAATGTTATTATTATTTTAATTAATTAAGCGATAAAAGGCCGTTAAGCTTAATAATTTTAATAACGTATAAATCTTTAGTAAGGAAATCTTAAATATATAGGAAAAATATGCTAAGGTTAGCGCGGAATATAAGCTATTCGTTAGTTACTTTATAATATATTTTATATATAACTTAAGAGAAAATTATTAGGCTTAAGTATAAATTTTTTAAACGTTATATATGGTAAAATTATTAGAAATTATAAATGTAATTTAATTAATAAAAGTTAAAGAATTTTAATAGAAAAAACTTAATTAATTAAGTGGAATTATAATAATTATAATAGTAAAATCTTAAAAAAAATATAAGAGAAAGCGGGTATTAATTAAAATACTTATTAAAGGAAAAAAAACGGTAATTAAAAAGGTTAAGAAATATAATTACTATAAGAAATTATAATATTTAAGCAAAGAATATTAAGATTTTTATCTTAAATTTAAAAGGAAATAAAAGTTAGGGAAAAAAAAATTAAATATTAGAAAAGATAATAAAGAAATAATAACCCTTTTATTAATTTAATAAAAATTCTTTAATAATTTAAAAGAAAGATTTATTTAGTAATAATACCTTTTATAAAATGCTTATTAATGAATGTTTAAATCTTAGATTTAAGTTATAATTAATATATAACTTTTAATTAATAAAAGTTTATAACTTTTAACTTTATCTTAAAAATTAAAAGTTAAATTATTAATGGTATTAATAAAGTTAAGATATTAGTATTTGGTATAAGTTTAATTAGGAAAAAGTGTATAATTAAAAATGAATTAGTGTAGATTATTTTTTAAAATGTATTATATATTTTTAAACTAAGGGTTAACCTTATTTTTGTTACTTAATTATTTAATTAAGGAGTTATTATAACTTTATATTAAGATTTATGTTAAATTTAATTACTTAAAGAACCTTTAATAATAATTTTAGCATAACGCTTTAGTAATTTTTTTATATTTAAGATTTAAAACGTTATATAGCTTATATTCTTAGCTTATAACATTAACTTAAAGATAAAATTATGGCATTAAAAAATGGGTTACCTTAGTAAACAATTACTTTTAAAGCTGGAATATATTATTTAAGGGATAAATAAAGCTTAGGAATATTATATTTATAAGGCTTGTGTGTAAAAATAAATAAGAAAAAGCTTATATAAAGGAATTCTTTTAAAGGAAAACTATATAAAGGATATTATTTTTATAAATATATGCAAACCTTTTCATATTAAAGGTTATAATGGAAAGAAGTATTAGCTTATAATGGTTAATAATTATAACTAACTTAACTTAATATATTTAATAAAAAATTATTAAAAGGTATAAAAATATATTAAGTGGTTTATTAAAATTCTTTAAAAGTAAAAGCTTTAAAGTTAAAAGTATAGGATAATTTACCTTAATTAAGCTAATAAATTCATTTCCAATTTAATTAAAAAGTAAGAAAAGAAATATAATATTCATTTATAATGGTTATTTATTAAATAATATTAAAGTAATAATATAATTAAAAACTTAAACATTATAATTAAAGATAAATTATTACTTATAATAATAAGCGGTAACATTTTTAAATATTATTAATTCGAAATATTATAAATGGTAAATTACTTATGAAATAAAAGCTTATATAGTAAACTTAACGTTACGTTATAGCAAATGGTTTATAGCTAAAAGCTTAATATATCCTACATTAAAACGTTAAAAATTAAGCTTTAATACTTATTACTTAATATTAAGCGTAAGAAATTAAATAATAAAGCGGTTAAGGGTATACTCCTTAATTATTAAAGTAACTTTATTTATAAGGTATTAAATAACTAAGGATAAGTTATTATAGCAATGGCTTAAAACATATACTTTAATATGGAAAAAAATACTAGCTTAATAATAACCTTTATAAAAACCCAAATTAATAAATTAAAGAAAGGATTTATTAAGTTTATATTAGATTTTTTACTTGTTAAAAAATAATGGAGTGGAATTATTAAAAACTAAGGTTATATAACTAACGAAAAGATATAGTTAATAAGGAATACCTTAAAAACTTTCCCAAATTTTAACTTAAATATAAGCGTTTTAAATCATTTAAAATTACGATATTTACTACAAAATAAAATACCTAAAAAGAATAATTAATTATATATGTTATATATTCCACTTACATTAATAGCTAACGCAAAAGTTATAAAGTTAAATAAGAAATTATTAATAATAATTAAGGTAAGGTAAAATTACTTTTAATTAAAATAGCGAAAAGTTATAAAGGTAAAGTATTAATTACTAATTATTAATAAAACCTAAACTTTAATTAACGTTATAAATAAAATAAACATTTTAAAAGGAAAGTAGGTTTTTAAATTAAAATAAAGCTTAAATAACGAAATTATTAAATATAAAACGCGTTAAATAATTAAAAGCTTTAAATAAATATAAGGAATAAATTACTTTAAAATGTTTACCTTAGTAATTAAGCTAATAAGTTATAAGGTATTATTTTTCATTATAATTACCTTAAATTTGAAAATTAAATAAATAAATGTAAAGATAATTTTTTTCTATAATAAAATAAAAGAGAAAATCTACGTTAAATAATTAAAAAAATTTAAGGATAGTTTAATATAAATGTATAAACTAAGAAAAGCTTTATATAAATTAAAATAAACACTTAAGGTTTGGTTTAAAACTTTAAATAAATACTTTGTTATATAAAGCTATTAACTTATTAATATAAATTATAATATATTTATAAATTAAGAAACTAATATTTATATTATAGTTTATATAAACGATTTTTTAATTATAAGAAAATATATAAAAAATATTAATAAAATAAAGTCCGCGTTAAATAGTTATTTTTAAATAATAAACTTAAATTCTTACCAATATTATTTAAGTATTAAAATTAGGAAATATAAAGCGAGTTAAATAATTTACCTAAATTAATAAAAGTATATTAAAAAAATATTAACATTTTATAACATATAAAATTGTAAAGCGTGTAATACCTTTATAAATATAATGAAGTTATAATTAGCAAAGAAAGGTTATATATATATAAAAAATTTAAAGAAAAAATATTAATTAATAATTAAATTATTAATATACTTTATAATAAAAATAAGATTAAATATTATATTTATAATTTCTTATATTAGCAAATATATTGTAAATCTTATAATTAAATATTAAATAATAATTAAAAGAATTTTCCGTTACTTATAAAGTATAAAGAATTTATGCTTAAAGTATTAAAGGGAATTTACCTTATTTATAAGGTATATAAATATTAATTAAGTTAAAGATTTAAATATTTAAAGGTTTATTTTTAAATATATATTTAATTTTAATAATAAAGTAATAAATTGGTTTTTTAAGAGATAAAACTTTATTATTTTATTAATTTATAAATTTAAACTTATGAGATAAACTTAAGTTATAAAAAAAGTTATTTAATTTAAAAGATTATTTAAAAAGCTTATAATAAATTTAAAGGGAAATGAAAAGTATATTATAATTAAAATTAAACCTATAATAGTAATTATTTATAAAAATAATTAAAGTGTTATTGCCTTAGTTAAAAATCTTAGAAATTATAGTAAAATTAAGTATATTAATATTTAATAATACTTCCTTAAAAAAAAGGTTATTAAAGATATAATAAATTTAAAGTATATTTTTATAAAAAATATAATAATAAACGAATTAATCAAAGCATTTTTATGAGAAATATTTCAAAGGTTTCGTAACGCCTTAAAGCTAATAAAATTCTTAGGAAATACTATGTGAAAATAAATCATTTATAACTACTTAATTAATAAAGGGTATAAAAATTTAAGATATAAGAAATATTAATTAAGAAGTTAAAAAATAACGGGAATATAAAATTAACGAGAGTATAAAGTTAATAAAAACATAAAGTTAAAGAAAATTAAAATAAAATAAAATTTTTAACTTATAAAAGTTAAATATTTAAATTATATTATAATACTTAAGGTAAATAAGTTAATTAATTAGTAAAAGTATTAAAAAGTTAAAACATATATATAAATAAGCTAAAGCCGAATTTAACTAAACTATTTACCCTTTAATATATCCTTAAGCAAAAGTGTTAAAATAAATGGTTAAGGGATTGCTTTTAAGTATAGTATAAGGCATTTTAGTAGGAATGTATATATAAGTCAAATTTCTCCCATAGCTTATATAAATAGATATATAAGCTAATATATAATTAACACCTCATATACCATTATTTTCAACAACAAGAACATGGCAGGAGTGGCCAGGATCGCCGACGCCATGAGACCCTGGGGCGTCAAGGCTGGGATTTCGCTGAATTTTGCGTCGCCTCAATCGTTCGGCGGCTTGAACACGTTCGATCCCTTGGACAAATCAGTCATTGCGTGGTGGACCGACATCACGAACAAGTTGTATAAATACGTGCCTGACCTGGCAGGCTTCCTCGTCAAGGCCAACTCTGAGGGTCAGCCCGGTCCTATCACATATGGCCGTACACTTGCCGACGGCGCCAACTTGTTCGCGAAGGCCGCGAAGCCACACGGCGGCATCGTCATGTTCCGTGCCTTCGTCTACGACAATCAGAACCTGAACGAGAGAAATTGGAAAGACGATCGGGCGAACGCGGCGGTGGACTTCTTCCGCGGGCTCGACGGCAAGTTCGACGATAATGTGGTGGTCCAGATCAAATACGGACCTATCGATTTCCAAGTCCGAGAGCCAGCCTCGCCACTCTTCGCCCATCTTAAGGAGACGGCGTCTGCTATTGAGCTGCAGATCACGCAGGAGTATCTCGGCCAGCAGTGCCACCTCGTATATCTGCCGCCGCTGTGGAAGACGGTGCTCGATTTCGATTTGCGCGTCGACGGCGAGAAATCGGTTATCGGCTCGGATATTCTATCCGGAAAGCGTTTCAACAAGACGGGGCTCACGGGCTATGCGGCCGTCGTGAATGTCGGTCAGAATGCGACTTGGCTCGGTACTCATCTCGCCATGTCGAATTTGTATGCGTATGGACGACTAGCCTGGGATCCAACTGTCAGCGAGGTAACCATACTCGAGGACTGGACGCGGTTAACGTTCGGACTTGATGACACTGTGCGCGAGACTATCACGCGCATGTCGATGGAGTCGTGGCCGGCGTACGAGAACTACACCGGCAACCTAGGCATCCAGACCCTCACCGACATCACGGGTCCGCACTACGGACCGAACCCACAGTCCATGGACAACAACCCATGGGGCCAATGGACGCGAGCTGATGCATTTAGCATAGGAATGGACCGGACAGTCAAGAACGGCACAGGCTTCGCAGGTCAGTATCCGGAAGAGGTCGCCGCCGTGTTCGAGGAAATCGAGACAACGCCCGATGATCTGCTTCTGTGGTTCCACCACGTGCCGTACACGCATGTGCTCAAGAATGGGAAGACGGTTATCCAGCACTTTTACGACGCACGTATGTAGACCCACACGATTGTACTTATGCACCTCATCTCCAATAACTCGAACTGACACCAAGCAGACTATGCTGGCGCTGAGACAGCTGCGACCTTCCCACAACAGTGGGCCAAGCTGCAAGGGCTGATCGACCAGCAGCGCTACGACGAAATGGCCTTTCGACTGACGTATCAAGCGGGCCATGCAATCGTGTGGCGGGATTCCATCAACCAGTTCTACAACAGCCTTTCCAAGATCGAGGACGCGCAAGGCCGCGTGAACCATCACCCGTGGCGCATCGAAGCGGAGAGCATGGCGCTCAAGGGGTACCGGGTGACTAGCGTCAACCCGTTCGAAGTCGCGTCGGGTCTGAAAATCGTGCAGACGACCGGCAACAGCAGCTCTGGCAGTGTCTCCGCGACGCTTAATTACACCGCCGGGGTGTATGACTTGGCGGTGGCGTATTACGATTTGTATGAGGGGAGGGCTTCGTATGAGTTGTTCTTGAATGACAAGAGTATTGGTAAGTGGGTCGGTGACAACGAGTATAAGCTCGGATATACAGTTACGCGGGGTATTGACGGACACTCGGCGACGAGGATCACGTTTAAGGGGATTGGGATCAAGGAGGGCGATGTGGTGCGTGTTGATACGAAGGCGAATGGTCGCGAGACTGCCCCGCTGGACTACATTGCTGTGCTGCCGGAGGGAGTCGTGGACTGAATGCTAGTCACTTGGGTGATTACCAGCCACCTTAATACCTAACTTGTGCAAATCTTTGTGTATATAATCAAAGTGATATTACTTCTGATGATTGGTTCTCAATGACTTCCTAGGAAGTCGGTCCGTTTTTGTGCCCCATATAATTCGGGCGTGGTGTCTTGTATGCTGTGTAACCGGCAAGAAATTTGGGGTACTCAATTAGCATGGTGAGAATATGCACTGTGTTTGACAGAACTAGAGATCGGTGGAGCTTGTGTCCCAAATGGACAGCGCCTGCAGCTCTTAGCCCGTTCCTGCATTTGGCCCCCAACTACGGTTAACCGCAGGATCTGCAACCGAGCGAATGGGGTCGTACATGCATTTCGGATGTCTTAGTTACCCGTCCGACCCAGATCTCGTCTCACCCTCCACACCTTAGACCCAGCGCCACGTTTCTGGTTCCCATGTAGCACCTCTATCCAAGGAACTTGTGTTGCGTCAATAGCTTCTGCGAAACTCTCATCCCTGATGTTAGGATCGTCATCAGCATCGTCCATTGACTCATCCAAATCGGCCCCATCGCCCACCTCATCATGAGCTCGATAATACAACTCTTCAGTGTAAGCCCAACTCGGCGTGTCAAACTTGCCACTAACAAGAACGATCTCACCGCCCTTAGATGTAACATCTTCAATCGCTTCTGCTGACAGGGGTGTCAGGAGCTGGAGGACACCGGTTTCAATGTCGATGCCCCGGACGAGAACTAGGCCAAGAGAATGAGAATATCTGGGGTCGAGGGTAGTCACGTTCGCAGAATCGATGAATGGGATACCCTCAGGTGTCGTGGAAATGATCTTTTCCCCTAAACTGGAAAAAGACAATGACGCTGACTCATCCTCGTTGCCGTCGATATCCATCGTATCAGCAGCTGGATCATTAAGCAAGTCTGCACGTTCCAAAGACGGTCTAAATGCTTTGGCGCTCTCAATTCCTACAACTGCGAGGATTGTACCGTTAATTGCGTCGGCTAATAGATCTAACGGCGCCTGATAGTCGTAGCACATGATTCCGAATACGCCGCGGTTGGGACCTTTATAGGTAACCTGCCAGGGAGGCACCGTCGTAAGCGGCTTCGGGTTCCACTGTATCCCGTACCCATCAGCCCCGCCATTTTGGGGTTCGGCATGGAAGTATGACATGGTCTGCATTGAACGGAAGTGTGCCGCCGTTCTCGACGTGAGTTGTGAAGCTTGAGATGGAAGCGTAGAGAAGACAGTGACCTTGCAGGACTCCTGTAAAGCTTCTACAACTTCGGCTGGGCCAGCCTCGGACATGTATACCACTTCAGTAGGTCGTAAAGTGGTGATCAAAGAAGTCAGCAAGTCTAGCCCCGTGCCTTGTATCCATCCCGGCGTGTTGATAATGAGGGGATAACGTGCCAGAGTATTCCGGTAATGTGTCATAAGATCCAAAGCAGCCTCCACATATAGTTCAGGATCTGAAGCGGGAGATATCGACGCTAAGGCATGAGACCGAGCCATCCGGATTCCGGGTCCAGGCAACGGGCGAGAAAACGACGGACTGAATACCGGCTCGGTCAGAAGTACAAGAGCAATCTGGCCGGCAACACAATATTCAGGTTGCCCTGGGTCAAAATCAAGCACGGCCACCCCGCGATGGGCTCGACCTTTAGAGCCATTCGATTGATCAGTGATGAGTCGATTCGCAAGAATCTTGCCAAAGGTTGACTTCCCAGAAGATTTAGGCCCCGTGATCATGAACGAGGAAGGCTTCGAGCTAGATGCCTTAACTAATTTGGCGAGCTCCCTGTTCCATTCAGGCGGAGAGACGAGATCCTGTAGCACCGTCTTCTTGGGACCATCTGCCAATGTATATAGCTATGAGTAATGTCAGCTGCAAAACTCACTACCAATTTGAGAGGGTGTTTTACTATTTGAAATGACAAATCAGATGGAGGTTTCGCATCGGAGGCAACATTAGACTCATTCCAAAGTTTTCTAAACAGAGGGGAAAGCCTCTCCAGGCTCCTCAATCCAGAAATATTTAGACGAGAAAGTAGTTCGATGGTAGCACTGTCCGGGCACCTCACAACAGGGAGTGCATGACAATAAGGTGCGTCCACCCAATGAACTTTGTCCGAACTCCTCAGCGTCGCGCCGTTAATGGTGATCTCGCCAGCTGTTACCCGCAAACCATAGCTTCCCAGGATTACTAAACGCTATAGATATGAAAGTGAGCAAGTATTTTAGATTAAGGGAGCAAGGGGAACTAACATCTCCGTCGGATAGCTTCAACGCTATCCTGTCGTCCTTTCGTCGTTGGTAGTTGCTTTTGGATGGTTTGAAGTTGGAAAGTTGGATAGGTAAAGTCTTGGCCGGTTTTACCGAGACTTCATCATCAGAAGTAACAGGAGAAGGGCTTCTTGCAACAGCATTAGGGCACTCGGATACATTATTAGTTTCCGCGAGGGTTGAATCCTTCACTTCAGCACTAGCGTCATCCTGATGATCAGGTGCTGACTGAACAATTTGTCCCTTCTTTGATTTCTTGGAGCTTCGAGCCTTGCCTGTGTCTGTGGGTCCAGGCGAGGGCGAAACAGTATCAACTTCAACAGCCGTATCTACTGTGCTTGGAGCAGGGACGGTTGCAGTAGTCTGCTGGCTGAGGAGCTTTTTACGAAGCGCAAAGGCGCTCATAGCTAATGAGGGATAAGTATCCATCCGTCTTTAAAGGTAATGATCAGGGTATATTGAACCTACCCTGTGGAGGCTCTGATATATTGAGTTTCCGCCTCTTATTCGTAGCCATTATATTTCACAAGAATTTGAGAGAGCTAAGGTTGCTCACTAGTAGCTGACATGTAAATTGGTGTTGAAGTATGAATCTGTGAATTTCACTGATCTAGCCCAGATTCGGTTAGACTGCCTCTGAGTTCAAATGGGCTAAATCAGGCTCTTCTATTGGTTACATGTATCATCTCGCGTGGTAGGTACGTCATAAGATACTTAGATACCTTCTCTACAGTGGACATTGAATATTCGGGTTTACTATATTCCGAGTCAGCCAATAGCGCACTCCTCATGGAACGAGACGGGGAGAACCTGATAGGGACATGGACGCTAGCACGGTATATACGGTAGTACCTATAGCTATTCAATCGGACCCACATTAGCATGCAGAAGCTCCATTAAAAAATTCGGTGATCAGAACGCGAGACTCAATTCACCTGTGAACTTTTTCACTTCCTTTAACCGTCCAACTTCATCACCTCCTCTCGTCGCTTCGCCGCCTTCCCACTTCTATAATAATTCCAATAGTCTCAGCTTGAAGCTGCACCTTTTCTCTTTTGATGCGCGCCGCATTTTCAACCCCCTAAGCTCGCCGAATTCTGTATTCAAACATTCAGTCTCGCAGCCTCCTTCCACCATCTGGTGCGAATATTCACAATGGGAAAGTCTCGCCCTCGCGCCCCCGTGGCGTCGCTCAGTTCAATGGCGTCGAATGTCCGTGATCAGAAGGCTGCTTCTGCGACCAAAGCTTCCGGTCCTGGTGGACTACAGAACGCCAAGAAGAATCAGAAGTTCACCGAAGACAACAGCAGCAGCTCCGACGACGATAGTTCTGACAGCGGCAGCGGCAGCGACAGTGACGTCGAAGCTGCCAGAAAGAAGTACGCAGAAAAGCAAGCAAGCAAGCGCAAGGACACTCAGCCGAAAGCCAACGCTGCCAAGTTAGACACAACCAAGTCCACCGCGAATGCGAAAGCCTCGCCGCCAATTAAACCTTCTAAAGCTGCAACTTCCTCGTCATCTTCTAAAACTACAACTTCCTCATCTGACGATTCAGGATCCGATTCCGACTCTTCATCATCGGAAGACTCGGACTCTGAAAAGAGCCCGGCGCAGACTGCTGCAGCGAAGGACGGAAAGAAGAGCAAGAGCAACGACGATAGTGGATCTGAGAGTGAGAGCTCTAGCGAAAGCGAGAGTGAAAGTGAGGCTGAGGAAGCTAGTGCGCAACAACCTGCAAAGCCCGATTCATCCAGCGACTCGGATAGCGACAGTGGTTCCTCCGAGGCCAGTGAGGAATCTACTGACGGGGACGCACCTGACAGAATGGATGTTGACGGCGGTGAGACGGCTGTCTCTAGAGTCAATGGCGATGCTACTCCCGAAGACTCAAGTGCCCAAGTGAGGTAGGTTTTCTTACCAAAAAGTAGGACCCAATTACCCAGCGATAGCTAACAATGCAATCTCAGCTCTCGGCCCGCTTGGCTCAATAGCTCTAACTTCGTACTACGCAAAGCTTCGTCTGACAATCCCGGGAAAGAAGTTGCCGAGTTCTTAAGCAAGACCAACCTGGAGGGCAAGCAAGTATGGTACTTCACAGCACCAGCGTCCTTGCCAATCACTGTCTTGAAGGAGATGGAGATCGATCTATCCAAGGCTAAGACTGGAGAAGCTTTGCTACAGCACAAAGGGGATGATTATGGAATAGACCTGGAATCTCATGCTACTAGCACGCAGATCCAATTATACATTCCATCGCAGGCTGGCGACACTTATACTCCACGTAAGTTGTTCCTGCCTTTCAATCATTCGGTGGCTAACAAGTATACCTCCTAGCAGTGAACCATGCGATTGAATCGACTATACATCTCCGTCGCATGGCTAAGTTCGGGCCTGGCAACAATGTTAGTGCTACTGCCACTGACAATTATTCGCCTGTCCCAAAGGCTATCCGAGAGCAGCCTCAAGGCCTGAAACCTCGATTCACTCCTATCGGTGTTCCTACTCCCACACCTCCACCGGTCCAGTCTTTAAAGCCTCAATCGACTCCCGCAACTCAAAATTCTACTTCGTCAGAATCAGAGAGCGAGTCGGACGATGCCTCCGATGAAGAGACGACGACGGTAGCTAAGCCGCAGCCTCCGGCCTCATCCGCAGCCTCGAAGAAGTCTCAGAAGCCCAGCGCCGTCAATGGAGAGCGTAAGAGAAAGCATCCTGGAGATGAGGGAGCGAAATCTACCCCGGTTCAAACCCCTCAATCTACAGAGAAGTCTGCGAAGAGACCGAAGACCTCCAAAGTTGCCACTACGAAGGCATCAAGTTCCCTGAAGAGCACGCCCGTTCCTCAACCCTCCCCTGTGCCAAACGGCACACCTTCGAAGGGAGCAAAATCTTCAAGCAAGCCGGAGAAGAAGAAATACGCGATCAAGCCAGTTAAGGAAACTCCTGTCCCTCTACCTACCGTTCTTAGTATGAAACGTTAAGGAGACAGGAGTCGAGTTAAAGCCGGTTAGGTCTTTTATGGCCCACATCTACGCTGCTTGCTGTGTTTTCGTTATTTTGAGCCGGAGGTGCTGGATGTTCGCGGCTGATATTTTGGCGCTCAGCTGCGTAATTCGATTCCTTATTCAAACGCTATCATGCGCGTTCCGCCTACTTACGCACCATTCCGTTGAGACCTTGCTTAGTCTGGATGAGACGGGCTCTGCCGTTTTTGATGGCAGACACGAGTGCGATTGCGATCACATATAAATATACTTAGAAATAAGGGAAACAACGACGTTGACGGCACTCTACATGGATCATGACACTGGCCAACAGTTCATGTGGCCGTCCTGCTCGTTTCGTGATAACACGGGCGGCCTTCCACAGACCTGACAGTTTTCCGGGCACTCGTGTAAATAGGATGCAGTTGAACTGATACCAAAAAGTGCTGGAAGGTAGTAATTGACATTACTTCATAATACTAGTTGTTTTCGCCATGTGAAATGCCGATTGGTGGATATATGTTCCATCCACAGACAAGGATTGACAGTCCGTATTCGTTTATTATGGGTCCTCGGGTCGTCTTCAACCCTATTTTGACTACGCGCCGTGCAGAAGACAGGCGACTCTGTTTCAAGTAAATGCAGAGATAAATTGGTTCCTCTAGATCTGGCTAACCTTCTAGCTCTGTCTCGTAATCATCGTGTTCCATGGGTATGTATAGCAGGAGATTCGCACTGACGATGACAACTAATCCAAAGATGATCTTGGCCACTCCAACCACTCGTACCATGAAGGTCCCAGAAAGGCAGATATGGCCTCAATGAGATAATGACCTCCACGTCCAAAGACCCAAAAGTCCCGTCCACGATGCAGCAAGACAGCCCAATGCGCCATTATCACCAGCGCTTCTGGATGTCGACTTTTAAGTAGATCTAGGAATTCAAGCGATATTCGCACCGGCCACGCCAGCACGATATGGGTGTTGATCGGGCTGGGAAGCGCGGCATATTGGTTGAAGATCCACTGCAAGACTTGCACTGCGTCATGGCATGCTTCATACGATGAAGCGTCTAATCGCTCCTTCGCTCTCTCGAGAAGACTCAGAAGCCTACCGCAGCTGCTACCCCCGGAGGGGGGGTTGAACATGTTATCGGCGGCCTCTATCACGCTGATGATACTACTAAGCTCCGAGTTTCGAATGATATGCCAACCGCGACTTGTGATTAGTCCCACGCCCCGATAAAGGCCGATGAACTGCACGAACTTGTCTAGTAGCTCCAACAGGTCTGTCTTGTAGTTTACAGTATCGTGAAGCATATGCATACCGAGAAATGACGAGAATAGGAATACCGCGGTGCAGTTCTGTTTGGTAATATCGGTATCGATATTGTTGAAAAGCATCAAGGCACGGGTCTGAAGCTGGACTGCCTGGTCGCGGAAAAGATGCTTTTTGACGGCGTCTGACTCGAGCACGCTGAGGTGGAGCGCGGCAAAGGCCAGCATTTCGTCCATGAGAAAAGGTGCCGAAAGGGCGGATTGGATAATCAGACGAATCAGAGAATCGGTGGTTTTTTCGTCGGCAACGAGATGCGTAAATGGTGGCCTCATCAAATCGGTTTCGACATGGTGAAGGAGTGCTAGGTCGCTGAGGCTGTATACTTGGGGGGCTGCTTGCTGTGCGGCTTGAGTTTGCGGGCTGGAAGGGAATATTGCTTTTGTTGGCCCACATTGCGACTCCGGAGGTGAAGTGCTTGAAACTGTGCTGGGAGAGCCGCCTTCGATCACTTGGGCTTGGGCATAAGAACATGTGCGGTCCAACGTTGCGCATTGTAGGCAGACAGGTCGTTGCTCGTCGCATTTGACATGTCGCAATTTGCACTCCTTACACCCTCTTCGGGACTTATAGTGCGCTCGTCTCTTTTTAAGAGAAGCTGCAGGTTGAGGGTCCATGACGTAGCGAGCTCAGCCCGGCCAATTGAAGAGGAACGCCTATGTTGCAGTAATGGAAATGCTGCGCTAAGGTCAAGTCGTGCAATTCTGAACTTTCGTCGTGATCATCGATTTGATCGCCTCGCAGCTGCAGTCCGAGTTCGGGATAAAGATAAGAGGAGGTAGAGTTGCGAATTGTGAATTGCGACATGGGAATCTTCGGTGGCCATGATCGCCCCGCTGAGCCGCCGATTTTCAAGGCAGGGTATCCCTTGTTCTTTGGATTGGTCCCCTGTTTCGTGATATAGCGTCCACGGTGCCGGAATCATATCGTCGTGCCATATAGCACGTGGCGCGCCTGCCATGTTGAAATAAACCTAGTATTTCATCTCTTGGAGAGCGAGCGCCCGGTGCAGCTGCCGGTCGTAGATGCCTCCCGTCCTTGGTAGACAGGTTCCGAGAGCGGAATCTCTCTTTGGTATTACTGGTAGCAGGGCTCCAAGGTGCGTCAATGCCCTAGCAAACGCAGCCAGTCGTGACTAGCAAGCCAACCTTCATGTGTTTCTAGGGGTACTCGGTGTGATGTGCCACCTTACAGGTGAATATTCTCCACTCTATACGCGTATTTTCGGTAGGTCCCTGCCATTATGTAGATACGACCCGCTCAAGCCCCGTCTCGACCCACTTGAGGCTGTTCAAACCCCCTAGTATTGTACAACAGGGGTAACCCATGTGAAATGCTATACGCGTATTAGGTGGGGTACAGATCAACCATGGAGGAAGATACAGGGATTCTGTTTGTGCGACGCCATGTCAGTTTACCACGGATCATAGGGGCTAAGAAAACTTCCGAGTTGAAGGAGACGTTACGTGCTACAGACTAGTTCCGCGGATGTCTAGTAGGGATTTGGTTCTTGTTGCTTCGTCGCAATTAAAAATACTATACTACGCCTACTAACGATAGCTCAAGGACTCACCCGTTACAATATATATCTGGGTATATAGATATATATGTTCCTTCTCTGCACACTTTTCACCATGCCCACAAACTTCTACCCTTGGCACGACACGTTACTAATCGAACCATTGTTTATGACCATTTTGACTACCTATTTTCCGATTTTACGAGTCCATTGACCCGTGCTACCTACCTAGGTAACTATGGCTGAACTGAAGCCATACAGAGGCAACTATTATCTCTGGCAGTATATACCATCAACTGAGGCTGCCGGGCTATTTGCTGCCCTTTTTGTTTTGGGAACTGCCTACCTCATTTGGAAAGTTATCAAAACCCGGGCGTATTTCTGTATAGTATTTATCATCGGAAGCATTTGTACGTTCTTCTCTTTTGAAACATCTTGTAGAACTCTTCGACTAATATCTTCTTCAAACAGTTGAGATCATTGGCTATTGCGCCAGAGCAGCAGCAAAAGACAAGACCGATGTGCTGATGCCGTACGTTATTCAAAGCGTCCTTATCTTGATCGCGCCCGCCCTTTTCGCAGCATCCATCTACATGGTTTTGGGGCGCGTCATCCGTGGAGTGCGCGCAGAGTTCCGATCGGTTATCCCTGTCAAATGGCTTACCCCTATCTTCGTATTCGGTGACGTCGTGTCTTTCGTCGTACAGGCGAGCGGTGCCGGTATTATGGTTACGGGGAACAGCATGAAGACGGGCGAGAACATTATACTTGGGGGCTTGATTGTTCAGGTCATCATGTTCGGACTGTTCGTTATCGTCGCGGGGATTTTCCACTCCCGGCTCCGTCAGTGGCCTACAGCACCCTTCTTGGCCGACCGCGCCAAATGGGAGGGCAGTATGGTAATGCTTTACACAGTGAGCGTGTTCATCTTTGCCAGATCCATATTCCGTGTTATCGAATATGCGATGGGGCAAGATGGGTATCTGCTGAAGCATGAGTGGACACTTTATGTCTTCGACGCAACGTTGATGCTTGGTGTTGTGGCTGCGTTCGCGTACAAATTCCCGGGCGAGCTAGGAGCAAACGCGGAAAAGGATGAAGAAACGGTCGAGCAAGAGCTCAGTTACGATACTTAGTCTCGCTGAGCTTGAAAACTTTCGCATCGGGTTCTATTGAAAGAGGGGATTCTAGTTTGATTAAGATGAAATTGGGATATCGGCTGCCCTACAACCGCATGTGCATTTGTAAATCGTTACTTCTAGCTTCGGATGGTGGTCGATAGGTATCCCAAGATCCACCAAACTCCAAATCATTTTATAGGGCCACTTTTATCTACAGGGATGCGCTATAATTATAGGGAATTTAGCGTTAAAGCCTAGGTACTGTATTCATAGTGGTTATAGCCCGTACCCTTCTATAATAATCAGCGATTGAATAGGTAGGCCACTAGAATTATATGATTTTCCTATTATAAATACAGCGAGGCATAACGCTAAGCTCACTAAGGTTACAGGGGCTATTGTACTACGATACCGACTACCTACTTAGCTCTTCCCTTCCATCTCTTTTTCACCACTCAGTTAATCAATCTTGTTATCTGTACACCCTGCTTTTCTACGTGTTTTCCTATACACATCTCTCCATGGTGATATTGATGATAGACCTTGTCTATTCAACAAAGGGGCTTTTCAAGGTCCAGTTGAATCTGTGTGATATTTACTTCACAGTAAGAAACATGAGATAACGATTTTATTAGGCAAAGAACTATAAATCTAATAGCTTCTAAGTATTTACACGAAGAGAGGGTAAGAGACCGATGCTCTATTACCTCTCTCTTCCCAACTACCCAACCCACGAGCCCATGGTCCTACCTAAGCGGTAATGACCGAAGGCCTAACGATCCCAATTTTATACAATTCATTGAATTGTGATAGCTCAAATCCTTGCGAATCCATTTCCACTTGACATTTGATAACCGTTTCCGTTCTCGTGCAAAACCTCGTTCTCACTAGTGAATGCTTTCTCCTTTTTCAACACTTTACTAGGGTGGAAGAAAGCGAAGCAGGCCGTTACCACAAGCATCAATAACGCATCCAAAACATACGAATATGCCTCTTTTTGAAGCAGGGAACCATCGTTACCCTGAGCGTATTCGGCCATGCGGAATATGGAGCGAACCATTATGAGGAAGCTGGTAAAATAAAGCACGCAGAGAAACATTTGCCATGGAGCAGGTGTCGTGAGTGACTTCGGGGAGGGGCTCTTTGTAATGCGAACATGGAAGACCACTGTGACGATAATGAAAAGGCCGAAGAAGATGACTTGAATTCCCAGTCCGAGAAGGATAACCTTGTTGCCCAGATTTTGGGATGACTCGCTTTTAGCTGAAGCTAGTAAGCCGCCGCCTGTATTACGTGTTAGCCACTGTCTAACATCTATGGTTAGGACTATGCATGTCGCGTACCGCCTCCTTGGCCAAAAAAGGATAAGATATCTCCAAGCAGGAAGAATTTCGTGAGCCGTGTCGGCCGGATCATGGAATATGAGTCCGCCTCGAGGAAGCGAATTAGACGACCCAGGATCATGTAGATGGAAGCGGCGAAGAATGTCGGACCGAGGAGCGTCAATAAACTTTGGATAATATATGGCATCAAGGTCCAATTCGGCGTCTGCCGTGCAGAGATGGCACGCGCAATGTATCCACCTGCCTCAACTGTTCAAGACGTGTTCTGTCAGCGAGAGGCGATATCAGGGAGCTAGCGGCTGTATCTTACATAAACATCCGATTATGAATGGAAGGAAATACCAAGTTTTATTTTTCGACAACAGTTGAAAATGGCGAATCGTTGCGACGCAGAACATCAGCGCGAAAAGGACGGCCGCCGCGAAAGAAGGGTCGTAGTGATAAAATTTGAATCCCGCCATGGCGTTGTTGTTGAACCGAAGGAACGATGTAGTAGGTATGATTCTGGAAGGTCAAGGAAAGGCAAGAAATCATAAAGAGTGACTGAATATCAGTTCGTAATAGGGACAATTGCACTTGTTATACTTTATATATAAAAGTCCCCTTTGACGCTTTGGTAGACAGTTGAGGCTGAGCAACAAGTTTCACACCTTGGTGTTAGGCGATGAGAATACATCAAGGTTTCTAACAGCTAGTAACAAGGAAATCTCCAATGGGAAGCTTCACGAACATAGCCGCAGATGCGACGCGGAGTTTCAAAATTGCTTAGTATCCGGTTTAATGTTAAAACTATCGACTGGCTTTCAAATACGCGTATAAAGTGGAGGTGAGGATGATCCCATCCGGGCTAACTGATACGCCAGAACTATTCGCGGATTGACGAGTCGTTATTACGGCATGCATAGGTTCGTAACATTCTAAGCCCCTTTCTAGATCGACCGTTTCTCAGTACCTGGCAGCCTGGCAGCCAGTATCAGTCTCATGAGCCATAAGGTTCACTGGATATTGTCACCTTAGTTCTGCAAGATAGCGGTTTCTTCTCGCTCCGAAAAGAAGGCCCATATACGCATATATGTAAAATGGATCTATTAGATCCATGGATGGCACTTGGCTAGACCGCTATAGATAACCTGGTGGTATTATCAGATCGTTCATATTCTGTATTGTAAAATAAGATACTATTCCCTCCGTATCTGCTTGCTGCTTAAGCGCTACGGGATCAAGGATACGAGAGGCCACGCCATGCCGGGACAGCATATTAGCCTAAGGTCTCTTGTTTCGACGGATAATTTGTGAGAAAGAGGTGGCGGTGACTCAAGTTTACGTTGCATTTGAGGTGAAGATTGCGTTGACAACAAAAGACAACGAAGACAACGAAGATCATATAGAAATCAAGGTGGATATAGTAGAACTCATTATGAATGTCTGGGAGACTCTCATAGTATAAAAAACATGACACAATAACCTTAGGAGATCTTAGGCACTACGCTACTATCGAGGTCTCAAAGGTGTTTATCAGGTCCCGAGAACTGAATCCCGCCATGAATTTGAAGATGCCCCCTGGGATTACCCATTGTTTGGCGACCACATCCCAGAAGCTCAAATCCCTCCTCGTCAGCTCAAATTGCACAATAGTAGATTCCCCAGCATCCAAGGAGACTTTTTGGAATCCCCTGAGGACTTTGATGGGTGTTCCTTGAGGTGTAGTGTCCTGTGGGAAGGCAACGTACAGTTGTGGAACTGAAGAGCCTGTCCTGTTCCCTGTGTTAGACACCTCGACTGCGACCCGGGCCACATGCGTCCATAGGTCTACGAAACCACCTGGTTCGGTGCCTTGTGACTCATCCACAAGCGCTGACACGTTTGCAGTTATGTTAACTTCGAGCGCATCGCTCATAGCGAATGAGCTATAAGAGAGACCAAAACCAAACTCGTACAACGGTTCTATATCTTCTGCGTCAAAGTGACGATAGTCAATAAGTTGGCCCTCATCGAAATTCGACTGCCAACCGTCCGTGGTATTGCTCTGGGCAGATTCAACAATGTCTGGTCCGTAATCGGACAGCGTTTTCGGAATTGTGTATGGAAGCCTCCCCGAGGGCTCGACAACTCCCCAAAGAACGTCGACGATGGAATTCCCGGTTTCCTCTCCGGGGTAGTGGGCTACCAAAATGGCCGTAACGTTCTCATTGTCTGCCCATGGCATGAGAACTACACCGGGCCCGTGAATGATGACAATCGTATTGGGGCAAATAGCGGCTGTGCTCTCTACAGCCAGCGTGGCATTCCATTGGAGATCTATGGAAGACCTGTCTGTACCTTCTGTAGCGTATGCCTTGAGAAATAGGAGACATGCGTCCGGAACCGGATAGATTGTCTTGAACAGTCCTTCTGCAAGTCTGTCGTTATCCAGGAGGACTTGTAGACGCCCTCCAAAGGACTTCACTTTATCTTCTATTGCTTCTAGAGGCGTAACAAGATTAGTGTGTCGAACAGTGCCAGATCCTCCACCGATGTCGTATGTACCCCATTCAAAGCCCTCTGCTTCTACGTCAACATACGCAGAGCCCACTGTGCTATAAAGTGCATCATTCCCAAATACTCCGATGTTCGATACGTTGTTCAGAGGTAATGCCCCATTGATATTCTTCACGAGTATTGTTCCCGCTGCGCCGATTTCCCGGATGATTGCTGCGTGGTCCTCGCGAACGTCGCGGGCTTCCACTGTAGGATAATACGCAGACAGCGGTGAATCATGGCCGTATTGATAAGTTAATATGACAGCTCCGTTTGATGGGTCAACCGTTGGAAAAGACTCGTCTTGACCGAGACGGAAGTATGGTGTCATGACCCTCTTAGCCATGTCGTCGAGACGTTCCTGGGAAACGGCACCGTTGTTAACAGCTTCTAAAAGCAGATCACCAAAGTAAGCTGGCCCTGTTAGTGCGCTGACATTTCCAGGCATCTCCATGTCAAGGCCTGCATTGGCGAAGTCATCAGTCCCATGAGTGGCGTACCAATCGGATGTAATATAACCGGGGAATGCTACTTCTTCTTTAAGGAAAGTAGTGAGAATATCCGAGTTGGCGCATGAATAGTTTCCGTTGACACGGTTGTAAGCACACATAACTGAAGATGTGCCTGCCTTCACCGCATCCACAAATGGCCAGAGGTATAATTCGTGGAGCGTTCGATCGTCAACATTTGAGGAGATGGCTTCTATTTCCGACCCGTCATCCGTGGTTGATGAGGTTCGCTGAAGCTCTTGCTCGTTAGCGATCAGGTGCTTTGAGCATGCCTGAACGCCGGTAGATTGAATGCCGACGACCGAAGCATTCATTGCCACTCCAGCGAGGTATGGATCAGGCCCAAACCCTTCCCAGTTACGTCCGCCGCGGGCATGACGACCCAGGGGGCCCGCTACCGGTCTGTGCGATGGTAAGCTACGTAAAATATCGCGATCAACGATCAACATACCCTAAGAGAACATGGGCACCCTTAGCTCTGAATTCCTGGCCCATAGCCACTGCTCGTTTGTATATGAGCTCTCGGTCCCAAGTCGCCGCTGCTGTGATTCCTGATGGGAATACACTGACGCCGTCCGAACGGGCGACACCATTTGGCCCATCGGAGAAACAGATGCCATCAAATCCGAGGCGAGTGATTGGCCCAATCGAGCCGACGCATGCTAGGCCGGGGTAGAGGAAGCCACCGGAAACAATTCCAACCTTTTCGGTGAGAGTGAGGTTGGCGACAAATTCGCTAGCCTTTTCTAACGCTTCGGACCATGCTACCCGGACTTGTTAACATATATACCTAGGTACGGAAGGTAAACCTGTAATCAACTTATAAGTCTTACTCCGAGGTGACGCAGAAGCTAGAGTTGCCCCAGAGGCCGCAAGGAGGGTTAAGATACCACGGGTACGCATCTCGAATAACAGGAATTGGCAATATCGTTAAGATAGGCTATGGGTTCTAGCGATTGCGAGCAATAACTAGAATACCTGACATGTTGATGACAACAAGACTTTTATATATTACAGCGACTGGAGTATTAGGTGCCTAGGCACGTAAGACTATATAGGCAGGTACATATCATATCCTTAAACCTACCTATGTAGGAATAATTGGAAATTTGCCAAGATGATGCTCTGTAGCCAAACTCAGTATAGCCATGGACGGCCGATGTCAAAAGATGGGGTATAGAGAATCTACCCCAAGATGATGGCTCGTACCTATACTACAGTAGCACCCGCGATTCAGCTAAGGGGTTCTACCCGAAATTGCTCCACCCAATACGCGTATAGGCTGCCCTACATATGGGCTATAGGTAAGACCCATGAATGCTCCACACCTATACGCGCATATGCCATGTGGCTACCACACGTCACCCTCCCAGTGCCGTATCTGACCCCACCAAGCTCGAAACCAGCCTTCCGTACCAGGGATGTAGGAGTTTAGAAAGAAGCTGGAAGTGCACAGGCACTAAGAGTAAGAATTCGAGTCTTGGCGAGTAAAGAATGAATTATTATTTGAATCTTGGAATGGCGTCTCATTGTTCTTGTTCAGTGATAGTCAGTTAAGTCAATGCAGATAATAATCAGTGCAAACAATGGCCGCCTTTCAAGAACTTGACTGTAAAGTAGACAGTCCTCCTGAATACACCAATCCTCCGCCTGCAGAGCTGGACCCGACAAACCCTGCCGTAAAAGGTACACTTCTGTAGCTTAAGCTGGTGAAAGTCGGTGGGAGTGCTAACGTCTAATAGATGATGGTCGCCTTGATATCGACGTAGACTCCTCGATCGTCAAATATCTGTCTTTTGTTCGCCGTAAATCGACAGTCAATCCATTACAGATTCCTGTGGATGATAAAGACGACACCGATCCAGCACCACCATACTCGCAGTTCCAGGTTGCAGAACCGCCTCCGTTTCCGGTCAAGCTAAATATAGTTATACAAGTGGTTGGCAGCCGCGGGGATGTGCAACCTTTCATCGCCCTTGGCCATGAATTGCAAAAGGATGGGCATCGTGTACGCCTTGCGACGCATAACGTGTTCGATACGTTTGTGCGTAGTTCAGGGCTGGAGTTTTACCCTATAGGAGGCGATCCGGCGGAATTGATGGCCTACATGGTCCGCAACCCTGGTCTTATTCCTAGCATGCAGAGTTTACGAGCCGGCGATATTCAGAAGAAGCGCAGAATGATGGCCGAGATGCTCAACGGCTGCTGGCTATCCTGCATAGAACCAGATCCTATATCTATGGCCCCGTTCGTTGCAGATGCAATAATCGCAAATCCCCCGAGTTTTGGACACTTGCACTGCGCCCAGGCTCTTGGAATACCAGTACACCTCATGTTCACGATGCCTTGGTCGACAACGAAAGAATTTCCTCACCCATTGGCTAATATTAGGAATAGAGGAGGCTCTGCGATTGACCCTCATGTAGCGAATGCCCTTTCATACTCGGTGGTTGAATTTCTAACATGGCAAGGGTGAGTCAAAACCTGGGGTGCTTCAAAAGCAACTTCATGTGTTAATGAAATATTAAACTGACTCTCACCAACACCAGTCTCGGGGATATCATCAATGAATGGCGAGACACATTGGACTTAGAGCCAGTGTCCTTTTCGGACGGCCCCTACCTTGCAGAAATGTTGAGAATCCCCTTTACCTATTGTTGGTCTCCAGCATTGGTACCCAAGCCGGCTGACTGGGGCTCGCATATCGGTAAGTTTGATCCCGACAGAAATATTGGCCCCGACGCCTTCTTGTTTTTTTTAACTTGTTTCAGATGTATGCGGGTTCTTCTTCCGTCAACCTCCGGATTACACTCCACCGCCAGAGCTTGATGAGTTCATCCGGGCCGGACCGCCGCCTATCTACATTGGCTTCGGAAGCATCGTTATCGACGACCCACAGAGGATGACTTCCATGCTGCTAGAAGCTGTTCGGAGGACTGGAGTACGCGCCTTAATTTCACGGGGATGGAGTAATTTGGGTGGCCCCGAAATGGAAAATGTCATGTATTTGGGTGATTGCCCACATGAATGGTTGTTCCAGCACGTTTCCGCAGTGATTCACCACGGGGGAGCAGGCACAACGGCTTGTGGACTTATTAATGGACGGCCTACAACTATCGTACCCTTTTTTGGAGAGTTCGTTGCCTCATTCCCGATAGCTTAGAGGTAGGCTACCAGCTAACTCAGACCTTTATTAGTCAACCCTTTTGGGGAGATATGGTAAGCGCCGCCGGGGCTGGTCCTAAGCCCATCCCCCAGAAGTCCCTTAGCGTGGAACTCCTTGTCGATGCTATTCAACTGTGCCTAACCCCGGAGGCCCAAGCGGCAGCACAAGAAATCGCGGCAAAGATGAAAACGGAGACCGGTGTTAAAGCAGCAGTAGCATCTTTCTACGCAAATCTACCAGTTGACAAGCTCGAGTGTGAGGTCATAAAGGGCTTACCTGCCGCCTGGGTATACCGTCGGAAAAATTTGCGTTTGAGGCTATCCAAGGTTGCTGCCGAGATACTAGCGAGCCATCTCAGGATTGATATAGAAAAGCTCAAGAAGTGTGTCAAACTCCGACCGAACAACCCTGCTCCGGTGGAATGCTAACTATTTTGACTTCAATCCAGGAACGAGACCCGTAAAATCATTATCGAGACGCGTCGATGGGATCCAATCACTGGTACGGTGTCCGCGGCGATAGGAGTAAGCAGCGACATGGCGAAAGCAGCCGCAGATATCGTAATGAAACCAGCGAAAGCTTATAGAGACCAAAAAAAGGCAAAATCATCGGAATTGTATACGAACCAACCAGCGGACAAGGGTGGATATACTGCTTCTGGGAAAAAGAGCAAAGAGAGAAATTGTATGACATTGGCGGCGTCTATGTCGGCGGCGTCGGCATCCGGCGTCGCTGGGTTTTTCAAGTCTTACGCGGGTGGTCTCGTCACCATCCCGTACGCATTTACCGAAGGGTTTCGAAACATACCGAATCTCTATGGCGAGGAGGTTCGGGATATTGGCACAATTACTGACTGGAAATCAGGGACAGCGGCAGGTGCTAAAGCTGTTGTATACGGAGTTGTAGATGGTGTATCAGGGGTGTTTCTTTTGCCTTACAAGGGTGCACAACAGGAGGGTGCTTTGGGGGCCATCAAGGGTGTCGGAAAAGGGATTGCCGGAATATCAAGTAAACTATTCACAGGTAAGTCTCTCCGCCTGTCTGTAGAATCGTGGCTACACTACACTACTGACATCGATGCAGCAACTATAGGAATGGCTACCTATCCACTGCAAGGTATCTACAAAAGCATCTGGGCATCCGCTAAACCGGATACCCAACGATCCATTACTATGGCGCGGCGTGTTGAAGGCGCATACTTGGCTGCCAAAGCCCGAGCTAATGGGACTGACGACCAAACAGTGGTGAACTATTTCGATGCTATAATGCATAAGCGGCATGACTAGTTGCCTAGGTTTGCCTAGTGCAGTGAACAACAATTTTTTGAGGATTTGAATCTGATAGAAGGAGCGCCTGTTTTCCAACAAATTCGACTTGTCTTCGTAATAGAAAGATATACCTCGTAGACTATCAAACCCTGTATCATAGGTAACCCTCACGATATAGATAAGAACCACATAATTCTTCGACTAATTCTATTGTGATTCTAGCTTCATGTTGTGGAAGTCGATGTTGCTATTCATAGATAAGCACTTAGGCTTTACATCGGATTAATGATTTTAATAGCTTCCTAGAGCTATGCCGTCGCATTATAAATGTCAATTATACACTACCTATGCAGGTAGCTATCATAGCGTACTACACCCAAGGTTAGGGGCTTCAACTTAAACACTAGAGCCTTAGCAATAGTTGGATCACGTTTCTGGGAAACCCGGCAATGGCGTGTTCTTTAAGACTTGGGCTACGTATACATACAAGCTAGTCGTTGCCGAATAATACCCTCATATACGACATACCTTGGTAGGTACTTAGGAGGTAAGTATGGAGTTACGCACGTGCCCCACCCGTCCCGGACCCCGACCCCGGACCGATACGCGTATTCCAAAACACTGCCCCGTAGTAGATATAGAATCACGCTGGCGTTACCATCTAGACCTCTCTTGTTTGTATTAACTTGCTTATCATCATCTAAATGAGTGGCGGAGCGACGCCAAACAGATGGAGCACTCCGTGTGCGCAATTTCCACTGCCTTATATCGGCTCAAGATGCCGACGAGAAGCAGTGTATAAGAGATGGTTAAGGGACGCATGTATTTACCTTGATCACGGCCCTCCAGATCAATATCTCACAGTCATTTTCCATCCTCACATGTCTAAATCATGTCAGCCATTCTTTGTGCCGCATTTACACTTCTCCTTCGCGCAGGTGCCCTTGCGCAAGCTTCTTCCTGTAAGGTCACCCCGTCGGACGCGGGCTGGCCTACCACAGCGGATTGGCAGGCCCTCAATGACACCCTAGGAGGCTCACTGATCGAAACACGCCCCGCGGCCTCATCTTGCTACGTAGGCAACCCTTTCAACTCGCCGTTCTCCTGCGAATTGGTCGAGGCCAACTGGACCGAGTCTGCCTTTCACGCATCCCTCCCCGAGTCGATTGACTACCCCATCTTTGCCAATAACTCTTGCCTGCCACCGGGTGCGAGCGGCTATGACGAAACACTCCTAGGATGCCATATCGGCGGGCTGCCCGTTTACGTTGTCAACGCCACTAGCGCGGAGCAGATCGCCACGGCTGTGGCTTGGGCTTCCGCTCGTAATATTCGCATCGTCGTCAAAGGTACCGGGCACGACTTAAATGGCAGGTAAGCAAACAAATCTCTCGGTAGCGACCAAGCCTCAACGAGAAGAAGCTCATTTGCTTATGAATTAATTGAAACTGACAGGTCTGCTGGTGCTTATGCGCTCTCAATCTGGACGCGCAACCTCAAGGGAATCAAGCATGAGAGCCAATGGCAACTTCCAGCTGGTGGAGGAGTGGACGATGTCTTCATAGTTGGCAGTGGCAACAACTGGGGAGAGATCACCTTGGCAGCAGCCGCTGAGGGCCGTGTTTGTATCAGCGGCCAGGACTCAACCGTAGGGCTAGGCGGGTTTATCCAAGCCGGTGGTCATGGACCATTATCCAGCCATTACGGACTGTCCGCCGACAACGTATACCAAGCTACTGTCGTCACCACATCTGGCGAGATCTTGGTTGCTAATGACGCGCAAAACCAGGACCTGTTATGGGCTATCCGTGGTGGCGGCCCTGGCCTCTATGGCATTGTCACGGAGTACGTCCTGAGGTCTCACCCCATTCCAGAGACCGTGGTTGCTGCTACCTTGAGCATGGATCTCTCGACGAATGCCACATCTTATAACACCACCTGGGCCGGTCTTGCGGCTTTGATGAAGTCGCTTCCCGACTCTATGGATGAAGGCTTGACTGGCAGCGGTTACGCCGAGTCATCGACAACCGGTGTCACATTCTCAATGTACTATTTCGGATACAACATGACCGCCGAGAACCTGACTGCTCTATTGGAGCCCGTAAGGGCTTCTATCTCAGCCCAGGGCAAGAACGGTGTCTTGAACGTCTCAGTCACCAATCCGGTTCTCTACTCGAGCTACATCGACTTTTTCAACAGTCTGCAGTCCACTGGTGGCGTCGGATCAGCTGCTCTGATTTCGAGCCGGATTCTGGGACGTACCGAATTGTCCGACTTATCGGTTGACCGCTTGCAATACCATCTGCAGCAGGTCATGCAAGGCGAGACCGAAGGCAGTGGATCGAGACTGATCGTTGGGCTTCAGGGTGGCCAGGGACCGGCTCAAGTAGAAACAAGTATACGCGGCGCATTGAATCCCATCTGGAGGACCGGCTACGTGCACACCCTCGTGACTGGGTATAATATCGACCTGACGATTCCACCACAAGATGCATTGTCTGCAGCTGCCGCTTGGACTGAGAAAGTTAAAGAGGCTGCTTTCCGGGAATGGGCGCCTGCCGCTGGGGCGTATATCAACGAGGCAAACCCTTACAGCTCTTCATGGAAACAAGATTTCTACGGAGAGAACTACGATGCTCTTTTAGAACTGAAGAACAAGTATGACCCGACCGGTAGCCTATATGTTCTCTCTGGTGTTAATAGCGACGCTTGGAAGTATGACTTGACAACGGGAAAGTTGTGTCGGGTGGCCTAGGACTTTTGTACCATGACTATGTGCATACGTACTTTGGGTACCTAATGTGTATGGAAAGGGGGATGCGAGAATAGGGGCATTGGATATGTACTGCCGACTAGCTGGAGATAAGTGAAAATTTACCTAGGCACCTAACTTCAACAATTAAAGGGATTGAGATAGTGCCGTCCTGTCTCTGATGATAGGTTGAGATTGGCATTGTGAAGCATTTGTATCATTAGTAACGACGATACTGATACACAATTAGAAGGCCAACAAGGTATAACACCATAGTGCATAGCCATACATGATCATCATTCGTCCATTCTCATTCCCGACATTATTTTCGCTGCCATATGCACATTCCACACCATAACATGCAACCCAATGCTGCCTTTGCGCCACTGCCAATGCATTACGAGTACCTAAAATCATCATATTAGCACACTGCACTACGACTACCGTTGAAAAATGAAGCTTTAGTGAAAGTGTGAGCTGCATCAGATATAATCGTTGTGCATCAGTGAAGATCTCAGTCCCGTCTTGAAACATATTTTGGATTGAAGTATCATCATGACAGCTGGAAGTGAAACATTCTAAGAGAATTCATACCTAACATACCAATAACCACAAGTGCAATCTAGGAGGCGACTGCACTGCCTAAAGACTCCCAACCGCTGCTGTTCCAAGGGGCAATGAAAATTGCGGTCTGGGCATTGGTAACTTTTCCAGTCCCCGCGTAAGCGTCGGCAAGTTCTACGGCGCCGAGTTCGCCTCTTGGGGGGATGGCCTTGAGAGCAACCTTTAGGGCCATATCTGCTGGATATTCCTCTCCGGTGAGCTCGGCTACTCTGGACCATCCGTGAGGGAGATGCGGGTATAGCATAACGTCATTTTGAACTTGAGTAAGGACGTCGGCTTCTGTGCCGTTCTCTGACAGAGCAGCAACGGCTCGGAATATTTCTCCGATTTGGGAATGCTCTGTATCGGTGACCTTATCACTGGTGCGAAGTGTTTGAAGTTCCGAGACGACGGCATCCAAAGACTCCTCATCCTCGTCAAGCAATGCTATGACGCCCAATAGAAGTACGGATTGCACGTGGCTTGGGTCCTTCTCGATCACATCGAATAGAACTGTGCGCGCTCTTTCTCGAGCTTCTTCGGTACCCGTGGCCCATAACATTTGAGCTAGGACGCAGACGGCATCAGGGTTGCCATTGGATTCATCAAGCGCGGTCTCGAAGTAGCTCACGGCGGCTTCGACATTTTTGGAGAAATACTCTGCCAGGCCAACGGTCATATGTGCTGAGAGTCGAGCTTTATTGCGCTGTTCAGTCGTGAGTTCGTTCGCAGATTCATCGCTGCTTAACTGTAAAGCCATTTCTCCACATTCAGAGGCTTTAGCATATTCGCCAGCTGAAAGGTACGATCGAGCGAGATCCGTTTTGGCTAGGGCAAACCGTGCTAGTGACTCTGCAGACTCGGTAGCTTCATAATCTGCCTCTAGTTGTTCGCAAGCATTCTCGAGTGTATCTATCGCCCTAAGGCTATCATTTGTCCGCTCTTGATATAGCGTCGAAAGATGCTGATAAGCAAGGTCTTGTGGATTGAGACCTCGCAACTGGGCAAGAGCGAATAGTGGTTGGATGAGAGACGTGACACTCAAATTCGGAGGGTTGGTGAGGATGTGATCGAATAGAGACACTGGGTACTGACGTCTGGTTAGGAGCGAGGATGATTCCGAAATGTCCATCGCGTGGGTAAAGAGACTGCGAGCTTCTTTTGGATCGCCATAGAGAAGGGCAACAAGACCTTGACCTAACCAAGCGTGCGCATAATCTGGGTCGTTGGACTGTGCCCGTGTAAAAGCCTCATTTGCGAGTTTAATGTCGTTCTGAAGAAGTGCTAGAGCACCAAGATTCGACCACGCATGAGCGCTTCTTTCGTTGAGGAACAGGCTTCGAACAAATGCATGCTGTGCCACAGACGGATTGATTTCGCTAGTGACGACACCCAGTGAATTCCAGAATTCTGAGTTACCAGCTTCAAGCTCAATCGCACGCTTGAAGCACCGTACAGCGGCTTTCTGATACCTACTAGATTGAAGACGGAGTTGGGAAGGGAGGCAAAGGTGAGCTCGATTTTCTGCCCAACCCAAGTTATAGTAGGCAACCGCTTGAGCATGAATGTCGTTAGCTGACACGTGGATTGCTCGCTTGTGAGCCAGAATGGTCGCATGTAAACTCCGCGTGAGATCAACTCCGAGCTTTTCGTTATCAGGAAAAATGCCTTCAGCGAAAATCACATCCTTGCCGACGCCATCCACATCTTCCAATACTGCGTAAGTGGACTTGTTCTCTACACCTATGTCGAGTAACTTCCGAATATTGTCAGTAGGAAAATCTTGTGCGCGACTTTGGACGGAGGAAAAGATAGAACATGAGTCCCCGACTGCCTTCCAGAAATTGAACGTATTAGTTATGTGTGCAGGCGCAGTGAGGGCGAAGGACAAAGCTTCGGTAGCCAATTCGACTGATTTTCCAAATAGGCCCTTTTCCACACAGTCCATGGCATTTTCAACCATCGTCTGCATCAAGGCTATGACGACGCCTTCTTCCTCCGGCCGGGTTGATATAACCTCGCGATAAAGAGTAATAGCATCGTCGAACTCGCCGAGCTCGCGCTTAACGTTGGCGAGCATGTACTTGGTAAACCAAGTGTCGCCGAGCTTCTCAAGATCCTCGCGCTCTTCCAGCCTCTGGGCATTCTGAATTGCTTTGGTCGCGGCAATGTAACGCCCGGAATTATGATAGCTTTCTCCGAGGCCAACCCACGAATGGTAGTCTTCGGGAGCGATCCGGAGTGCTTGCTGGAATGACACGATAGCCTTGGCATAGTCTTGCTTATTCAGCTCGGCAACTCCTAGGGCGGAAAGAGGCCAACTGATCCCCTTCTTCTTGGACCCTGGAGGTGGTCTTACTTTGCCGGAGTCCACTACTCGCCGCGCTACAAGTTCGACTCGGTCCCAGTCCCCGTCGTCAGCGAATGATCGAGCAAGCCTTTCGGCGGACTCGACCTCTGCCGATGAGAGCTCCACAGCTTTGAGAAAGCACTTGCGGGCCCTCTTCTTGTCCTTAGCATAATCTGCATAGTAGATACCGAGGCTGCTGTATGCTGGCGCATAGTTGATATTGCTCTTTAACGCATCTAAGAAGTAAGCATATGCGCCCGTCCGGCTCTTTCTTGCAGCCTTTGAGGGATCAATATTCCAAATACAGCAGCCTAGTCGATACTGTGTCTGGGCTAGTAGATCCTTGGAAACCGCAGCCCGTATCATTAATGGTAGGAGGGATTCGAGCTCTGCCTTGCCACGCGTATAATCGCCCTTTAATGCATACAACCAACCGACCTCGGCACGTACACGGAGGTTGTTGCTGTCGCGTTGAAGTGCTCTTCCTAGGAAATCAATAGCCTGATCAAATTCTTCCTCCTCTTCGTAAATTAGGCCAACGCCAATCATAGCAGCAGTCGAGGTGGGATCTACTTCAAGAACCTTGTCAAAAAGGAACTTGGCTTCGCCGTGATTTCTTGGGGATTGGTAGAATACCAATGCAGTGCCTAAGTAAAGCATAAAAGCTTGATTGGCGTTGGCGAAAACTTTGCCCGTCTTTTCTGTTTCTGCAACCATGATTTTCATTGCCTTCCTCATAAGTTCAACGTTGCTCTCGTGCTCTTCCAGATGCTGATAGTACTCTCCCATCAATCTGTGAGCAAGTAGAGAATTAGTAGTAGAGATTCCCTCTGTCATCATCAAGAGCCTGTCTTCATCGGTGTACGGTATGACCGAGGTAGGCGCGCCGCCGTCCTCATCGTCTGTGCTTTCATCATCTGCCCCAGTTGTACGGGCCGGTGCTGGCGTCTCTGCTACTTTCTTCGGGAAAGGTGACAAGTCGCTCGTCATGAACCCGGTTAAGACGCGATAGAGATCGCTATCTGGAAAGAAAGAACAATACTCATTGAGCACGTTGACATCCCAATCCTTGATCTCTTTGTGATCACGCCACTCAATTGAGATATCCCAGGCAAGCTTAAAAGGATGCTTGATAATAACCATATCATCCGCTAGCTTCTGTACGACTTGGAGCTCGGCAGCTTTGCCTGAAGGTGGGGTAACTAGAAGGCGGTCGTATCGGAATTGAAGCAATTTCTCCTCATATTGGCGCCTGACATCATCGTCTTGAGCCCAGAGCGTAAGTTGTTCATAGATATGGCCTAATTCGCTTTGACACAGGACTTCCCGGTTGACTTCGAGAGTAACCTCGCTAAGCTTAGCACCTAACCTCGTGCGCCGTTCACCAATGAGCGTGTTGATGCGTTTCTTCTCTTCGACTTCCAAGATCTGGGCTATTGTCTCGTAAGTCTTGGCAGGGTGAGGAACTCGACCCTCGAGGGCGGGATAGATAGGACTGTCAGGCAGTATGACGTGAAGGGCTTGTACATATTGGGCTCGATCACCACGGATTCGAGCAAAGTCAATGAACTTGTCTATGACATCCTGACACTTGTACATCTCATCAGCATCCCTATAGATCTCAGCAAGCTTTAGAGCAGCGAGCTGATATTTCTGGAGGGCCTTTGGGCCTTGCTTCTCATAAAGCTTGATGAGGCCCTGCCATGCTTGAGCATCAGATCGAATGCGAGCCGCAGTCTTGTATGCCTCTTCGGCTAGCTCCGGTTGGTTCTTCTTGTCCAGGGCGAAGGCCTTGAACACGTGACTGGAATGGATGTTAGAACTTCTGAGATAGGAGGGGTCATAATGGATAGGAATAGCGTACGCCTGGTAGTTCTTCGGATCTCTGCTGATGACATTTTCAGCCTGTGCCAAGGCGTCATCCCATTTCTGTTGAAGAATAGCATCATTGATAGCCTTCAATGAGGCCTTGGTGCTCGCCATCTTAGGGGAGGTGCACCAGGGATGCTTGGGTTCATGTCTTGGGGAGACCAGGTTTGCATCGGTGCCGTTAGCATTTCATCATTGATTTTTTTGTTTGAGGGTCTTTGATTCCAGGGCTGACTTTCATTTTCTGGCGTAGCAAGTACTTGTGAAGTGGGGACCGCGGCGAAACGTCGGGTAACAAAAGTGTGCCTAAGCAGCTAAGGTAAGCGGCATGCTGATGCAGATTGTCGGCAAATTGTCGGCTAGCCCCCAATCTGTAATAGACCCATTCCTGCATACCGGGAGAATATCGGCTCTTTGAATCTTCTAGCGTTCATCACACGCGCTATGTAAGTTTTAGTGGGATGCTACCTACTTGCCTGACCTGCCCAGCGATCTAGGACCCTTCTTGATTCGACTTTCCAGACTAGGGATGCCAGGTCATTTCCAATCTTCTAAACTTGCATCAGATCTGCACCACCTGCGTATTGGTGTATGGTCAGTATCAAACAACTCGAACAAATGTTGATGCTGATGGGTGGGAATCAAACACTCTGCGCAACTATAAAGCGCCTTCGTTTTCTTTCATCTTTTTCATGTTCCATATTCCCTCCTTAGATCCTCAAAACCCCCTCCAAAACACAATTACTTCTAGTACATGCATCTGACATATTTTGTACGACCTAATGCACACAGTACGATCCTACTAAAAAAGTGGCTTCTGTACTGTACCCCAACGCTTCCCCATTGGGTTGGACCCTGGCACGGACGTCATCAGTTACCGTTTCCCAGGTTCGGATCCGTAGTTACATCCGTGTCCCCCGTCAGAAAATAGGTGCATACCAACAAGTCAATTATCGATATTACTACTTCCCTGAGTCGTCTTAAGTATTTTGCTGAGAGGTTTGTCTACTCTGGACATTCATCAGCAACTGGCTTGAATATCTCCTCCCGGACGACCCTTCATGGCTTCTTCACTCCGGCTTATTATTGAGGATGGCCAATTCCAGGATGCTCACGGGAGGCATGTCTTGTTAAGGGGGATCAATGTCGCGGGCGACTCCAAGCTCCCTAGCGAGCCTGACGTACCTTCACATATCGCTGATGACTTCTTCGATGGCGACAACGTCAAATTTCATAACCGGCCTTTTCGAAAAGAAGACGCGCATATCCATTTCTCCCGCTTAAAACGATTCGGGTATAATACAATTCGCTACGTCTTCACGTGGGAAGCTATCGAGGCTGCTGGTCCTGGGAGGTACGATGAGGTCTGGATCCAACATACAATAGATATCTTGAGGATGGCTAAAGACTATGGCTTTTACATATTCATGGATCCCCATCAGGATGTCGTATGTACCTTCCAATTGAGGATTGTAAACATGCAACTTTCATGCTCGTACTAACCGTTATGATGTAGTGGTCGCGGTATTGTGGTGGATCTGGCGCTCCCATGTGGACTATCTATGCCTGCGGATTGAACCCCCAGAGTTTCGCTGCAACCGAGGCCGCCATCGTCCATAATACGTATACCGAACCCGAGAACTTCCCCAAAATGATCTGGTCCACCAACTATTACCGATTAGCGGCAGCGACAATATTCACCCTTTTCTTCGCCGGACGAGATTTCGCCCCGAAGTGTATAATAGACGGCGTAAACATTCAAGATTATCTCCAAGGACATTTCATACGAGCCTGTGAGCATCTTGCTAAGCGGATACACGAAGCCGGTGATATAGAAAATGACATCGTTTTTGGTTGGGAGAGTTTGAATGAACCGAGTAGAGGCATGATTGGACATGTTGACTTGAGCGTCATCCCAAGCGAGCAAAAGTTGAAGAAGGGTACATGCCCGACGTTATGGCAAGCTATCTTGACGGGGTCTGGGCGAGCCTGCGAGGTCGATTCGTGGGATATGGGGGGTTTAGGTCCCTACAAGGTTGGACGTGTCCTAATCGATCCTCATGGTGAAATGGCATGGTTGCCGGAAGACTACGATGACACTCGATACGGATGGAAGCGGGATCCTGACTGGAAGTTAGGACAGTGTATTTGGGCCCAACATGGAGTGTGGGATCCTACTACGGATATGCTTCTCCAGAAGAACTACTTTGAGAAGCACCCGACTAGCGGCGATAAACTGGACTACCATACCTTCACGAATACGTATTTCATGGCGTTCTATCGGAAATACCGAGACGCTATCAGGGGTATCCACAAGGACGCGATTATGTTATGTCAACCTCCCACCCTAGAAATACCTCCAAGCATCAAGGGCACCGAAGACGACGACCCGAGGATGGTCTATGCACCGCATTATTATGATGGTATTACGCTCATGACGAAGAAGTGGAATCGGACGTGGAACGTAGATGTTTTCGGGGTTCTCCGTGGTCGCTATTGGCATCCCGCTTTTGCGATCAAGATTGGTGAGACAGCTATCCGAAACAGTTTCAAAGAACAACTAGCAGCCATGAGGAAAGAAGGCCAAGACTATATGGGGAACCACCCGTGTATTCTGACAGAATTTGGCATCCCGTATGATATGGATGACAAATATGCCTACAAGACAGGTGATTATTCGAGCCAATCCGCGGCCATGGATGCGAATCATTTCGCCGTGGAGGGTGCACTCATGGAGGGATACACACTTTGGTTATACTCCGCAACGGTAAGAATCATCGCCCAGATATTGATTTTTGTCTCACTGCTGACGATATAATCAGAACGATCACCAGCGGGGTGACCAATGGAATGGCGAGGATCTGTCCATCTTTTCCGCTGATGACCAGACTTTGCTGGTTTCCGCTGTCCCTCGGACACCCGATCTCAATCAGTCAACCTCTAGCCTTTTGAAGACTGGAAGTAGAAAGGAGGTAGAAGATGAAAATTCGGTCACGCCGGGCAATTTGAAGCGTACTTTGACGAACCCCTCAATCGCATCGGAACCAACTGGCCAGGACCCCGAATTGACTAACGCGCCTGGCTATCGTGCTGCGGAGGCTTATGTTCGCCCTGCGCCTATAGTCACTAATGGTCCAGTAATCGACTATGTTTTTGATCTGAAGAATTGCGAATTTTCATTAGAGATCGATGCAACTACTGCTCAGTCCGACGAGTTTCCCACGACAGTGTTTCTGCCGGAATATCATTTCCCTAGTGATCAATGCACGGTGGTTGTCAGCTCGGGTAAATGGGAGATCAGCACAGATGACGAGGAACGCGCGTGGGTTCAGAAGCTCCGGTGGTGGCATGGTCCTGGTAAGCAGAGCCTCAAAGTAAGCGGGTTGATACGGCCGCACAATAGCCTGGCAGGCACGGCTGAGGAGGCTGGGTACCTGGAACAATGCCAGCAATCATATGCGTTTAACTTCAAAGACTGCATCGTCATGTAGAATTGAAGTTACAGTCCTGAGAGTACATGTATGAAATAATATTAGATATCTTAACGACTTGTTACGGGGTTTTCTATGATACTGGTTGCGCCAAGGAAGATATATACCTAAGCTTGCGAACCATTATAAACGGGTTTTGGGATTATGGGTTGCACGACTGATAGTGCTAGGCACGTAAGATGGGGAGTAATCTCGATCAAGACAAAATCAAACTGCATGTCTCTGCAATCCCGACCAGTCCTGCAGGTACACCATTTAGTTATGTATTAAGACCGGCCCCCAACGGGGAACCCGAAGTATCTTGGACGTGTAGTGGCGTTACGATGCAGCGAGGTTGCGAACCGCGAGGAAATCAGACGCGGGATTGGAGGCTCAGCACTTTTGGGTAGTGGCTGAATAGTAATTTGAGCCTCACACAGAAGCGACTACCACAGCATCCTACGATCAAAAATTGATGCATTTTCAATGCGGCCTCCTTTCTGGTTCAGGTTTTGTTGAAACCAATGGGTACAACGATATGCTATTAGAAATGCTGTGAACGGAAACCCACTTTGCTGGATTAGAATTACGTACCCAGCTTAGAAAGTAGGGTACATAGTATATCTGCCGTCTCTCCGGATAATCGTGTTACGAGTTCTGGGATGACCATCCTCATAAACCACGTTGACCGAAGTCTCGGGATCCATCCTATGCTGCCGATCTAGCCGGATTGGGTCCAAAGCCGCGTCGCATTATGCAGATGCGGCGTGCTTTGGTCTTGGAGTGGACCAAATATGAAAAATGATGGACGAATGCAATGCATCCAGCACATCAAGCGAATAGGATAATGCAATTTCTATCTCTCTTGATAGGTTGTTAACTTGCAGCGTTACACAGGTCCCAAGACGGTTTCTTGCGCGTCGGGTCTCCTTACTTCTCGTTCGGAGAGGTTTGGAAGGGGGGATGTTTCGATGGTCTGATAATTTGATAGAGGGGAGCGGGGGGATCTGTTTTAGACTGGTTCTAATTGAGATAAGCGTGTTTTCGGGTCTTTAATCTCTCCACTTCGATGCCGTTTCTCCTTCTACAATAGGAGGAAAAGGGAAACGAGATAGGATATTGAGCAACAGAAATCCACAATACGCTGACGTATATTGCAATTGAAATTTCGATTGAAAATTTTATCTCGCTTATTGCAACGGTCCATCACCAATCAGCATTCTTCTTTTGTAGATGTCTTTAAGTTCCCTTGGATCTGATACTAGATTGGAGATTCATTGATACCGATAATATATAGGAACATTTGAGAAACGAAACGTCCGGGATTTGAATTATAAGTGGGAACAAACCATGAGTGGCAGAGTGGTCACACTTTGTCTCCACTTATCGTTACTTGTAAGCGCGTAGCCGCCGACCACATGCACTCAACGCTACTGTACGGTAAGTTGAAGGTACAACGTGGAGTGAGCGCTAGTGTAAGGAGGGTGGCCTACGGAGGCGACTAGTAACTACCCCGACTTTTACACGTTATAGGTAGCCCACCGAAGCAAAAGAACCCTGACTCCAAACAACTGATCCTCGTTTTTCCCAACGCTAACGCTAACGACAATTAACTTTGTTAAACATCGCTACTCGCTATAGGACCACGGCGACGGCGACAACCGCAACGACGAGACGAGACGATTACGATAGCATATGTTTCAGCCTTACAATCATAGTCCAGAGTTATAGTATCTGATCGTCATTCCTTAATTTAATCATGGTGGTCTCTGCTGTCGTTATCGCCAACTTACCCAAAGCGTGACCGGGAACCCCTCGCAGAATTCTTCCGTCTATTCTGCTTGCTCGCTCGTTTAGGAAACGTTAGTAAATAATTCAATTCTTTGATCGGTATATGTTCCGACCGATCATTGTCTTCAAAACAAGTCCTGAAGAAGTCTCTGACCTTGACCACAATCGTAGTCGCCGTCTCGGCCGACGCTTGACGAACCTCGTATCGCACAAGAGGCCCCATTGTTACAGCCGCCCGCTGTTTGTGTTGCCCTTGTTGTCGCTCCACCATTCTCTTTGATCATTCACTATTCAAAATCTCTGCCGAGTCTCGACCGCAACCACACGTGCGATCCCGATTCGAATCCGGGTGTTTATTCACGCCCATATACTCAGATAAACGACCCATGCGGTGCTATTCCATCTCTAGTATTCATCATGTATCAAAACCCCCAACAAAATCCAGCGCGGCCATTTCAGGTCCCGCCGCCGCCTCCTCCAATGTCACCTCCCGTCGCTGGTCAGCCTGGACAGCTTAATACTATGCTTAATATCCCGCCTCCTCCACCTAGATATCCAAGTGCGCCGTCGGCGACTGGCGGCGTGGTGCTGCCACCACCACCTGGTCCTCCGCCAAATAGCGCCCTAGGGCCGCAACCTCCATGGCAAGCCAACTGGGGCCGCACGTATAATGGGCAGCCTAGCTTTGCGATCCCACCTCCCCCCGCCGGTGGTCCTGTACCGGCATACAACCCGAAACTCCATTCCCAGGCCTCGAATGGGACCCTATCGATACCTCCTCCCCCGCCTCCGGCCGAGCTCATGTCTGGCACGTACAGGCCCGGAAACGATTCCAACGAAGCGATGGTGTCTGCAACATATATACCCGGAGGTGATACATATGGAGAAGGCGTTGGGATACCTGGTTTCTTTCCAGAAGATCCGACACCGCAATCGACGGGCACCCAAAATTCGTGGCCCACGAACAGCCAGTCGAGTACCTCAAATACTCTAAGCAGTACGACGACTGATGATAGTAATCGTGGGTTGCTATATGTCACTGCGTTGAATAGCCGGGTGCAATCCACGACTTCGAACGCAACTAATACTCATTCCGAGATCCCCCCCGAATTAGCGGCCAAATGGCCCCTAGATCATGTATTACTATGGCTAGCAGCGAACCACTTCTCCAAGGAATGGCAAGAGACGTTTAAGAACCTCAACATTCATGGAGCGCAGTTCCTTGAGCTTGGTAGTCAAAAGGGCGGTCGAGGAAACTTCGGCATGATGCATCAACTCGTTTATCCGCGATTGGCGCAGGAGTGCGTCAACAATAACACCCCTTGGGACCAGCCCCGAGAGAGGGAAGAGGGAAAGCGGATGCGACGCCTCATACGAAGTATAGTTACTGGGAAACCAGTCGATAGCACAAAAACGCTGCCGTCCCACGCTAGTAAGGAGTCACTGACCAGCGCTCATGCACAGAGCGCTGGCACAGACGTAGAATCCCCGAATACTCCCATCAAATTAGGTTCTAGTTCTAGGGGGTTTTCTCAATCGCGATCAACGACTATGCCGACCCTCAGCAGCACAATGAGCTCGGACTCAAATCATCGTGCCATGTTAAAAAATATTGATATTGAAAGCAGTCGAAAGATGAGTCCAGGATCAAGCGAACATGGGGATAACAACTATCGGGCTGGGCTGCGAAGTGATAGTCCGGGATCCAGTCCAAAACTATCAACCGCATTTTTACCTCAACCTTCATCAGGAAGTCTATCCCCGTCTAGTAGATTTCATCATAAGTCCCGAAACAGCACGGACTCTGTTTCCTCCAATGCGGCGATATACGGCTCCGGCGTGCCTCCTGAAGCTGGCCAACTTCTACGCAACGGCATGAGTGGGATTGGAGATATGATCCACGCTAGTCGTAGCGATCGACGGTATAACTCTGAAGATAATAGACCCGGTTCAGCTGAGCCGTCTTCGGCAAGAGATAACAAAAGCTTCCTGGGCTTTTTGAAGAGGAAGAATAAGCAAAAGGAGGATGGTTCATTTCCTTCCCCTGATGATAATGAATCGCCTACCAGTCCCAATCTCCTGAGACCGCGATTTGGGACTCCTCCGCCAGAAGCAGTTCAAGATTCTGCTCCGACATTCAGACGCAATAAAAACGTTCCTAGAGTGTTTATTCTCATCACATTAGATGGATGGAACTATCGGCTGTGTGACGTCACGGATTGTGACACGGCTGCTGATCTGCGTACTAACATTTGTATGAACTTAGGGCTTTCTGATCCAAGAGGGTTCGAGATATTTTTAACCGAATTAGGACGCGATACCCACGATGAAGCGCTGGAAGATCAGAGTTTGTGGATTCATAAGCGCAATAAGGGGGATGCTCACGGTTCTCTGAAATTCTTCATCAAGATAAATAAGCCCAGTGAGAACACTCTCAACCATCCTGCGATACTTGCGCCCGGTTATTTAGCTCCTGCTTCAAACATAAATGAGGACGCCTATGCTCACCTTAACGGCCGTACGAGATCAAGTTCGTCGCCTCCCACATCGAGGACAAATACCATTTCGGCTGGTTCGCAGCCAACAACAAATGACGCCGAATTAGCTGCCAAGGCTAGCGAATATCGTGCTGAGCTCGAGAAGCAACAAGCGGCATATCTTGCCAAGCGAAGGCAAGCTATTAAGGAATCCTCACCGCAGGAGTGTTCTCCCCAAACTAGCATTGTCGGTAGAAACGTTGACTTCGACCACCCTCGCGTCTCCCCATTCGAGGACAAGAAGCAAGACAACCTCTTCCCCCAGAGGAAGGCACCTGCGCCTCCAGGTGTTGAGACTGCTACTTTGATTAAGGCAAATTCGTTAAGTAAGAAGACGGGCCACAACATGCGACCGTCTCAAGGTAGTTTGGATGGATACCCTAGCCCGAGGCGGCCGACCACTTCTGCAGGTGAGGCCAACCAAGATAACCAGAGGCGACCTGGCGCGCCCCCTTCTCCGCCCGCAGGGTCAGCTCTTGGGGCTTTAGTGAATATGGGAAGCGCCTGGGGCCGACTAGGTCGACCTTCAGCCCCAGCACCGCAGCAGCGATCAGTATCACCCAACCGGAATACTTCGGGACCTACAACTGGAGCGGACACGGTGGAACAAAGAGGTAAGGGAGCAATGGCAACAGTTGATTTTGGCATGACCGCCTCGGGTCGTAGTAATTCTAGGTCGAGGTCTGGTTCACCCGGTTCCCTAACCTGGGGCCGCGGTGACATACCATTCGTCGTACCAGATTACTCACCCGGTGGCACCCCACTTTTTGGCAACCGGAGTAAAACGCAGCTTGATCCCAGTACTAAAATGCGTGAAATAGCACAACGAGCGCCATCCCCCGGTGACCTGAGCCCAAGCACGGCACACCCCGCCCCAGGACCCGCCGTAGGGCAAGGAAACTCCGAGATACCCCGTCGCAAATCCCACGGACCCGATGTGGACTTCACCGAGACGGATGTACAGTTCTCCAATCCGCCGACAGTGTCTATTAAGCCAGTAGACGAGGACTCTGGCGATGATTCAGATGATGGTTTATTTGCTATTCCGATGAGAGGAAGGCAGCCGTCGAAGAAGGCGGTTCGCAAGCAGCCTAGTCGTAACGAGACAAGTGTCCTCGATAGCGACTCTGAATCCAGTGAAGGCAGGAGGCCAACCTTGACAGTGAAGACTTCTAGATCTAAGAAGAATCTATCGGTATCATTTAATTCCTCGCCTGGAAATTCTAATACTCCTGATTTGGAGGATGATGAGAGCAGTATTAGGAGCGGACGAGACTCTCATCGTCGCACACCAGCGACCCCGGGTTCAGAGCAATGGCAGTCGGATGATAGCAAACTCAACCGCCGAAAGTCGTTCGTCGATCGTGGTGTGTGGGCCAACCGTCCTCCCCCCGAGGCTTTGCTCAGCAACCTTGACGCCTTCTTCCCTGAACTCGACCTTGACCAACCTGTGCTTGACGAAAACGAATTGCCGGTGTCGCCCATAACTGAGCAAGAAGAGCTCTCAGGTGCAAGTGGCCAAGCTAATGCATCTTCCTTGAATCTCGAACGTCTTACGCCTGCAGCTGGGACTGGCACAACTAAGTCATATAATGAGAGCGATACACTTGGCTCGGATGAGTCTACTCTGAAGGCACTAGAGCGCCCTCCTTCAATTGCCTCGGTTGCGACACGAAACGTCCAGCGTTCTAGTGGTCTTGGCCGGATGAAGTCTATTCGAGAAGTCGCGCGTGGTGCCCATGAAGCGAATAAACGCTATACCATGTCTACAGCTAGTGGCGGTGCAGGAGCGTCATCGATGATCCAGCGTCGCAAGAGTACAAAGATGTTTGGCGCTAACGTCGTACAAATTCGACCTGAGCGCGGGTCGATGATAGTGCCGCAGATTCCGCAGGATGTTCTCCCGAAGCGACAGACTACTTTCCGATGGTTCAAGGGTGAGCTTATCGGCAAAGGTACATATGGTCGCGTATACCTCGGCATGAATGCCACGACTGGTGAATTCTTGGCTGTCAAGGAAGTTGAAGTCAACCCCAAGGCTGCAGGCGGAGATAAGAACAAGATGAAAGAGCTTCTGAAGGCCCTAGACCAGGAAATTGACACGATGCAGAATCTGGACCATGTCAACATTGTGCAGTATCTAGGTTGCGAAAGGAAGGAGACAAGTATCAGTATCTTCTTGGAGTATATTTCTGGTGGTAGCATTGGGTCCTGCTTACGCAAGCACGGAAAATTTGAGGAGCCGGTGGTTAGTTCACTGACGCGACAGACGCTTTCAGGTCTTGCGTACCTGCATCGCGAGGGTATCCTGCATCGAGATCTGAAGGCCGACAATATCCTACTAGATGTGGACGGGACATGCAAGATTTCCGATTTTGGCATCAGCAAGAAGACGGACAACATCTACGGCAATGATAAGACTAATTCAATGCAAGGCTCGGTATTCTGGATGGCACCCGAGGTGATCCGGTCCCAGGGCGAAGGGTACAGCGCCAAAGTCGATATCTGGAGTTTGGGATGCGTCGTCCTGGAGATGTTCGCAGGAAGGAGACCCTGGAGCAAAGAAGAGGCTGTCGGCGCAATCTACAAAATCGCAAACGGAGAGACGCCGCCGATCGCGGATGACGTGCGCGAGGCCATTAGCCCTTATGCTCTGGGGTTCATGCTGGATTGCTTTACTGTGTACGTGCTTTTCTTCGCGGAGTATTGTATAAATCGTTTGCTAATGAGAAAATAGTGACCCTAGGGACCGCCCAACAGCCGAGCGTTTGCTAACACAGCACGAGTTCTGCGAACTGGACGCCGATTATAATTTCTTCGACACGGAGCTTTACGCCAAGATCCGTGGCACTTTCCAGACGTAACGGCTAAAGGATGGATATGTTGATCATAGAAAGAATCTAGATAAGGCTTAGAAATACCGCATATCGCGATTCAATTTTCGCCCTTTGCTGTTCGAGGAGGAAATGTACAAGAAATGATCAAGAGCTGCGCTGCTTCAATCACGACCCGGGCTAGTATTGTTAATGAACCGTCGGGATACGGGTGTGGTGTCGTGCAGCCCAATTGGATATGGTCATTTGCGTGACGATTACTCGGGCAGCTTCGGAGATGCCTCGGACTTATAGAGCTAACTATCCCGCCGCCTGTAACACCATTACGGTTGGATATCTACCTACCTAAGAAGAACATCCTTACATTAGCGACATAGATATAACGGTGGAGCTGCTGCACAGCGCTTGCTAGGTACCTGCATGTATGTTTGAATATTCATTCCTTCCCCGACACAGCGCGGCGTTTGCGAGAGGAAGAAACCCGACGGCTTGGTGTCGTTGGCTACTACTTTAGAAGGGCTGGGCCTTGGAGCGGTACGTGTGTGTGTGTATGTCTGTAGATAGATATCTTCATGAATGCGTATTTTACGAGCGAATGCTGCATTGCACAATTTTCTAAAATTGAAAGTCCGCCTCGGCATATGGTTAATGAGGTTGGTGTAATTGTGTGGTGATAGAGATAAAACTGGCAAAGATGCGCCGTATCAATGAGGCTTCCTTGTGATTATTCATAGCTGGACGTGATAATCCTTGACGATCGATCTTGAGATCTTAGGGGGGATCTATGACCGTGGTTTATTTCTGATTGGCCTAAATTAGGTCTTAGTGGTGCGGAGCCGCACCTAAAATCAACATCAACAGTATGAACCCCTGCTGTAGAGACTCTGATAGGCAGGTAGGTCCACTTTATTACTTATTGAGGATCAGATAAGATTAGATCCATTTATCTAGGCATCGTTTACATAGGTGTATGGCATGAGGGATGGGCTACACCTAAAGCCTACCATATGTCCTATTACGTATCACGATATCATGGCGGAGGGGATAGTTGAAACGGATCTACGAGGATTATTAAGAAGGAGCTTGGGTATATTGATCCTATGTGACAGATCTACGAACTTCGCAAGCGCCCTTCACTGTCCACCTGTTTCGCATTCCTCCTGCAGGTTCTCATTTTCCTGCTGTAAACAATTACCACCTTTTCTGCCGCAGTCCAAACCGAGGTACCTTCATCCTCACTCCGTGTATATATCCCTCCGTGCCAAAACTAAGTCGACTTCGTAAGTCCACTAGAAGCCACGAATTCCCAGCCAGGCTCCATGTCGTCGACTTGTGAACACGTACATGCGTTTTCGGTTTGTTAATTTTTTCGTAGTTAGGACACGGACCACATCCAAGTAATTCTAATGCTCGTCAGCATAAGTCGCGACAACGTAGACAGGTAGGTCGAAGTGTTGTCCTACATGCCGCGAGTAGCGTTGGACCCAGAAAGATCCATATCGCTCCTAGGACTTGAGCATCAAAGCGTTCAAGTCATCCTTGAGACCGGCCAACATCTGCCTAACGGTGCCGTAGTGGTAAAATGACCAGTGCTCAATTGACTTCCCCTGGGCGCGGCTTAGCAGATCCTTCAACTCCTTGATTTTGTCGTTCAATTCAGGCGGCGATAGAATGGCACGCTTAATTTCGTCGTCGTACTCGGCCATCCACGGATGTTCCAGGACAGCCGCAGCAGTCGGTCGTTCTTCGGGCAGGTATCTGAGCATTAGGCGCAGGAGGCCACCTAATTCTAGAACTTCCACGTGTGGCATACGGTAGGGTTTTTTCGGGGTGGCGAAGCCTCCTAGGGTACATTTCGCGCTGAGGGTGGCGTTGAGGAGGTCTGCGCATCCAACAATATCTTGCTGCTCTTTTCTCTTCTCTTGAAGCTCTTTAGGACTGTGCACCAAGTATTCAAGCTCGGCATTTAGAGGCATGGGCATGATTGGCCATTCGTAGTCGTAGTATTCTTCATAATCATAATCCTCATCCTGCTCTTCATTCTCGTGCTTTTGATCCTCAAGCGGGCTTAGACGCGGGTGCTTCCTCAGATAGGCCTCTCGCCACACTTCAGGAAGGGGGCCCAAACAGTATTCCATGACTCTAATAGCGGCTTCGGTGTTCGGAATGAAGCGGTGACCATGAAAGAGTTCAATAATGCCGTACGCAAATGACCAGATATCACTACTTAGATTCGGGGTGCGGTCGAATAGCAGCTCTGGGGCGGCAGAAGACACTGGGATACCAGAAGGTTCGGGCAAGTCCAAATGGAACGAAATGCCAAAGTCGGCAACAACAATTTCATCCATTATAATCCAGTCTTTGAACCTGCGCATGTCTACCGAACGTACGGCATACCGCGGGGCGTTGGGGCTACGGCTCCCATCGACGGTACGAACCGGCTCGTAATACTCCACTGAGGATGGGTGTCCAAGTAATTCATATAGCTGGTCTTTGGTTACGTCATCCAGGTGATGCACCCGATGCAGTATGTTCGCAAGCCTGAAGTCTGCGTGGCAGACTTTCCGGCTGTGCAAATACTTTAGCGCTTTGGCAATTTTGCAGCAGACCTTGCGAATGATGACGGGGTCTGTGACTAAAGTACGCGTCCATGCGACCGAGGGACCGTGGACTGGCATAACGAGGGCAAGGTGGCGGCCGTTTGGTCCATCGATCCAGAAGTGTGTCTCGGGAAATAATAAGAATTTTGAATCGCCGAGGGTTTCCTTCAACTTGATTTCAGGACAGTTTTCAGACGAATGCGAGGCCATGAGAATCTTGACCGCTTTCCAGTTATATATGGTGGTGTCGTAACATAGCCAGACCAAACCATAGCCACCGCTGCCCAGCTTGTGAACAACTTCGTATCGTCCATCTAGAACATCATCAATATGGACAGGATGATTTCCGCCAGGCATGTAGGTCTCGAAGTCTTCCAGGTACATCCCATTTTCATGATAATCCGGGGAGAACTGGTTATCTGGCCAGAGGTATCGAGGTGCTGTGACTTCCTCGGTTTGAGACGTGGTTTCGACTTCGGCTTCATGATCTGCCACCTTCGCACTCGATTCGTGGCGCTCCACCACTGTTGGGGGCGAGCGAGTAGATGAAGCCTTTTCCGAACCTGAGTTGTGAGACATTTTCATCAAATCGCGCGATCACGGAGCTCTTTTCGAGAGTAGTTAGTAAATGAATGTGGGCCGCGAATTGTGTAAATAGAGACGCTTACCTTCAATGATTCTCAGTTGTGGGTGGGAAAGGAGTTGTAGATGGGAAAAGGTGGTGCAGATGGTGAAGGTGAAATGATTTTCTTTGTGGAAGGTTTGGGGGGAAGTAAGAGATGAGATGAGATGAGATGAGATGAGGAGGGGGATGCCCGGTATTTATGGTAAGTCTCTGAGTAATGGGCGATGCACAAGCCAAGTGTAACCTCAGTTGGTGGTTAGGTGTTCAAGGTGGATACAAGGTGGATATTAAGATCTAAAGAAGGAGTAAGGAAGGAGAGAGTTTCGTGATCGAGGTGGCCGACTTTGATAAATGAGCAAACTTCCCCACAATTAAAGTCAGTTGAGTCACTTGATAAGGCGTGCCCCTATTTTAAACACTGTTTCCGCTAGCCCTTATTAGCACTTATGCACCTAAGGAATCTTTGATTTTCGGGAAAGTATTCCTTACCTTAGGCAATCAACCCGTAAATGATAGCAGGTACGGACCACTGCGTGTTTAGGTACTTCGATACTGTAGCCTAAGGTGGTGTAGACGGTGCAGATGCGCCAAATGAGCGAACACCACCTTGCGTACTGTTTATCTTAGACTTGTAGGTATTCTCAAGCTGAAATGCAAGTGTCTCGAGGAGGATAAGTATTAATGGGTTTTGTGGGTACTGTGGAAGAGTTGTGGAAGAGTTGTGGAAGAGTTCTGTGCAGAGATAAACGCGTGAAATACCTTGTCAGACACCTTGTCATGTCTGGCGTAAAAGACATGTAGGTGTTTTCAGGTGACTAAGGAAGAGTAGTAGGTAAGAGCAAGTCCTTTGGAGGCAAAGAAAGCTACAACGTGTTACGTACCTGGTTACCACAGAGATGCAAACATACTACCTAAGTAACTACTATGACATTACCACATTCACTCTTACTACTGTGTACCTGTACTTCGAGATGGGTCCTAGGATGGTATGTGCAAAAGGAAAACAGTTCCGCACTGGGCAAGCGAACAGTATCCAAGATAGATTCAAGGTAAGTGCAAGAAACAGACGTTCCACTTGGCAATGGCTTCCAAAGGTACTTACAAGTGTACCTGGAATATCTACATCCTAAGCAACAGACTGAAATTCAACAAAAAAACACTTACCAGTGAATGTCCATTTCCACAAACCCAAAGGACTTCAGTGGTAATTATCACCAACACTTGCAAATTGTGTCCAGCGTCTTCCTGCTAGTCACGATATAGGAATTCTCGCCAATTTGCAACTCTCTTACTCCTCATGCTCAAGTTCCTCATCCTCACCCTTGCCGTCGCCGTCACTCTTACCCTTCGCCCTTAGTTTGACTTATTACCGCCCTACACAACTCAACTACACTGTTAAGCACGCGATATCAACTCCTCTAACGCCCAAAACTTATTCATAACCGATCGACGACAAGTTAGGATACAGCCTACCTTCGAACCTCCATCACGTATTCCTTACCTTCATATTTGAACTCTGATCGAAAGGAGTTAAGATGGTGGTCAATCAGCGACCTTACAGAGTGTATAATGTCCTGAGGGTGGAGGGAATGACCCCGGGTCCAGGTCGAAGAATCCCTGATGATTTTGAGGACATCCCTGCCAACCGTACATATGGATTAGGCACTCTTTCTGACCCTTATGTATGTTTCCATTCTAGTAGAGAAAGAATCAAAGACGCCGGCTGACATATGACAAATTAGGTTCTCTGGGTTTTTGACCAAAGTGCAGGAGACCGGGTGATTAGACTATCCACTAATATAGTGCGACAAGAAGCCATTAAGCTTAAGATGACTTATGCGTGGGTGCGGTAAGTAAGATCTATTTATGCTTTAGATACTATTATACTAACGACTTTCAGGTCGATCACCCACCCATTACAGACAGGCCGGTCAAGAAGCGGCGTTCAGATACTGCGCCCCGCCCAGCCACACATCACTGTTTGCTTTGGAACCTCAGAATCGCGCATTATCTGGGAAGGACACATCTGGACCAAAAATTTGGCCGACAAATCTGGTGCGCCCGAGAGGATCCTAAATCCATCCGAAGTTCTAGAAGAAGGCGGGAACCCTAAGCTTTGGGCATCGGGCGCATACCCATATGCCCGTCTTCCGAATGGCTATCCTTACCCGTTTAAGCTCACTCCGAACACCCGGATGGTTGTTTACAAGCAGCCAGCTCCCACATATCACACGGAGCCCCAAGAGCCGCATGAATTCTAAATTATTCGACTTAATTCGGGCTTGTCTGTTACGTCTCGGCTATGCCTTAAGAGTTTGCAAATGTTGCGGAAAAAGCAAAATTGATCGACGGACAGGCTCTTATACAACTGGGGATTATACGACAGCACGAATATAACGGATTCAGACATTCCAAAACGACAGCAATGAATTGCACGAAAGCTGTCACAACTCCCAAACCTCTCCTATGTCCGACACCATTCTTATGTCATCGACATTCTTATTGCAAGACCGGCTGCTGTGTCAATCACTGATGTGGGCGCCATTCCCACACCAACTTCCTTGTACCACAACTCCTTTATAACAACAACCATGGCGCCATCAAGCCCGTATTCACAATGCCGATGCCCACAAAACGCTATGACACCACGTACATGGGCAGACTTAACAACGGTCTTATACTATGACTACTACCGAGCCAGCAAAGTCATCGGCTGGATCATCCTACTTGTGAACTCTCTATATCTGAAGCCGAATTGTCGACTAGCCATCAAATAGAGAAACACCACTGGTAGGCAAAAATCACAAGGTAAATAGTTTTGCTCTGTCTCCATATGAGTGTAGGTATTATGTCGCTAACGACCGGAGTAGAGGAAGATCCCAGATCCCAGCTGGACAGTCTCCTTGACACAGCAGCCACGAAGTTTCATGCGTTTTATTACACAATTTCCTATGTTCTTTCCTACGTCCTTTTATTTCCTATTAACCAGGCATCTGTCGACCTTGGTCACAATTGACCTCGGTCTAAGGAGTTCTTGGCGGCAATTATGAGATTATTACACAGCATGGCTCATGTTGTGTATCTCGTAATGCTAACCGCGTTACGGTGGCCGTTCTCCTAGGTCTCCTCATTAAGAGCAAGACCTCTTTAACAACCTGGTGTTTGTATTATTCACGAAAACTCATCCGCTAGGGATCAGGCTATTCGGTCGATCATCCTTGGTCTCGACATAAATCCTATATAGAATTTAGTTCGAGCCTGTTTGATTCAACAAACACTCCAAGGCTTCAAAGCCTTATGCCAGATCCATAGATAAATCACAATTTCCTTTTTACTCTACCATAAGCCTTAACTGCAACACTCGTATGGTACGGCTCGAGATGGAAATGAAATGGTAATTTCCAAATCATGCTTTTAGTTATCTAGGTATTCATGGTGGGTATGGATAAAGTAGGCACCTAAGGTAAGTAAGATCCCACACCTTACACAAACCCATTCTCCAGTACCAAATATGACGCGTCCGAGAAGCTTTTAAAGTTTGATTCATGATATAATATTTCAAACCCCATCTTCCCCTTTTCCAACTCACACCTATTTCACCTTTCTCCTTCTTGCCCTTCCTCTTCTTCCTCCCCTTCCTTGTTGTATATTCATACTTTGAACCGAAAGACAACTTCCATAAGGAGCTTCCTTGCATTTAAAATGAAGGTGCGGGTTATAAACGTATGATAAACTTTCCACTACTTCTAGATGTATTGAGGTGTATATAGCTACAAGTACCTAGGGATTCTCCTTAACTAACACTTAGTATAGAACATATGGAAGGGCATGGGGATTTAGGTAAGATATGTCATAATAAATGATAGAAAGTTGAACCATTACTTGGTTAGATCGACTAGTTGAGGTTCCACTGCATCTAAATCGTGGCAGGATTATATCTAGAGGGGGACTTTGTGAATATATATTAACGCGAAAAGGAATTACTACTACCACCTCAATTCTGCGAGCAGTCTCAGGTTATTGAGCCGTTAGCTTCTGCATGATGCGCACGAATTCGTCTTGCGTATGTTTCCAGAGCTGATCCACCAACCCGTCATTTCTCATTCTAGCCAGGACTTCCAACACTTGGCGATTACATGATTCCCCTTCGAAATCGATCGAATACACACTTCCGCCCGTCTCACCATCTGTGTTGGTTACTACTTGCATCGCTTTGCTAAAGGACACACCATCTGGCCTAGGCTCGCCGGCAGCAGGAGGGAACCGCGCGCTGGTGCTAAAAATGTGTGGCGCTCGCCCACCCCGTCTAGCGGGATGTCTTGACGGAACCACGGTAATCATGCACGAACGAAACTTCAGGGGCTTGTGCATTATCTGCCTACCTACCTACTTATCTTGTACACTATCCCAGCTCCACTCGAAATTGTTCCCCGACATTACTGACCTCTTCAGGAGCAAGACTGCGAAATACGGCACCGGGATAATGCATAGTACGGATCGGCTGTAAGTGGATGGCACGATTGGAATCATTGGGTAATTTCTATTGGTTGAAACTACGATAAGTTGCCCTTTTAGGAGGCTTATCTTAACGCCAGCGTTGGCTCTAAGGGTCCGGGATAACGAGAGTTGGGTCGATCTGGGTCGATCTGGGTCGATCCTAGCTTCGGAGTACCTTCAAGGGTGTTTCCGAATCGGGTATCTTATATCCGGTATCCCCGCGCTGACGCTGTGACCCCCGCGCCACGGTGCTTCATTTTCCAGATCGTCGGGACCGATCTAATTCATCCTAGATTTGATTATACGCGTAAGAAACCACCCGAGGTCGGGCCTTCGCCATACACGCGTTTTACTGCCTGTCTCGTTGACGACGGCGAATAACGCGTCGGGGCTCCCATGTTCACCTAGATCAATTACTCGTTTTTCTTAATACCGATATGGCCTGCATAGAAGATGGCGGATTCATTTTGAGCCATTTCAAACTAAGGTGACAAACAGTATTTCTGGGTCGTGTAGGTCTCATTTGGTTAGGCGTTCTGCTTCTCGGACTTCTCGGCTTGGTGGTTTTTGCCGCTTGGGGGCGCGCGTGTGGGGTGAATTATCCCCGGATCTTATCGTGTCGCCCCGCCTGTTCCGTCACCGCACTTTGCCCGTCGCAGCTATGTGAAACTTCTTCCACTGGACTTTTATTCGTACTGCTGGTAGTGTCTGATGTGCGGCAGTCCCCGACACCGAGGAGCGGCGACTTATGATTGGTTGTGGCGGGTATTAGCAAGCGTCTGCTGATTTGCTCAACTCGTTCTCTAAGCCAGTTCGAAGGGGATCCGACGTGTCTACAAAACAACGTTGTAGCTTATATCTTTGGCTGCGGTCGCTTTTCGTGGTACAGCAGCTACCATGCTATTCCTGCTAGAGCAAAACGTTTGCCTCCAGGAGGAGATGGAAACTGAGTACGGGCTGAAGGGCTAAAGTCGGAGATAGAATGAAACGAATAGGAACCTCGCCCCGGTAGAGGAGAGACCTCCTGAGATGAGGACACGAATTGAACTGCGCTTCCCATGTAGCTATAACGCAGTGTTTAATTTCATACAGGAAAATTACTTGTATTAACCAGTGAGGTCACGTTTTCTCTATTCTCATGATCCGTTCCGCATGCATAACTCCATTATTACAAATCCATCAGGCGTCCCTTAGCCCCGAGAGAATATCCTATTTCAGACAGATACGCCTAATGTTTCGGCGGATTCGTTCGAATCTGTTTCATTGGGCTTCTTCCGAATATTCTCCCAGCCAAGACACCAACCCGCTAGGAACGACAGCACCGCAATCCCAGCGGCGAAATACCAAACGCGCTGCAGTGATTGCGAGTAAGCCCATAACACTCCAGGCAAGTTAGCCGATCCAACGGCCTCTTCCAAGGCCGAGGCTGTCGTTCCGGCATCGATGACAACTTGTGGATCGACCCCCGGTGCATCCCGTGGCACCAAGGCTATCAAGCTATTGGTGAGAATGGTTTGAGATAAGATGACCATGACGGCGGCCCCGAAATTCTGCAGAAATACGAGAGTCGACATAGCAGCTGGAATTAAGTCTTTTGGAAGACTGTTCTGCACGGCCAGGAAGGGCTGGAGTAAGAAAAATGTTAGTAGTTTTCTAAATTTTCATGTGACTACAATCGAGGGCAACATACGACAGACATGGAAAAACCACGACCGGTCCCCATGAGAATTTGGAATCCGATCCATGGTCCTGGTGATGAATGGGGTGTAAGGAGGCTCAAGAGACCGCATCCGACTGCATTGAGGGCCGTACCCAAGAGGATGAAAGGGGTATAGTACCCAAACTTCTGCACTGTAATCAGGTTAATCTTGGCTCTTGCGACCTGATATCCCCGTAATCTAGGTACTTACTGAGACCTCCTGTTATGATCCCAAACACCATAAGTGACAAGAGATTCGGGAGAACATTGACACCGCTCCAGAAAGGCGAATATGCGAGAACGGCCTGGAAGTATATTGGCAGATAATAAGCCGTGACGAACACTGTCCCTCCCAGAAAAAGACCAGCAACACAGCTAGCCCATACGATACGCCTCTTCATCATCGAGTACGGGACCATGGCGTTGTCGCCCTGGTAGTAATTCCATATCAGCCAGACGGCGAATGTGGACCCCGCGCCGCAGAAGAGGCCGATAACCTGCGAGCTGTCCCACGCGTACTGGTTTCCGCCGTACTGGAGGGCGAGGAAGAATTGGATTGCCGCCGGAGCGAACAGCGCGAAACCCGGTAGGTCGAAGTCGAGGATGGCGTGATTGAAAACTTCGCGTATGCTCGGCTTCACGATGTGGTCGGGAACGTGGATAAAAGACACTACTAGCGCTACGACGGCGCCGATTGGGAGATTGATGTAGAAACCTAGCTTTGGTTTAGAGATTGTAACAGAAGTAGGAATAAGGGATCACTTACACCATCGCCATGTCACGTACTCGGTGAAGGCACCGCCTATGAGGGGTCCGAAGGCGATTCCGAGTTGGCCGACTAGAAGTACCCCATTAATATTTGTTCTTCCCAAATAAGGGGCCAATCCACATACTGCCCATGAAGATGCCGACAAGAGCTTTGGAGTCGATTAGCGAGGGGCTCCGTATTTAGTTGTGGAGGGGATATTGAAATACCTGGCTGTCGGTGCGGTGCAACGCAAGAGTTTAGAATGATAAGAGCGCCGTTCAACAAGCCCGAACCCCCAACTCCGGCGATTGCTCTCCCGATGATGAGCATGATCGACGAGCTAGCTGCACCGCATATCACAGAGCCGACCTCGAAGAGGACGAGATAGGTGATGAACGACCACTATAAAGATAAGGTGAGTTAATAGAGATTATTTGGTAATATGTACTGGGATGACGCACTTTTGAGTTGAGTTTAGAGTAGACTTTTCCGCCTAATGGTTGTAATGCTGACCTATTTTTGGTTAATTCACGTCGCCGTTATATCCAATGGTAGTAGAACATTAGAACATACGATGAGAGTTGATAGGCACTGCCGTACCATCCAACGTCTAGCAAGGAGTGGAACTCATCGGTAATGTAGGGGATTGCCTATCGAAATCCATTAGTATATAGCTCACTCCGAGATATCATATACCTGGGATTCTCTCACGGTCGCAAGGATGGTATTGTCCAACATTATGAGGAAATACACGATGGTGAGTGCGGCTAGTACCAAGTACAGCATGAATCCCTTAGCGTATTCATCATCTTGCTTCTCGAGGGGTGGAGTAAAAACGCGACCTTCCACATCTATCTTGGGTTCCGGCTCTCGTAGTGTCCCTTCTGAAGAGTCTTCACGTTTCTCGGACTCTGAATCAATGATATGTTGCTCCTCAAGCTCCTTGCTGGAAGATTGGTCTTCTTCGGATCCCGCATCGGGTACTCGTTTTTCTTCATATGCCGTCTCCGATGTTCCTTGTGCTTCGGAGCTCTCGTGAGGGGCTGGATGAAGCTCATTGTGTAAAACCGAGAAATCAGTTGAATCTGTAACCGACTCTGGTGCATGCAAAGTCTGCTTGCGTTCTTCGATTGTCGTGCTAGAGGCTTGGGGTCCCTCAAGATCCATACTATGAAATTGTCGCTCTCCAAGCTTATTCGGAGTCTGCTGCAAATCATTGCACGAAGATGAGGATTTAATAATGGTCGTTATGGATGGCGGCATATGCAGGATCTGTTGTTGCTCCTCGGACTCCATGTTAGAGACTTCCTGCTGCGCAGTGTGTGGCATTGAGGAATTGTATGCGCTTGTCGGCCTCATGATTTGGGTGGAGACGGGAAGATGCTACCAAATCGCGAGGTTCTCAGAATTAGGACTTGTGAAGAGAAGATTACGTACCGTAGCAATTCTTCGCCTGCGCACGCAGGTTGCCCGGTACCTCACTAGGTATCGGAGCACCTACCTCCCTACGATATGTTTCTTGGGAGAATTCTACAGCTGCCGAGGTAGGCTTCTATGACTGCATGGGGTCTTGGGGTTTTGAGCTTGGGTGGAGCAATTGATGACGCCGAATGTCTAATTGTTCAATATTGTGGCGTTCATTTTTTACAGATTTGGGTATGGACTCAATTAGGTGACCCTGGCTTGACCGACCCAGGGCGATGGCGGCTTCGATAGTTTACGGTGCCACATGTCGATCTCGGCGCGCACAATCTCATCGATAAAGCCCGGTTGACAGCGCCGCCAGATCTCGCGACCGAATCTCCCCGTTGTCCCTTGGTTCTCGCGTTCTTCTATTGAAACATCCCACTACCCCTGTTCTCCATTAGGTACCTAAATCATTGGAAAAGCTCGTAATGCATCATATTGTGTCGCGAAAAAAGCTTCCAGGTTGCGCGTAGAAGCATTATTCCAATCTTTATATTAGCAGCTGTTAATAAGTCGGCTAGGGTTAGAAAGTCTTCCACATCCATGGATCGCTGCCAACACTGGCCCGCCTCTGTGGGATTGAAGCATGTATTGTGTTACCGGCAGGACAGAGCCGGTCCCTTGCGTAAGTCGGCCCTGGTTTGTCATACATACATACGAAATATTAGCTACTAGGAGGCAGCGGTGACATCGCGGTGCCCATGGCGGCACCGAACGGTGTGAAAATAGCGATTCAATTGCGCGATGCCTTTCAACCGACGGGCTTGGTCTCCATTGTCTGCGATGTACGTGACGTGGTGGAGGCACACGCGCGGTTTGAGGGGTACTTCTCTAGTAGGTGTATCGCGGATGTGAGCCGCGCACCGTATCCGAAGAACGCTAGTAGACTTATGCCAGACAATATGCCGCCCAAGGTATACTAATTCGGCATTTCAAAGTCCGTTTAAGTCTAGATACCTAGGCACTTCGATGCTTGGAGCTGGTTGGTTTTCATCGTGACCCTTCAGCCCCTCGAATAAGAAAAAGGGGGCGGGGAATCCCTGCACGGATGAACATCGGTTAATATACAAATTAAGATGACTCATCATTGATTCCTGTACTGATGTACAATCATCAACATTTTCGTGTCTCCTTTCTTCTCCACGAACAAGTGATTCGGCAGCGATCTCACGCACACGATTATTCAAGTCGATATTCGCCAAATCCGGGCGTCTCCCCTCGTGGTTTGGCTCTTAGATCTCCTCCACGAGCTACTCAAACTTGTCGATCTCAATTCGGCGTTCACTGCACCTATTGAGATGAGTTGACAACCTTGGACCCGTACCTTGCAAAAATCAGAAACTTCAATTTCCCACGAACTACAATACTAACTATAACAATGTCATACTCCAAACAAACTGAATGACTGAGAATTCGCTCGCTGAATCTACCCTTTGAACGGTCGATCGAATAGACCGGCTGAGGTTTTACCACACTTATCACTGAAAGCCAAGATAAGCTCATCAAAGTCCGTTATGAAGCAGCCGCCAATAAGCGATCAAACTTTGACCCATGTGTAAGAAGGGGGAAGATCTTCTGTAGACTTACTTCCGTCTGATGTTTGGTCTCCTAGAGTGGGATATTCGTCATCACCTTTTGCAACTCAGACTTCAAGCTATCCAGGAGAATGGAATAGAAAGCATGCGTTACGTTGAGCTTCTTACACTTCATCGATGAATATGTCTGATGGCCTGCCACGTGTCTGCCGAAGACATCGATGGAAGCCGTCGACCCAGATAGCGTAACGCTTCGTGGTCCATTGAAACATGCAATGGTGACCTCCGAGCCACTTTCGGCCAATATTCTTTCTAGAACTTCGCGATCGGCATCAATCGCCAGCATAGGTAACCCCTTTCTCCGGGCCCCAATGATCCTTAATGAGTTTCGAACGTCCGGAAATCATCTTTTTTAGCGCATCTTTGAGCCTTAATACGCCCGACACGCAGAGCGCCGTCAACTCTCCAAACGAGTGGCCTACGACGGCGGCAGGCGTGACATCGCATTCTACCCAGCTCATTGCGCAGGAGTATTGCATCGCAAGAAGCATGGGTTGAAGTTTAGAGACATCTTCAACGAGCTCACGTTCGACGATGCCGGGGTATATGCTCCCAGCGCCAATTGACTAGCGGATATAGCCGCACTTATCCAGATGGTCGCACAAGACCTTGGCCTTTTCGTACAGCTTTCCATCCAACTCGACGAACGTGGATATCTGCCCACCGAAGCATAAAATGGTCGGTATCTGAGCAGGTGGTGTAAGAGACGGCAGAATCTCGTCTCCGCACTCAAAGGCGACGAGCCTGTTGTTGAGCTGGTCCACAGATTGACAGCTGAAAATCAAAGCAAATTTTAGAGACCAGGTGGATTGCCGGGCCAAGTTAAAAGCCAAGTCATCCAGCCCACCCTTTATCCCGGACTCTGCTTGAGCTTTGAGGAACTGGCGGAGTTTAGTAGTATAAGCTCGGATAGCCCTAGCATCAAGCTCCGTTATGTAGAATGGGATCCTAGTACGTTTGGCAGCTTCTATTGAACTCACTAGTCCAAGTCGCAGTGCTTGCTTAACCACGATTGAAGCGTTAGAGTCCGGAGCACCATAGGTGACCTACAAGCCCCTTAACAGAGCCAAATTGAAGAAAAGCCTGTCCGGTATGACAAGCGAAAACCTTGTGGATACTGTCATAATCGGCTGGATACTGATTTTAGCACCCATTCCGTGAGATTCTACATACGAAATCTGTTTAGGATCCAAGCCGGACTTGCTAAGAACCGCCCTGAAGAGATCAGACAGACTCGGTACATTTGGCACGAATAACGGCGTGCAGTTTTGATTTTGATAGACGGCTGTAGCAGATATTGTTCCGAAGATCTGATCTCCATCAGCGATAGCACGACTCATTTTCTTTTGAAAGACGGCTCCGATAGCTTCACCTCTGCAGTACCCGTCGGCCTTAGCATCGAACGCTTACACTACCAGTTCGGACTCAGGAAGGATGCCGCGTCTAGATTCTAAAACCATAGCGGCGCACCTATGAGATTCGAGCAGACAGTATCGATGGTAAGCCGCCCCGGCCCTGTCCAACCGAAGTAATGGCTAATCCTTCCTGCAATGAAGCTTCGCAGGATGCCTATGGCTGAGAATGCGTTCGGTAGGTGGTGTGACACGTAATCTTCGTAGTCAGCCCCACAGCCTCTGATATAGCATCCAACATGGGTGTCGAGACTTGAAGAATGCTTCCTGAAGCATCCCAATTATGCAACTGCCTGGTATGCGACTTGGTATAACAGTCTCTGCTGAGGGTCCGTCGAAGTTTCTTCTCGAGGGGTCTTATTGAAAAGTTTATGGTCAAAGGCGCCGTGATCGTCGGTAAAGTTGCCATACCATTTCCTATTTCGATCGAGTTCCAGTCGAAAAATCGTCTCAAATACGAATCGATCATTTGGGACCTTTTTACGCTGAGACTTACCCTCCATCAGAATCCGCCAGAATTGCTCGAGGTCTTTGACATCACCTACATTACATGTCATGCCAATTACAGCGATATCGCCATCCCTGACACTAGTTTCGGGCCTTTGGTTGAGACTATTGTTTTGGACGTAGGTTCCGTGAGCGCTCGTTCCGTTGAATAGACGGCTGTACACACCGCTCAGACCCGAACACAACTACTTGCGACCTTTTGCATGATGCACCGTTCGAAAGCTTCCTATCCAGTCGCAGTGCTCAACCAGGACCGCTCGAAGAGCAATCTCATGAAGATACCCCTGAACGATCCAGTACCCCCAAGAATTTGAGCGGGTAGGTAAGAACAGTCTAACTTAAGAAGCCGGACGAAGTGGTCAATGACACCCAATGGACTGAGAATAATGTTTGGAAGTTGAGAATCCAGTTGCTCTTCCAGCTCTCCTTTTCTCAGTCGATATGCAAACTGCTTCAACCAATCTTTTCCGAGCAGGGCTGTCAAGCTTGGAACATTTTCACCGAGTTCCCCTCAGTAAATCCAGAGGTCTTCAACGACATCCGCTATCCATCGATTTCTCTCATCGTTGATTACCATCAAACGAACACACTCAAGGGCAGCTATATCACAGAATAAAGTCTGTGGGCCAAATAACAATAGAATGCTTGCAGCAGAGTTCTCAAAGCCCAGGGGCTGAGTCATCTTTCTGAGGCTCAGAACGCAGTTTTTGAGGCGTTGATGTCACGCATCTAGAAAGGTTAGTTCGGTTCGCTAAAAGAGGCGTGTTAATATATTCTATTTCTTTATTTATCTTCGTAAATAACCAAACAATCCTTCCCAGTGGCATAATAACAGATTCTGATCTCCCTTCAGTATGAGACCATCCGGTTCCTAGCAGACATCGGAAGCACTTGGGACTCATATTGAGCCCACATGAGGCCATTCATGTGGAAGTACTGAAAAGAATCCACCCAATTACCAGCGATGACATTCGAACTGAGACACGGTAGGCCTCAAGCTAATCGCTGCTGATTCTGCCGCGGCGTAAGCTCGTGTAACGTCACCGCCAACATGTCGACATCCCTTGTGGTTAAATGGGTGAATCCTCAACAACATCGATTGTGAGCCCATCAAGAACATGTCCATGCCTCTAGTAGGCGTCGGCGTATTTCGTGGTTCTATCATCTGGAATTTGAACAATCAGTCTGTCTCGGCTTTTAATGTTCAGATATGACCACAGCGGCCAAGAAACTTGCAGCATGCAGCTAGTGGCGGCGCCATAGTAAAAGTGAAGGTTTCGGACACAAGTACTGATATATCTTATAAATTAGAGCCTTACCTTCCGTCTGTAATGCATCGCTAGAGTTTACGGAGAGGGACAAGCCCCTTTATGGCTAATAGGGGACTGATGATACAGTTTGCAGCCACACGTCAAACTTCTCACCTTATATTGGTGATCTGAGCAGACCAACCCAGTCGACTTCGAAAATGTCAAACACGTGGGTACCAAGGCAAAGTCCACACGATTGCTAACTCCCGGCTGCAAAGGAGCGGGTTCTGCAATGACTTCTTGCTTCGTTTAATCAACTGTCCATGCACGTCATTCAACGTCCATGCTACATGGACTTGTCAAAAAGGAGATCTGCGGGAACGCCCCACACGAGAATATATGCATGGATCCCTGCACTTCTGGCACCGTTGCGTTCGGAGAACGATCCTATATACCTCGTGGGCTTTAAACTTACTCCCAGTCATTTGAAGATGCAGCCCAAGGCTTTGTGTCAACTTCACATATCAACAAAACTCACGTTCTTCATAATCCGAACTCTAAGATCGCCACTTTGAAACTTTATGTATTTCATTCATTGCGATTCACATTTCGCCATTCTACGCCGCCATGTTAGCGAAAAGCAAGAGTGGAGACGAGGAAATCTCTCTGCCGTTGATCCAGTGACGCCCTGGGCTCCTGCGATCGACATCTTCAAGCCTCGTGATGGTCTCATACCAATCACTGCTAGAGGAGATGAGATGGCCTCATGAGTGCAAACTAGTTCGAAGGTAAATCCGATCTCAAGAGGTGGGGCTGTAGTTATGGTACTGAAGGCCATTACTTATGGAATAAATACCTAATCAGCCTGTCGTTATTTCTTAAGTGATACTTACTAGGTTGAAGCTAACCCTGATGTAGAAGGACGCCAAACTCCACATCGAGTCTTTAGAGACGATTAAATTTGATTTCGTTATTATCTCTTTTCTCGGCTTTTATCTTACCCTGGGGTTATTAAAGCAGCTCTTCAGTTGGTTACACGGCCTAGCTTCAGCTTCGATTAATCCCAGCATTAGGTACCTTAGTAGGCTATTAGGTAGGCTACTAGGCAGGAACGAATCCGAGGATGGCAGAGTCGGGAAAAAAAATCTTTGATAAGTTAGGGGGCATAACCCGGAATGTGGCAGGCCATTCTCAATTCGAATAAATTCTTCAGAGTCGCTCAATGAGGATGAATCATACTCCTTACTGCGAATCATTGTTCTGGTTGGCATTGACAGGAAACTTTCGTGGCTTGCAACAGCTTCGTGCTACTACGATATCAGGATGTATGGGAGGCTCAGGCATCACAGACTCGCCCCGGCATCGCAGACCAAGTTTTTTTCCAAGTGTCCATATTCCAGTATGTAGAACCATTATACTCCTTGAAGCCTCAGAGAAACTCATAGGTATCTTCATTACTGTTGGAAGGCGAAGCTGGTGCTGGGCAGAAACTCTCAAATCGTCGCTGATTCTCCATAGGCTGCCAAGCTTCGCAGTATGATGGCGTTATGAGGGGCACATCCACGTAGAACTCCATTCTTTGACATCCCCCACGACCTTTCCGCCTCAATCCCACGCTTCTTAAATTTTTGAAACATTAAAAAGTAATAATCAGCCTCTCCTTCTCTCTCGCATGCAATTATCATATGCGACCATCATCATAGCAAGTGGCAAGGACGACGTAAAAGGCGGACACGTACATTAAGCCAGCAATGGCCGGGCTTGGCGTGTAGGATTGGACAAGCTACCTAACTTCTGCCAAGATATAAAGTTGAGTGTAGTTAATGTAGTTATGAACCTGTAACGACTCGTTCGTGTGAAAAATTACCCGTTCTTGATTTAAATTGGCCCGGCGAGCTTCTACGTGAGCCTTCAACATGAGACCGAAATTTCGATAACTCCTCCAAGGGCACCTGGGACTAAATGCAATGATATTCACGTCTATTTAGCCATGCTATAGTGTACAATTGAAAACTGGCCGTTCATCAGTAGCTCTGAGCTCAACTTGACTCACTTCGGCCCTTTTATCTCAGCTTTGATGTGTTGGCGATCTACGACAAATCGGCTCTAAGCAAAGTCGCGGAAGTGGGCGATGTTCCAGGTAATGTTTTAAGGTACCTAGTTGTGTTCTATTCTAAGAAGTCATCGTCACAATACAACGGTCGTCTTGCATATTATTGGTCTAAGCTAAAATGACGAACAGGTGCGCTAAAGATGCGTCCGCGATCTAGCTCCCGTTGAACGTCGCGCATTTAATTGATTAGACGATTTTATTATCTGATTGATCGTCTGTTTTAGTTCATCCATATCAATGAAACCTCAGCTTTCTACTCATACGCCATTGTGCATAAACCTTTGGAAGCTTCCGTGGATCGGAAGCGATGCTGCCGATTCAGCGTGATATCTCCTATGATTGAGCCTTATATCGGTTTTCGGAACCAAGATACAGGGTATTGATGCAGCTGCCCTTCATGGCTGGGGGGTGCTACGTACCACGTACTCTTCTAAGATCTCGGATCGATGGGGTGTCAATGCGTATTCCGACTTAAGTAATGGGATGCGACGTACCGGCGTGGGGCAAAAATGTCGGATTACAGGGGAGCCATGAGCTCTATGCCGTCTACCGTTTGCAGGGTCGATCTTCAAGCGGATTGGATACATCACTTCACACTCTGAACAATTTAGGTATAAGCCAAATGTAAAGCTCCTACTTAGGTAGTAGCTTGAATGCGTGCTAGCTGAATATCACACACTTTATACCGAGGAGAACATTTCCGACCTACGTTAAGATACCTCTTCCCAAGCTTGTATAAGAATCACTGAAATGGGTCAAATTGAGGCCTGGGCTCCGAGTGGCGCAAAGTAAGCGACGCCTATAGGCTTGGCGGATAGATGCTTTTATTCCAAGCTCTTCTCTCATTATATGTTGTTGTCAGCAATTCATAGAAATTCTCAAAGTTGTCCTTGCAAATGGAGGAGCTTTCTGATGGTCGTTGCATATGAAGTCATGAGATAAGCTCGACATTTCCTTATTATCAAACGTCGCTTCAAGCTCAGTCAAAAGCAAGTTTGTGAGAGAATCAAACGCAATGTACGGACGGGCCGAGCCACGTCAGCAGCCTGGATATGCTTGTGAGGGTAAGTCCTAACGCCTCAGCCCCTGGCAACACAAGTTTAAACTCGGAATTGGACGCCGAATAAGAAAAGGATGACGACCAGGAAGCCTAGACTAACGATGATATTACACCACCGTCTTATCTGTACTCATACTAATTGAACGAATTTGCGAAGAATGTCGCAAGAAGAAGCTCCGGTGCGACAGACAGCGCCCACAATGCGGTGCTTGTGCAAACGCCCAAATCCCGTGTGAAGTGAACGATCGTCGTGTACCTCGCGGCCCAAAGAAAGGAAGCATAGGTGCTCTTCGTAGTCGTATTGGTAGGCCCTTTTCAATACGAAATCTTTGCGGATACTAAATATCAAGATAGTTGCACTCGAGCGCCGTCTTTCCACCTCGCAAGCCGAGGATAGTATGACAACAGATGGACACGATCTCGGGTTGACAGTAGACTCCCCGGCAAAGGAGAATGTCACAACACAATTTTCTTGTATGTGCCTCGATATCACCTCTTGTTTTCTTCGTTCTATCCATTGGGGGAGACTGTAGTTCCGATGTGTCTGAGACACCTTCAACAACGGTTTTTGACCATTTCCAACGGTAATATTGATTATTCTCATTGCAGTACCAGATTGGGATGGACAACAGCAAGACCATTTACCGAACAACTCAATACCCCTAGCTTGGGGACCACCAGAGACGGCACCGCATTCTCCACTGCTATTCCCTGATCCACCAACCTTGCCTACTTTAGCAACATCATATCCATCCCCAAAACAGAGCCCAGCTTCGGTCGGCGATGTCTTTATAACGGATTTGACAAAAGCAGATTTGTGAGCTTTTCCATATCTCAGAAAGATCACCATTCCAACACGCTTACTCTACCGACAGAATACAGCTTTATTTTGACCGTGTTCATCCAATTGTCCCCATTTTGAACAAGCCGAAAACATTCAAATGGATAACAGATGCAAAGTCTATGACCGAGGCCCAGCAATGTTTACAGTATGCGATATGGACGTCTGCTACCGCCTTTTCAAGCCAGTTCGGCGGCTTCCAGGAGACTATGTACACTAAAACTCGGTTCATGCTCGACCAGCTAGATTTGAACGGAAACGACTCCTTAATATGTCACATTGAACATGTTCAAGCGTGGATACTGGTCACATTCTATGAGTTCACTCGAACGAATTACCGGCGCGGGTGGCTTAGTGCCGGCCGAGTCTTTCGCCTTGTGCAGTTTTTGAGACTCTACGATCTCGACAGCCCTAAACCCTTGGTGTCCGATTGCGAGGACGACCCGATATTGTTAGAGGAGAAGAGACGCACTTTCTGGGTAGCTTATTGCATTGACCGGTTTATTGGTGTCAGTGAAGGTGCACCAATGACATTGAACGAAGAAGTGGTGAGTACCCTCACCTATTACATAAGTGGCTGAAGGGGGGAACATTTCTCACAAGGGATGAATGGTTGACCTGAATATGGATAGGTTTACACTCGTCTTCCATGCCCCGACCCCGAGTTTCAGAGGGGGCTTGTACCACAAGAGTCCTTCCTTTCAGAAACTATGTCTTCTGGAGAAATGCGGCCTTACTCGCCGCTCGCGGAATGCGTCATCCTAGTCACAATATGCAGCCGAGCGTTGTCTCACAAGCAGATCTGCACAATAGAAACTCTGTACAGCAACATGGCTCTCGATTTCTCTTCGAGACACGATTGGCTGGACGGCATGCTGACACGCCGACTCAACAACCTGCAAGTCACCTACCCCTCGCTGACGGTGGCTGAGAACCCCATGATCATCTTTTCGTACATGATTGCGCACGCTGCAGTCATCTATCTATGCCGAATTATTGAGACATTATCGAGAATTGACCATAATCAATCTCTGGTATGGGAATTCCAGGAGCGGGGACTCTGGGCTGCTCAGGAAATTGCCCGATTGGCAAAGGACCACGAACATCTCGGCTATTTCAAGGCGCATACGTTTATGCCCCTCACCATCTACCTGAGTGCTACAAGACTTGCGAAGCATTTGGAGGTCCGAAAAGGCGAGATGGACGCAGACCAAATTGAGAGCGTGGAGAAGTCGCTCCACGCCTCCATTGAGTCGTTACAGAAGTTGCAGTTGGTGAATAATCTCGCCAGCTACTACTTACAGCTCTTACAGCAGTGCACATAAAGTATATGTGTCGTGCCCTGGATTACAACGTCCTATGACAGGTAGTGTACCTAGGTTACGTAGATATTCCTCTTCAGGCACCGAGGTGGCTAGAGTTATGAATCTAGGATATGGGGGATATAGTACATGCGTGGACGGGGTCGATATTAGCCGGCAATCACATCGTATGTATCTAGGTATTAGATGGGGAAAAATCGATGGGTTAATAAAGAGTTAATTAGGTCCTCTAATCCGAAAATTGGGCGCTTTTCCTTTTTTTGGCGTTTGTAATGCTATGATACCTCTTAATAATGCCACCCCTGAACGGAAATATCAGTCTAGCAAGCTCAGCATGGTGCTCGATTATATCAACAATTGAGAAGAATTCGAAGATGGGTTATATATGTGCCATTCGCTACCTATTATGAAGAGTGATGTTTCGGCCTTCCCAAGCTTTTCAGTGGTAGACTTCCAAGCAACCTGACCGAAGACTTGAACGCTCGAGTTCCAACGTGACAGAACTCAACCAACCCGACGGGAGTAGATTGTCTAACTCTCAGTCACAAGCTTCCTACCTATGAGATAGGTATGAAGACAAGTGATGTCATTATACAGTGTCTACAGTCGATAGAGTCGATAGAATAAGGGTTTTCCCTGGACTGATACAAAATCAAAATGTCCGAACTCCACTGCGTGATTCAAAGAATTGACAAATTATTTCCCACAATTCAACTCAAGACCTGAGGTTAAATCAAGCATTGCCGAGCCGGATCGCTGCCTTTTGATCGTCGGTATCTGGAATGCTCAATGCTAGATCAATATATAAGCGACGGCTATTCGCATTGCCAAGGGGGTCAGAATTCAGGCCGCTTGCCTTTCTCTCGTACCATGTCGATCGCTTCGGATACCTTCATTTTTCTCTTATGCTGATCTTATAGTATATCAAGACCTCTACACACGCACTCACACCTGGTCGGAAGTATCCCATTCACATCCGAGCATGTTCATTATTATGGGATGTTGCCACTACACCGTCCTTTGTTTACCTCGAAACGCTGATGCGTGTGGAACATGCTCAGAGGCCTGTGTCGGTACCGGCGTTTACGGATCCGAGTCATTCATCAATATTCAAGATGAGCGGGATACATGTTTCGGATCTCGTCTGGTCTTCTCGTGAACGCAACCCGAGTTCGTGCTGCCTATCTACAGGTACTCGGGAATATCCTCCTAGGGCTTCGTGAGACCTATGGTAACGTTACCAAAATCTCGAGAGGATTTCATTGCAGTGCGGGTGACTCGAACCCTGAACACGAGTGCCCATGCAAGGCTCTTGGTCATGATCTGTGTGGGTACGGTTAAGGGTTTGAATGCGGCTCTACATACGACGAAGTTGCCTACAATCCTATAGCCCCATAAAATCAAACGAATCGAAAGGACTGCATGTTATTATGTTACCATCAAGTCAGCGTACGCCTCAGTTCATCTACTCTGCCGCTAAGAACCTAACTATCAGACCTCCAGAGATCGCGTCGTCATCTTCGGCTTCGTTGTATCGAACTCCTTACGAGATGAGGGTAGAGTTAACATAGGTCTACTAGACCAATATCTGGACCTTCAATAGGTGCACCATCATATCGAATCCTTTGGTGGTAATGAGAATGATGTCACCCTTTTTGGACAAAATATTGGATGGGGGAATACTCAGTTGCAGGTAATAGATTTCGGAGGGAATTCCGAGTCCCTTTTCAACCAAGCTATCCTTCTATTAGGGCCCGCCGTCAGCGGTGTTAGGCTTACTGCAGGAATCACAGACAATAGTACAGCTCAAGTAGCACGGGCTTTCAATTGCGCGTCCCAAAACGGGCAAACGGGACTATCTTGCCTTTGCGCTTTACCAATGGATTCTCGCAATAATGCTGCTGTCGCATACGTAGATGCTTACTCTAGAGGGGGAGAGTTTGGTACATTTCAGCCAAGCGCGCTCTCTGCCTTTATTCCCGACCGCCCGTCCATTCCCGTCTTATTCATAATAGACAATTCAGGAGATACGTGGACAGTCTTATAGGATGGAACAAGAATGATGGAACTGTTTTCATTCCGCAAACCGATAATCACACTGGAGACTTCGCTGCGACAACAGGAGAGTGGTCTCTCGAATTCTAGTCTACAGACTCTGTCTGAGCTCTCTCTGGTCTCGAACTCCTCTGATCACGCCAAAGACTGCGGCAAACGCAATTTTTCTGAGCACACATGTCGCTTGGGATATTCATTTGGCGTCACCTTCGCTTCGCATGGGTCGGATGTGGCACGGTTTTGCCCCTGGCCGATCTATCTACATATACTTACCAATCTAGTCATATCTCCGTCAGGCAGGCAAGCGCCTACAACTTCATTACTACGGCCCATCTTGGCGATATTCTTTATGTATGTGATGCCGTCAGCTACGCTGTATTGTCAGCCGCCGTCGATCAAAGCGACCATTACATATCTACCTCCTATGTATAAAGCCAGCTGAGTCTATTTTGCAGGGGTCAGACACCGTCGGTGCCATCTCTTTCAAGTGAAGAGCCCGTTGTAACTTTGATGCTCCAGAAGGGGGCGCAAGCTGTCTACCTACCTTCGGGATTTACGAGCGTTAGGTGGAGCTCGCAATGGAATAACGTGGAGCTTTAGGGCCTAGGATAAGTATCTTAGCCTCTATTGTGTCATTTGGATGCTTGAAGATGCATTGGCAAAAGTGTGGGCATAATATGTCTATATCCATATGTGGCCATGGTGGAGGATCTCTACCACTATATTGAACTACAGTAAAATAGACCTTGAATATAATCAAGTATGTATCTCATTACAATTGCAATTACTTATTTTCTTGGGAATATCAACGTTTTTACTACTACCTTTAGACCGTAGATGAATTTACCGACCATGATTATCAGATAAAATAAGGATAATCCCCATAGGTGACCTTATACATCGGTGCCCTTCGAGACCATTACAGTGGGTCTTACCAAAGATAGAAGGTCCTCAATTCGAAGTCATTAGCATGAAAAACACCTTTGAGCGTCTTACGCTTTACTGACCATTATCTTGCTAAATGGCAATGCCCCCGTCAGGCCCAGCGCCATAAAATCATCAACACATCCGATGCCAACAGCTAATTTCCAATGTCGAAAGAGCTTCATTATTGTGTAACACTTGCAATCTTCAGCACAGAGCCCCACGGGCCGATCACGAACCATTAATGTAATGCAACATATACTGCAGCCTTCGAGGCAACAATGTCTCGCATAGTTACATATAATTACGAAGCCTAGTATCAAGATAGCTTGCCGCCACACTCACAGCTAGCCGAAATTAACACTGGTAAATTGGTCGCAGCACGTGGGGCCGTCGGTGCCCGCCCACTGCCGCCCTGTAGATCATTCTCAGCCTATAACAAGGCACGAATGCTACTTTCATCGAGTGCCAAGCCGGATTCGTGCTGGATCGATCCAGCTGCCTCACAAAATTTCCGAGATCTTAATATTAAGTACATTAGGCAGGGATTGATACCAGCTGTGAAGTTGAAAAGCGCTGCCCACTTCCGTGGATATACGACGGAAACAAGCGTATGCGATTCGGGACAATCCGGAACCAGAGTGTCGGGAGCATTTTGCCGCCACCGTGGGGAAATACTGCATGTTTTTAAGAGTAGGGCCGTGGGGGAGGGACGAATAGACTCATTTTGTCATTTTTCCTGCCTCTTCTCGGGAGACGAAGCCTCGTTCTCTTGGGCCTTGAAAGCCTAGCGGTAGACGTTCTAGGCCTGTCCCTTTTAATCCAATAGCAGCCGAGTTTAGGAGCAAGGAGGGATGTGGTTGTAGAAACCAACTCCTCTTACCAGTAAAAGCAACCATCACAAAACCCGTTTTGGTGTTCATAGCTGCTTACCACACCCGACCTTGCCGGAAGTGGTCTGTTCTTCTTCGTATTACTCAGTTGTGCAGCTCGGTAAGCACATATCAATCAAAACATTGAGACCGGTATAGAGCATTATGCCCAATCGGAGTTTTGTGGCTGCTTACTAGTTCGCCCCGGTGTAGAAGCCACAAAAGAACTAGACATACAATCGATACCAGCCAAAGGATTACGTGCTACAATTAGCTTCAAGGTGATGAAAAGCACATGAAGCTGCATCTGCACAATGCGACCAGTCAACACAAATCAACCAAACAACCCAAGTGTAAAAAGGGTATGTAACACGTACATAGGATACTATTTGCATCAAATTATGAGCTTAGTAAGCGAATACCATGTTTGGCAATGACCTGAACACCAAACCCCCTTTTTGAAAAAGGGGTTGGTGGGGAAAAGCGGAAATGTCTAATTCTAGGAAAATTGTCTAATAGGTGTCGCGGTTTCAATCCTTATGAATTGTCTAGTTGTTGGATGCTGGAAACCAGGCAGAACCTAGGTTAATTGTGCCAGGGCTTACTAGTGCTCATAATAAGGATGAGCTACTTGTGGCGTAGCGCAGACCTATGCCCGTTAAGATTCAGTAGATACGCTTCTTAGATGGAATACGTCAATACAATTGATAGTTAGACATAACTTTGAGATATTACCTCAATTATTTTGCTCTTTGTATTTACAGGAGTTGAGGAAGATGTGCTAGTTATATTGGCCACTACTTACAATTCGCGTAGCGTACCGAGGTCTTAACTTATGTCTCAGTTCCAAGGGAACAAGACGAGTCGATACCAATGCTGAATTAGCCATAATATAGTGTCTATTGGGTTCAAATTACATGAAAGAATCCTAATGGGCTCCCTGCTCTCTTAACGCTACTGGCTGGGCCGAATTACTTCTGGAATTCCACCCACTAGGGCTTCCGTTATCATAGGTACCGACCACTTCACGCGGACAGGATGGTTGAGTAGCTCACTAGTATTCTAATACATAAAACCACCTAATCACAGAAAAGCCCATGAAGACCTCTAATATTCCCATATTTCTTTCGACGTGACTATACAAAAAGATTGAATCATGTAATTATGGTTATCCATAATAGAAGCTTCCTCTATAAAAGAGAGTAAGCAAGCATAGGAGTTGGTGAGAAGTTAGTGTAAAGGCGTGAATCGGAAGGCATGATAAATTTGCACTTGCAAAGGCCTTTTAATATGTCATATAAGAAGTCAATTACTTGTGATAACATGACCCACTGCTCATCGTCGTCCGATTTTGATCACTATAAGGTTATACTGTCTTGGATTACTACGGTCCATGTTCAAGCTACTGAAGTTTGGAAAGCCCTGTGAGTCCCAATTGTCTCTTATGGTGGCTAGGCACGGTATCCAAATCTATGTTTTATTTTTCCATTCCTGTTCAAATTATTTCTACATTGTTCCAATGTGAGTTTCTCGCTGGCCGACTGGAGAGGCCCAGAAGGGGCAGCACCCTATGACAATTTGAAGTACCTCCTAACGAGTCAGTTCGGATACCTAGGTATCTTCGGGGATCGACGAGCAAAGCTTTAAACTAGGTTAATCCCACCTGTAAAAATAATCTCCCCAGTTGACTAGCTTTTGTATGGGTCTAAGTTCAGGGGGTAATCATTAACTGAGAGAGAAAACAATGTATCAATGATAATAGATGTGCGGTTTCTATCCTAAATATGCCACTCTCTTAGCATCACTCAGCTAACTAACATCATTAGAGATCCATCAAGAAGCCTTGCAGAACTATTCAATGAGGCTCACAGTTCAGCTGAACTCACGATAATTTTCAATGCGGACTTCGGAGTTATTTAGCCAATTATGTCATGGTGAGGCAATTCAGGATACTAGAGATCGATCCTTGAAGTGATAGAAGTGTAAACACGCGGTGTGTAGCCGTGCACTGATAATGTCTATGGCAACTTACAATAGACAAGACATCATACACGTTCTACATCTGCATCAACTTCGTGCTTCACCCGGCTAAAGCATAGGCAAGGCACATTAAGTGGAGAGCCACCGGTGAACATACGGAACTTTCAAGGCCTCCCTACGAGTGAAGATGCAAGCATATCAGTACTTGATAGGAAATGACACGTTCCTTGACTAATTAAGCGAGGAGCTGTGAAATTTAGACCGGCTTTACATACCTCACCGACTAAGATTCACAATCGGCATCGGTAGACAGGCGACCGTTGGAGGGTCGGAATTGCTACCCAGTCGTTGAAAGTAGTAGCCCTTGCAGATTCCTCTATAACAGGGGTCTCCCAGTCTCAGAATCCGAGTATTTCTTTGATGTCAGAGGAGCAGTGGCGTCGTTCGAGATAGTAAAAGAATTCCGAGCCATCTTCTACGGTTAGTGTGCCTACTGTCAGGAGACTGACCCGCTGAAGGTTTGCCCCCTGAGAATCCAGATGTTGAAGGCCTGGGCCTGCTGGGATGTTTGGGCCTGAGACAGCGAAATAAAAACGATCGTTGCTTGTATGTATACCGCGACCATTAGCAGACTGGTTTAGGTCTCCGCCTTGTGACAACGTGTACATTAACCCCAAGCAAGGTTTGCATCGTGACACCTACTTCTAAACCACCTCAGCTACCTAATCATCAAAGGAATATCCTTGGGGCCTAGCTGACTTAATTCAGAGATCAACTTGCCCTGAGAATTATCGTCTACACATATTTTCGTCCTTTCAATAACGTCATTGAGCAGGAAATTAGATCTGAGTTCGATGCCCGGGCTTATGTATTCTTATTTCGTCATATTAGGTAGCGTACCTATGAGGTAGGTAGCCTACACTCACACCATGTTCTTTTTGCTCGCCAAAAGGATCCGCACGGAGCGTGACATCGATGATGTGGTCCAGCGACATGCTGCTATAGCCTAGGCATGAGGGATGTCGCGATCCTAAATAGGAGAATCAGGCGATGTGACATAGATACTAAGATATCAACCTGGAGCAACCTAAAGTACCACAATAAGATTATACACTTTCGGCATCTTCCACATCTCACAGAGCACTCTCTCCTTAAACATCAATATGGGTTTGACTCGAGATTCCCACGTCCATAAACGAATGAAAACTGCTTCAAAGCTCAACTCTCATTGACGTGGAGTTTTAATCTTATATCCGTTAGACTCGAAGTGCGACGAAAGCCATGGAGGTAGTCTGTAAGATACTGGTTCTCTGTCTTGAGTGATAAATATCAACACTTGAACAGTGTTTTGATAAGCGTGGCCGATCTATCTGGTGGGAGGCGTCCTATCAGTCATCAGAACGCCACGAATGCAACGTCGGTATAGAATCTTTATCTCCGATTCGTTTGATATACAGCCTAGCGCTATGGGTCTACTGAGGCTGAGGCTGACATATCGAACCCCTCTTCTCATTCAATATTGTGCCACAAGCCGAGGGCCTCATGTTCTGCTTCTACCAAAATGACATATCTTTAAATTTGATCCCACGGTGATAAGCTTAGCGATCGAATATTTCCCTTGTCCATAAGCACAATGGAGGCTCTAGCGGTTGTGGGGCTAGCCTCCAATATACTTCAACTCATAGAATGTGGGTATAAAGTTATTGTGATGGCGAAGGAACTGCATGAATCCGGCCAAAAGGCTACCCAATCCAATGAGAACGCCACCTTTGTGGCGCAAGAGATGCGGGAGCTCAGCTTGAGGATCATGAATGACTTACCAGAATCCGATCTAAATGACGACGAGAAGGCTCTGTGCCGTCTTGCCCAGCAATGCACTCAGCTTTCCAATAAGCTTCTAGTGCTACTAGACAGTTTGAAAGTCAGAGACCCGAGAAGAAAACGCGATATGGTGACAGCGGTTTTTCGGAACATGAGAAAAAGGGACGAACGGGACCAACTTCAGACATGTCTTGACAACTATAGAAAACAGCTAAATGTGCAGATGAATAGGGTGTCTCGGTAAGAGTCATGATATAACATGTCGAGAATTTGGGGTTCTAATTAGTATCTAGTTCCGATCTAGTACGAAGACTAGAACATACACTTAGTACAGTATCAATGTCTCGACAAGACATCCTGTACTTGAGAGACCACGTGCAGAAGCTTCAACATATGTCGGTGATTGACTCAGCCAATATGATGGCATTCCTGCGCCAGCTTCAGGAGGTAGTTGAGGTCCCATTACGGCAGCTTACCATCTTACAAAGCATTCGGGATCCCCGGATGCACGATCGGTTTGAAAATGTTGAGACAGCTCATCGGAAGACCTTTGAATGGCTCCTTCATGGCCCGGAAGATTTACAAGGTGATGGGGACCAAGAATGCATAGACGACGTCAGCCGGAGTCAGGCACCCAATTACGACCAGACGAGGATGTATATTCAAGCGAAGCATCGGCAACATAAGGATTTCGTGGCTTGGCTACAAGAAAGCACTGTTCCATGCCCTGACGATACTACTAGCCTTGATATGAGTTCAAATGAGCCCAGCCTTGGGAGTTCATGCAGAGGGAGCATCTTCCGTGTAACAGGAAAGCCCGGTGCTGGCAAATCAACTCTGATGAAATTTCTGTGCGAAAGCGATACTACATTGCAGTATCTCAAAGCTTGGTCGGGTGAGAAGCATCTTATTTGCGCCAAGGCCTTCTTCTGGAGATTAGGGGAGGACGAGCAGAAGAATCTTACAGGACTCGTAACTTGTATACTTCACCAGATTCTCAAAGCAGCACCGGAATTAATTCCAATCGCATTCCCCTCTGCGTGGAAGTCGGACTCCACGAGCCCAGCTCCCTTTGATCCCAACGGCAGACATGCTTTCGACATACTACTCAAAAGTGATAGAACTTTTGAGAAGCACAAGATGATCTTCTTCATAGATGGGCTAGACGAGTTTAAGGGAAGTCCCTTCGAGTTAATACGCAAAATTATCGGCTGGGCGACGAGCAATCCTACCAACCTTAAAATATGCGTGTCGAGCCGACAATGGAACGAATTCGAAGTTGGATTCGATGGGTATCCAAGCCTCCGAATCCATGAATGGACGCGAGATGATATCAAGATCTTTGTTACGGACAGGCTTGGTGAAATATCTGATTTGGCTACCTCAGTCGAAAAGGACGATCTCAACGCTCTAGCCGACGTTGTCGTTGATAAGGCTGAAGGGGTGTTTCTCTGGGTTCGTGTGGTACTAGCAGCCATCGAACAAGGTGTGCTTAATGGGGACGATTTTCAAGATCTCCAAGAAAAGGTCGCGGCCTTCCCATCAGAGTTGAATGATCTGTACCAGCACCTTTTCGATTCAATTCCAGAATATGACCATCAGAAAGCATTCGAGGCTTTGGTGTTGACCTATTGCGGAGGTACCAGTAGACCAAAGGCCTTGCTACTCTACAAGTTCCTCGGTGACATATCCAAAGACCCGGATTTTGCAACGAAGCTGCCCATGAGACCATTACAGGAGGAGGAGCTCAAAAAGGGTTTAACAAACACCAAACGTCAAATAAACGGACGGTGCAAAGGTTTCCTTGAAATTCGCCCCGCGAAGCCAGAATGTCACAAAGGTGATGAAGATGTGAAATTCATGCACAGTACTGCTGCAGAATTTCTCTATCAGCCAAATATCAGGAAGATCATCGAAGAGCGTCTTAGGAATATCAACATGTTCGATCGACTACGCCAGTCTTTTGTGGCTTTTGCAAAGTCTATAGATACAGACGAATTCTACTCTAAGCCTATAGATGAAAAAGAGAAATGCACGTGGGATGACATGAATGGTAAAGGCTGTCCATTTATAGTTCAGCTTAACAACATCATCGATACTTGCATCGGGGATTCTCCTTTTCGGCGCCAAGAACAAGATATACCGGGGTCAACAAATTGGGTTCTCACCTTTTTAGGCCAAATGGAGCAGATCGCGGGCCAAAGGCTCCCAAAAAGACTGGAGAGTAGTCAGATAATCACTCTGGGAAACTTCATCGTGTTTATGAACGCACCTGATTATCGCTACCTCACTACAAGTCATTTGTTCATACATCGAACTCAACTCATTAGCGTGCTGGCCGCACGGCATCTCCTATTTGAGTATTTTGACAATGATGGTCAATGCGACATCCGGACACTGCATCAAGGTGACCCGGAGTTTATGAAACAAATAGTGAACTCGGCCTTTAGTGGACTGTCCGGGAAGGTGTATAGTTCAAGGGCATTTAAGATGCTAGAAATGTTATTTCAAAATGGATTATCTCCGACTGTGCAGGTTGAACTGTGTTACGAGAGTAACAAGATCGATTATAAGTGGGATCTATGGAGTTGGATTCTCAGACGCTTGATATTTATGAGATTGCCCCAGGATTGCCATTATGAAAAAGGATTTGGATACCGACTGATTGAGCTCTGTCTCCGATATGGCGCTGGAGAAAACTTTACTCTCACGTTTGGTCCTTGCTACGAAGTAATAGGGACCGATCGACTCATTATACGGGTCCATTGTGGCGATTCTAACGGTCGACGTACAGATGTAGATATTTATCAGTTTAGAGACATATGCGTCGACTACCATTTGGGCATCGTTCGATATGCAAGGACAAAGGGCGGGGTTCTCACTTTAAGGGATTTACTCGCCTATTGCTTTCCTCACGATTACTATCACCTCTATGAGCTCCTTGACAAGAAGTACTCGGTTTCGCCTACAATGGAGCGAGTAGTTGAACACCCCAATTTCCACTCAATCGTCATGCCGACACTCTTCCCTGAAGAAAATCTATATTTCGAGGAGTTCGCGCCTGGCAGATTCGACCTATGGTACTACAATGAGAAGAAGAAACCAAAGCATTGTAGGCAGTGCCTTGTACATTCCGAGAAATGTTTCGAGGATTTTGAGGCGAAGCTCAGAGATAAAGAATCAGGCAGTACGGATAAACCGAGATGTGAACCTGCTATGAACGCCACGGTTTGAATCCGATCGTATGTATCTTGTAACATCTTTAGAAAGCTGAGACGTCACCCAAGACTGCAAGCACATGTACACGATTAGTCTATTACACTACACTTATGTCCATCTCCGATAAGTACCGGTTGGATACCTAGTACCAACCGTTGGACAATTCACAGTTTCAACGACTTGTGTTGCATTTGAGTCTCCATGACGTTACCCCGAAGTCTAGCGATGATTCCAGAACGCAGCAATGCTACGGGAAATGTGGTTTCCTCTAGCAATGATCGTCTCGCCAACCTTTAAGGCCGGCAATAGTAACGGTGCCCACTTTACAATGATGTGCGACGAGTTCCAAAATGCGTACCAGGCATTCCCAGGCTTCTTCAAGAAATACGGTCCCCACGAGCCGAAGGGCGAGAGCGAGGTCCCTTTCTGCTTCCCCGACGGCGTCGATGGGAACGGTTTTAAGCTAACAGAGCTCTTAATGCGGTCCGCGCCGCCCGTAACTCTTGCGGGCCGACCTACTATTTGGCACCTAAATTATGTACCTGAACTATGTAAGATTAACTATCGGAAGAGGTAGTTAAGACGTAAGAGAATAATCTCTAAACCAGCTACAAGAATAGGACCATAATAATATTAGATATAAGGTATATGTATTGGTAGACGTCCCCAAAATCCGGGATCCTAAGTCTACAAACCCTGCCCTAGCCTTCAGATATATACTATTGACTCCCAGTTGTTCCCAGCCTTGCAGATTGCGACCCATCCTATACCAGTCTATGATCTAAAGTACAACCGTCCATCCCAATGGGTCATTAAAAAATCGTGAAGTCTAAGCTGAGGTGTGATGCCTCCTAGCATGTTTCGAAACGAACTTGGCGGTCCTACAGCGCGAAAGCTGCCAAAGCGGCGGCTCCGACTAGACCCATTCCGATCTCCGGTCTGGCAGCAGCATCGGGGCTTGCGGTAGGAGTAGCAGTGCCGATGGCCGAGCTGATGATGTTTGAAGCCGACGCGACGGCAGACGGGTCTGGGTTGTTGGTCGCAGCGGTGCAGATTTCAGGGGCAAGAGTACTGAGCGCTAGTATACCGTTAGTCACACCCATCAGACAGAACAGGTTCTCTGCCAGTGGAACTTACTGCTAATGTCATCTGAAGAGCATTTACCCGAAAGGCCGATACATCCAGTAATGCTCGAGATGAACGACTCCCTGTTATCACCACAGAGACATGCGAAGTCCTCAGCCGAACACCCGGCAGTCTGCGCGGAGCTAGCCAGACAGCTCGAAGCGCATTGCGGTAGTTGGGAGACGAGATCGGGGAGCGAAGACGAGGTAGAGTTCTGGGCCGCAGTAAGGGCGACGAAGAGAGAGAGGGAGACGGCGGCGAATTGCATCTTCCCGGGTGGATAAAGTTGGGTGTTTCGGATTTAATGTGAGACTTCGGTGTCAATTGAATAATAGTCTTCTCTGGCCAGCCAAGAAAAGAGTCAAAGCGATAATAGCGATTGTTCAGTACGTATGGATTGTGGTTTGAAAAGCGAAAGCAGTTTATAAAGAAACCGACCTGAAATGACGAGATACGAGATGATGGATTGCACGAGAAAATACCACAAAAAGCTGAAAGGAGACGATTTAAAAATTCAACTCAACTTTTACTACAGCACAAGACGGAAGAATGTGAATTTCAGACAGTGTCTGGTTACCCGTAGATGAAGGCGGCTGTGTAGCGCTGAATAATAGTAGCAGTTAGTAGGCTGTGTTAGCTGTACCCATTATTCCCAAATAGAACAAGTAAAGATGTGCAGCTTCGGGACAAGGTGAGTGGATGAGAGCTCTGGTCCAGTGGGGTTTGAAACGGCCTTGGCGCTCGTATTGAAACGTCTATCGATTCTTGTTCAGATTTGGCGGGGGTGAGATCCCTGTGACGTCAAAACACTTCGTATCGGAAGAATTAACCGGATTCATCATTTGCCCCTATTTTTCCGATCACCTGAATTTGTGGCGCAACACTTGTGGCAGTCATAGCTAGTTGGATGTAAGCAAAGATGGCTGTGCTCTTACATAATCTTTGCATCTGAGAACCAAAGATGGTGAAATTTATACCACAATCACCAAATCGCAGATCTTGCATTATCATTCGTTCAGCCTCAAATACCCCCTGTAATCTTGTGATGGCTGCGTCAAAACACGCAGGCACGTATCAACTCAGATTCCTGATTGGGATGGGCAGGATGGGGATTCTGCTGCTCAATACACATTTCCATCCAAGTCTGCATATCTCGCATGTGGCATTCTCTGCTGTAGACGCATTGTGGATGGCAGCCAACATCCTCTCTAGATCAGCATTTTCGCCTGTTGGGGAAAGTCGGCCTCCATTCGAGACACTTAAAAAGCCCGCGTGAGCAGCGGCTAGGTAGCACGTCATCCATCCCACCTATTCCCACATACTTTCTTACTTATTATCGCAATATGAATCGCTTGCGCTGTTAAATACCATGCCCCCAGGGCTTGAAGCCCTGCTGCCATGTCTCCTGCCAGATACAAGGCGAACTTGGGAAGGAACTCGGTTGATCCGGTCATTTCTAACTCGCCTAGTAACTACACTGTCGAGGAAGGGGATAGCCTGAGCTTTGAATTATCAGACTTGAATGCTGTAGAGTCCTCACGTCCTACGCTTCCTCAGCTCTCGACCAAGATGTCTTATCAACCACTCGCATCAGATGACCCAGATGAACAGAAGACCTATGGATCCTTAGATACGTCACCTATTCAGAGCCCCACGCCTCTACTTGGCGAGAGTCTTGTGGTCGAAGATTCCGTGGCAGATATAGAAAACCCTTTTCTAGACACAGAAACTGCGGAGTACTGGCGACACGTCTACGACAATTGTCAATATGAGTGTAGACATGTCTTCAACCCGAAGCTCGAGTGGTCGGCCAAAGAGGAAAAGGAGCTCGTTCGGAAACTTGACTGGAAAGTCTGTCTATGGGCGGTATGCAATCGCCTGCGTGCTGTTCCAGTAGCTACTAACATTTGATGCGGTCCAGTGTGTGATGTTCTTCGGCTTGCAAGTAGACCGCGGTAATCTCTCACAAGCTGTCTCCGACAATATGCTAGATGATCTAGGTCTGAATACTAATGGTATGGATCCGACGTATTTACCTTAGCTTTCGTCTCTTCAAGTGCCTGTGGGAAGGTTCATGCCTGTCTATCTAGGTACTTGCGTTGGAACTCAACCGGGGCAATATCTATCGAGAGCGTGACCTTGTTAACTAACGGTGGATAGACTACAATTACGGGCATTCCATCTTCTTGGTTTCCTTTCTACTGGCAGAGTTGCCTTCGCAGCTGATATCCAAGGCCGTCGGTCCAGATCGTTGGATTCCCATGCAGATGGTTTTGTGGTCATTCGTCGCTATCTCTCAATGTAGCTTGACCGGCCGAGGCTCTTTCTTACTGACCAGAAGCCTTCTTGGATTTCTCGAGGTAAGGTACCCTAGGTACCCTAATTGGGTTCTTCTGAGTTCTCAATCTAATCCGTCGTCAAGGGGGGCTTCATTCCTGATCTAGTACTCTGGCTCTCCTACTTCTACACGTCGCGCGAACTGCCTATACGGCTCAGCTACTTCTGGACGACGCTCTCGGTGACAGGCATCATTACATCCTTGTTAGCCTTTGCACTACTACACCTCAGAGGGTTTTTTGGTTGGGAAGGCTGGCGGTGGCTCTTCCTAGTTGAGGGGTCTATTACCCTATGCGTTGGTGTCGCATCATTCTTTATGATGCCCGCATCTGCAGTACAGACCAAGACGTGGTTCCGCCCGAAAGGTTGGTTCACGGAGCGAGAGGAGGCGATTGTTGTTAACCGAGTACTTCGCGACGACCCATCTAAAGGGGATATGCACAATCGCCAAGCATTGACCCCGAAACGGCTGTGGGAAGCCTTGAAAGACTATGACTTGTGGCCGCTGTACGCCATCGGCTTCTGTGCCTACGTACCGCAGTCTCCTCCGAAGAATTATCTGACTCTCACGCTTCGATCCCTTGGGTTTAGCACATTTAATACAAACCTCCTAACCATTCCAGCAGTAAGCATAAACGCACCAAAACCTCAGTTAACGTTCTCTAACATATAATAGGACGTAATACATATCATTAACCTCATCCTACTTACCAGACTATCTGAGTGGTTGAACGAGCGGTCTCTGGTAGCTATTATGCAGCCTCTTTGGACCCTCCCATGTATCCTTGCATTGAGATTCTGGGGAGGGGTGGTTGAAGATAGATGGGGTACCTACGCAATCCTTATAACTTTACTATCCTACCCCTATTGCCGTGTGTATTCCCCGCTTCATTTTATGCGGCATCCCTTAAGTTGACACTCTTCTAGATGCGATCCTCGTTGGTTGGTGCTCCAAGAATTCCAATAACGTTGGTACGAGGACGGTTTCTGCAGCCCTATATAACGTAAGTCAAGTCTTCAGACTCTCCATAGGAGCAGTGTAGCTGACATCTTATCAGATGAGCGTCCAAGCCGGGAACGTATACGCTTCCTACATTTACCGCGACGACGACAAGCCATTATACCGCCGAGGAAACACGACGCTCCTGGTGATCAACTTAGTTTCCATCCTCGTATTCTTGCTGACGAAGCTTTACTACGTCTGGAGAAATAAGCAAAAGGAGCGCCTATGGAATGCGTTAACCGAGGAGCAACAGATCGAGTACAGAAAGACGACCAAGCTCCAGGGTTCCAGAAGGCTTGACTTCAGATTTGCTCACTAATAAGAAAGGGGCTGCTCTGAAGTTTTCCAACCTGGTTAATACACCCCTCTCATGATCACCTGACTCGAAACAAGCCTGCAGCTTAAAGACCGGGATGTACATCGCTATATGTGCACTTTAGGCAACAACTCGCAAAAAATCATTCACGCCTTAGATAAGTACCTATTAATTCACTTCAATTAAATCGCCAACCACATCATCACCATCCATCTACATAACGCCTAGAGATTACATCTAGTTAGTTGCCGAGCATGAATAAGCTTCCTACAGAGACGCTGAGCAACATCTGCTCATTTCTATCCAAAACGGACATCCAGCAGTTCCGTCTTGTTTGTAGACGTTTCTCAGAAGTCGGCGCAGAGTACGTCTGCTCGAGCATGTCTATCTTCATGACGAAAGACGACCTTGGTGATCTCTACAGCTTCTCAGCACATACTCATCTCGCCCGGTGGCTTCGGGAGTTAGAGTATACTACAGTCACTATGCTAAGTCCCGAGGAGCTTCGTCGCCGCGACCGTGCAAGATATTCCTTCTACAGAGGCCTTGCCCTAGAGCAGGACGATATTCTGACGACACAGTTCGACTATATGTGCTTCTTAAGCACATTCCCCCGCTTTCCACGACTCCGAGCAATTACCCTGTACTTGGACCATAGATGGTGGTATCGTATAGAAAACCTACCGGAAGAGGACCGCCTGATATGGAGAAGCCTCCATAGACTATACCCGGTCGGCAACATCCTTACAGCGCGTGCTGGGAGCCACCATCTTCAGATGTTGTTGAGCGTGCTAGCAGAGACAAAACTCGAGATAGATTTCCTGACTATTGAAGGCCTTGATTGGCACTTTTTCGATCAAAATGATACTGAACTCAAGGCTCTGTTTGAACCCCTCGCCAACCTCAAATATCTTGATCTCAAATTTGACAACAACCATAAACCCGACCTTGATTATCATGAAATGAGCGAGGGCGAGAGTGATATAGACGACGACAATGCGGCTCGAGATTACGATAGCTGCCGAGAGCTTATGTGTACTGGTGTGCTCCGAAGGTGCCTCCAAACCCTCCCGAAACTCGAGATTTTGACGCTCAACTTCAGAGAATTCTTGCGTTACGATTCACGAAATTTCCGAAGCGCACCGCTTAATCAAATTGTCCCACTTAGCTTCACCTGGACATACCTCAACTCGCTCGAACTGATGTGCATCGATTGCGAACGGCAGGAGTTGATGGAGCTGCTTTCGCGCCACAAAAGAACTCTCAGAAAGCTATGCTTGGTGAAAATCCTTCTAAAGAGCACGTCATGGATTCTTCTGCTAGATGACATCCGAAGAGAGCTATACCTGACGTTGCCAAACATTATAGCGCCTATCAGAGGCCATTTTGAGAGTCAAGAAGAAGGACAGGGAGTCCAAAATTGGTTATTGAGCCATGACCTAAATCATCTAGTCCATAGATATATTACAGCCGGTGGAGAGCAGTATCCGGATCTCCAAACCTGTCCCCTCTCAGCTGATAATTGCGACCCTATATGGAATTGAGCATAGGTGCCTGGCAGACGAGGTAGTGTGCAGCGTTGGGACTCTTTTACCATATGATGATGAACGAGAAACATGGTCTCTTCTAATATTTCTTTGCTGGACTTTCCCCACGCAGATATGTTTCATAATGCTGGATAGTTATGGTGGTTGCTTTATGCGATGCGTTGGAGCAGCTTCGTGCCGCTATTCCTAATTATCATTCATGTTTAATCACACTTATGACAGCCCTAACTAGGCACGATATGAGATTTCTATTTAACAGATAGTAAGCACCTTACACTTCGTCAAACTAAAAATAAATCATGTCGAATATTTTAAATTCTAAAAGACTGAAATGGATGAGATATGGTTGATAAACCGAACCAAAAACATTAGTAATAAACACAAGGACCATTTACGAACGCCTCCAATAGACTGTCGCCAATGCCCATGGCCACTAGCAATAGAACTCTCGGCCGTATCATAAACCCCAGACGTCTTAACTCCCCTTTCCAAGAGCCTTCGTCACTTCATCTCAAACTAGCGGGCGCGTTCGCTATAGATCAGGACTAAGACACGAGAGGATCTCGGGGTGTAACATGACTGGGGTGATCATCTCTCATCCGCAGTCGATAAGTACCGCACATTCGTACACGCGTGGTCCAGCTGATGAAAGAGACTCAAGACCCAAAGACCGAAGCCGCGACTAATTCCTCTTTAAGCGGGAAGGCTTCTATCGCCGTCATATGTGCCTATGTTGTAAGGCCAACCCCTGAGATCATATGCAGGATTTTGCTGCCGGCATCGTATAGTGCTCATGCATGCACAAAAGGACCCTAAATTGCATCATTACCCAAGAACAGCGATTCTGGCACTTATGTACACAAATCCCGCAGGATTCCTGTTGCCTTGTCGGGAATGCCGAATGCATCCACGGATGGGTTTCCAATCCGTCCGTTGCTACGTTCTAGGCCTTGAGTCCAGATAGACTCCTATCCACTCTTTCAACCTTTTTTTGAGGTCACCGGAAGGAAGTATACCACTTCGATCTCGCATGGATATTCGCAGTACAGGTTGACTGAGCAGGTCATAGCCTAGTACTCATTAGCCATAGAAACAAGGAATATCTGATGATCAGGTGGAAGTCGCAATGCATATGTGTAGATCTATAGCGACTAGTGACCTGAGTGATGAGACTACCTCGGCGCCCTGAGTATTGGAAAAATCTAGACGCAAGAAGGAAAGGGTATGCTGAAATGGGATATAAAGTCAGAGTCCCCTGGAGATATCTACCTACGAAACCAAGTTTCTGAAAGGCATCATCATCTACCTAACCATTGAATATTGAGTCTTTCTGAATTGAGCAATCCTTACCCAATAACGGCAATTACTATTCACCATGCCAAGTGCAACAAAGGAAGAGGTTATCAGCTACGACATCAACGTCCCATACAAGATCACGGATGACACTCGAAACAAAGTTAAATACCCCAAGTATATACCAACCTGGGACAAAGTCTGGTTTGAGCCCCTCCAGCCTTTTGAATTCCAAGACCCAGCTCTCAGAGTAAAAGACACTTCGCTTCCCGAACTTCACAACGCCGGGATCAAGATCGACCACATCACGCCAAAATTAGGAAGTTACGTTTCGGGCATCCAACTCAACCAGCTTAACGACGCCGCGAAAGATGAACTCGCTTGGCTTATCGCCCAGCGGAAGGTGTTGGCCTTTCACGACCAGGACCTTATCGACGATGGGCCGGCCGTCCAGCAGGAGTTCATGAATTACTTTGGAAAGCCGAATTACCAACCCGTTTCTGGAAGCATTAAGGGACATCCCGGTTTCCATATCATTCAGAGAGATGGCAACAAGGACGAACTCGCCAGATTCCTCGACCAGAAATCCACCACCACACTCTGGCACCAGGACGTTAGTTACGAGATCCAGCCTCCGGGTTATGTAATGCTTGGTTTTCTCCAAGGCCCGGACAATGGAGGTGATACTGTCTTTGCCTCGACAGACACTGCGTATAAGTAATTGCAACCCCTGACCCTTATCTCCGGGAAGTGCAGCTAACATGATCTCATCGCTTGAAGACGGCTTTCACCAATCATGCAAGAGCTTGTAGACAACCTACAAGCCGTCCACACCTCATCCAAGATGATCAACCACACGCGCCTAGCCGGCGGCCTGGTCCGCAAGGACCCCGTGGATACAGTGCACCCCCTCGTCAGAGTGCATCCAATAACGGGCGAGAAGTGTCTTTTCGTCAACGCCGAGTTCATCTCCAAGATCATCGGGCTCAAGGAAACGGAGCAGAATATGCTGCTTGAGTTTCTCATGCAGCACATTATCACGGGGCACGATTTCCAGGCCCGTGTTAGCTGGGCCCCTAGGTCGATTGTTATTTTTGACAATCGCTCTACTTGCCGTACGTAGCTGCGTTTTGATTTTGGTTTTATCTGCCTTATTACTTCGTTAGAGGCCGAGGCTGATTGTCGATGTTAGATACCGCGGTGGTTGACTATGTGGATGATGGGGAGAACTCCAAAGTGCGACATCTGTTCAGACTCGCTGCGATGGCTGAGAAACCTATTCCAGTCTCGAAGGATGCATAAGTTATGTCTAGACTAGGAGAGTGCAAAGAAACTCCATCAATGTAGTAATTCAAAAGGTCTTCGGTAATAATGTGCCTTAATGTAGTCTAATAATGCCCCTGTTCATCTTGAGCCTCACAAAGAACCTTGCGTCGCACCGGTAGTATTCACCTCAGCTGTGCCGCACGTCCACATGGGTACCTGTTAAAGGCGGTAAAATCGGCAACCCGGCGTGGAACAGCATAGCAGCGCATCTAAGTATAAACCTGTCGTGGACCCGCCGTACGCGTAGCTGTCAAAATAAGAGCGTCGGCGACCGTGAGCGGTGAACCCTAGCACGATCAGGCACGATCAATAGCTGGCCTGCGCTCTGGTTCCCACCGCCACGTTGCTGCACAGACCGTGTAATTACGAGACCCCAGTTCTCCAGACCGATCTGCCGCTCTACCGACATCCACTTCTTATTAGACATAGCTCGATAATATTTGAATGATATATAACTGTAAAACTATGAATAGCGACGATTCGATGACTAGGTACCTATTATAAATAATTTAACAAGGTTCCTCCTTTTAAGAAAAGAAAGGTGTGCTTTCTCCCATATCAACCGTCTCGCTGAAGGATTAATGCTGAACTTGTGAAGCGAGAAACAGTGTCAATAAGTGTGAAACGCCCTTGAGTAGATGGCCTCCCTTTCTTGGCGCTCTTCGTGTTTAATAGAACCAATTCAGCTGAGACGGACTGACTCGATAGCTATGGCAATCTGAAATTCGATGAATTTCAATATGTTGACAAAAGTACTTGCCGGTAAAATTTGGCGGAGTTGCGGAGTCTTTAGGCACTGTCTATAGACCGTGCGAAGAGCTCAGACGATCAAGTTGTGGGGTAAAATCTATAAATGAGTGATACTATTATATGTCTGAAAAGGTATGTCTTGAGGCAAATCCGGGATTTGAATTGACCAAATATTGAAGAAATTCAATTATTTGATAAGGTAATGATATCTAGGGCTAATGTGTAAAGTCGGCTGCCTTAGGCGAATAAAGCTCCTTACCAACTCTGCCACAATTAAGATCTCTCGGATACATCGGATCTCATTGGAATAATATATATCTCATCTAGAGGTTCAGACGCTTAGATTGATATTAGATCGTGATAGCATATTCGGGACAGGACGTGGCAGAATAGCCTGCGTGGGTATGTAGAGAGTATTGACGATTACTCCTGTTATGAGCGGGTAAAGCGTGGTGTTTTGATCGTCCTTGTTCTCGCCCTGGATTCGACCGCTTCCATACCTATCAAAACGCAGATACCTAACCTTCTGGGGCTGTTGCAAATATCCCATGTCTTAGAATTAGTCTTGCAAGAATGTCCAAGGAAATGGACAATCGCAAAACTTGAATTATGAACAAATGCGATGACGTTACGGGGAGGAAATGCAGAAATGCAGAATCGAAGATCAGGTTTATTTTATCAGTCTAATCCCGATTAGCGATGAGACGATGTCGCTCCTGCACAAAGCCGCTGAGCGCTAGACGAAGCCTGTGCGGGCCGCTATTGCCACTAACCTAAATAAGGTTTTGCATCATACGATGATTGGTTGGTGTCAGATCTTGTAGGCTTTAGAAAGGCTATTCTCATTGGCCAATGGTTCCAATGGTTGGCACTTGCCTTGTCGCTGTAGCAACCAGTTGCAGCTTCCAGTCAACAATAGCTACAACTAATCCCGGTGGTTTTTACCTGGAACTAAGAAGCTGCATTCAATACTATCTACAACTCTCTCTCTCGCATACCCTTCCCTACCTCTCTACCTTATCTTGCATAGCAAGATCGTCCATCCCAGAAATATTATCCACACTCAATTATTGTAGAAGATAACAACTTCTCTACAGGATCTCTAATCTCTAATCTATCAAGAGAAGAGGGGAGAAATCGTCTCACTTAAACCTCATCCATCTGCCTGAACAAGGCAGCGCTTACATTCTTCTAGTTCTCGTCTGCCAAGTTCGCCTGCTGCTGAGGACAACTTAAGAGCCCAATTGCCCGGCCAGACTGGCTTGCGCTGCGTGAGGTGAGCTAATATTGAACCCGAATTCATTTCCACTATATGCCTTCGAAAGGTAATCCTAGATAGAGCCGGATGACTGACGGATAGGTGCAGTTTCGGAACCAACTGATAGCCCATTCGGCAACCAGGATCTATCGACAATGGCCACCCATCCGAACTCGACTCCAACCACGATGCTGTCACATCCGCCCCAAGGCGGTCTTCAGGCCCGAATTCGACAACACAGACGACAGAACTCGACACCGACAGGCTTTGAAACGATGAAGATCGCATCCAACCTGCCCAACATGCATCTGCAACACCACCAACAACAGCGATCACGAATGTCCCATCGCCGGGGCATGAGTCTGGATACTCGACGACAACAACACCAACATCAGATGCAGTCCCCGACCATACCAACACGGCAGGAGTTCCAAACGGTAAGTAACGCTACTAACAATACAGGATCAATACAACCATCACAGCATGTGCTGCGAGAAGCGCAGCGGCAACGCATAGCTCGCCCGGGCCCCCAGCAAGCATACGCGAACTTGGCAAGCGACGAGAATTATTTAATATCCCCTCACGGGACACCGCGAACACAAAGCTTCGAAGGACAAGGTTTTGGTAATCTTCCACCCCAGCAGGGAATGCAAGTGAACCTTGATATGTATAATGAACAGATGAATGCAATCATCAAGAACCAGGAGAGTTTCTCCAGTAACATGACAACGTCTCAGGACTTTGACCAGTTCCCCTCCAGCGCAATGTCCACCCCCACGTTCATGAGCTTCCAGGACAGCCCAACAGGGGGTCCTGGCTGGATCTCGGAGGGAGAGACTTCTAGTACCAGAAGAAGCTCCCGTCGCATTAGCAATGGTATTATGGACAGGGTAAACAAATTCGAGACTTTGGGACTCGAAGTCCAGAGACCCTTGACGCCTCCTCGTCAGAATGCTTCAGGTAATCACCCCTTCTTCACCAAGTCCGAACACTAGAGACTGACAGGGATTAGACTACTTCCCACTCACTCCTATGGATACTCCTCATGACAGAACCATAAAGCACGCTCAACAGCCCCAAAGGTTCTCGGAAGGTTATGATGAGTCGATGGAGGAAACCGTCAAGCCGACGAGGCAATCCTCAAATCGACAATCGCGCACAACCTTCGATGAGATGCGGCGAGCAGCTGAATCCCAGCAAGCTCCGATGCCCATGTCGAATAGAGCCAACACGATGCCTCTTCTAGAGACATTCAATCCCCCATCAGACCCAATGGCGGACTTCTTGAACATGGGTCACATAGGCGGTCAAGGCCTTAGGATCGACACTTCCTTCGACGGGCTCCCTGCAGTTCCGCACTCTCTTAGTGCGAACTCGGACCTCTCCGAGCACACGACCCCCATCACACCGCAAATGGGCGAATTTAACGGCTCCTTTGATTACAAGCCTGATCTAGAACCCCACAATGCGGAATCCGATTCAGTTGCAAGTCAAGGGTCGCCTTCAGCCGAAAAGGCCTCGCGCCGCGGTACTCCGCAGCATCGTCGGAACGAATCCATGGCAAGCATTGCCAGTGCCGCAAGCATCGCGAGTATTGACATTGAGAAGACCAAGACAGCAACAGGAATCACCCTAGAGGACATTCACCAGTACATTTCAGGACCTGATCCGAGGGACAACAAGTGGACTTGTACCTTCGAAGACTGCAACAAAAAGTTCGGTCGCAAGGAAAACATCAAGTCCCATGTGCAAACACATCTCAACGACCGCCAGTATAAGTGCCCCACCTGTCATAAGTGCTTCGTCCGACAGCATGACCTCAAACGGCATGCGAAGATACACACGGGTATAAAACCTTACCCCTGCGAATGTGGCAACAGCTTTGCTCGCCACGATGCGCTTACTCGACACAAACAACGTGGTATGTGTATTGGCGCGTTCGATGGGGTGGTAAGGAAAGTGGTGAAGCGCGGACGCCCTCGAAAGCACAGACCAGATATAGATGAGCGTAAAGAAAAGTCGGCTCGAACTCGCAAGAAGAACCAGTCGATATCTTCGATTTCGTCACAATCCGGTTATTCGGATACCTCGGCAGGCAATTCGCCAGAAACCATCGAACAGGATTTCGGCATGTTGGACGATATCATGGATGTATCAATGGGCGGAACGACAATGAACCCAAGCTCTCTTCAGGGCATGGGTTCGTCCTCTGCGCCGATGCCAAGCCTGAACAGTGATGCGCTATCGAGCGCCCACTCACCATCAGCGACCAGCGTACATTCTTCTCTCTCGCAATTATCGCACATGTCGCTCCACCAAGAACTTGTTCAAGAAGCGATATCATCACAGCCAGCGTCCCCGGCAAAGAGTGTAGCTAGCCAATTCAATGAACTTCCGGAGCTTTCTCGGTCCTCGTCTCCGCCATCCGGCGGTCGGTACTTTGACGCCGAGCCAAATTCAAGTGGCACGGACCTGACGATCAGCACTGGTGTGGAGTCGTCCAACATCCCAAGTTTTGATGATGACATAATGCTACAGTTCACCAACAACGACTCGATGTTGATGCTCAATCCGGACAGCAAGTTCGACGAGGCATTCGATGGCGTGGACATGTTCACCAACAATGACGACCTGTTCTTCGGCAGTGGATAAGAGATTCTCTTGAGGAGAGATGTTCTTCCGACATATTTATTATTTATCTCGCCATATTCTGCTTTAGGAGATAAAGACTGCGTATCTTTCAGGTTTTGGTTTAAGGGAGCAAGGCAAACTAGATCGGGAATCTAATGAAATTTTATGCCTGCTTTGTAATACTTGACCTTGAGCTCGAAACGAGTTCTTCCTCTAGGCGAGGTCGGGTTCACAAGTCATGTACGATATCGTGTGGGATTATGATTACGGAGGGGTTGGGGCGAAAATTGGGTTTCGAAAGGGGTGAGGGTTTGAAGGGACATTTCGGCGTTTAAGCGTCGATGCAAGTTGACCGTTATTTCTGGTCTTTAATTTGGCGGCGGTGCTTTCGAGGTTTTTTCCATAGGAACAAATACTATTGGGATGTAGTCAAACGTATATGCAAACACATTTTGCAGATATCTCTGGTCTTCGTGTCGAAGTCTCGTATTGTTGTGAATGATGAATGTACCTATATCTACAGCGAACTCCGTTTGCCATTAGGCCTGGGGAGTCGGTCAGTAGGGCAGCTGCCTTAGGTAGCACGCCAACACGTGTGGCTACCCGGTTTAACGGCCTAATCTAATTGGCTGTCCGCCTGCAGAGTGCCGTCGCTCTGCCCCTCCATAGCTGGCCCCACTCGCCGCGCCCGTTTGCGACTATTGATATTTGGAGCTGAAGCAGCATGTCAATGTCAGTTTCTCTCAATACAATCAGAACATACCAAATGTGTCCTTAACCATCTTAAAACAGCTTATTTTGACTACGTTTATGGTTTTTTCATGCCTCACTAAATCACTTTGCCCTGAAAGCCACAATGAATGAAGCTCAGCCATAGAAGCGCCGAAGCAAGCAGCACCAAAGTGTCCCTGAAACTACCCCGGTAGCTTACCTTACAGGACATACAAGGCTCCTAAAAGCTTCCAGTCAACATGTTTACTCCGAGCACTATTCCATACATAACCCAATTCTACCCTCTGGGTAATACTCCCGCAGTCAGCCTTACTAGAGGACTGCCTCAAGGCGTAGATGCCGATATTCTCCTCCTTGGATGCGGAGATGTCCGCAATATTCTCTTCACTGCATACGCTGAGAGAGGATTTCGTAAGTTACCCCACCACTGTCGCCCGGTATCCCTCTTCCAAGGATAAAGGTCAATACAATAAGACTGTCAAAGCAGTCACTAAATATGTACTGGGACATAAAGTTTATATTCAAGTTCTTAATCCTCGGAAGGCCCTACTAACATTTAATTAGCACTAAGAAAGCTCGACATCACGTGCTGTGACACTGAGACTGCCATCATAGGTAGGTACCTACTAAAAATGCTCAAATGCTCTACAGTAGTTGGTTTCATGCTAAATTATCCAAGCGCGTAACGTCCTTCTCTTCACTCTACTCATCGATGGCATCAGCGCAGATAAAGCGTGGGATGTTTACTTCAATCTGCGCATCAATGAAGATTTGAAGAAGCTTATCAAGGACCAAGCACAGAAGATAGTATCACAATCAAACAGCATCGAGCAATGGAACGAAGAACGCTATGGGTCCGTGTTAAGATTCTGCGATGCCGGCTCACTGCAACAGGTCAGACAGGTCTGGATACAGTACACATCTCCCCAGAAGGACGAACCCGCCCTTGAAGAAGAACTAGAGCGTGCTCGAAAGCTTGAGAGAACTCTCAGTGGTGAGCCTGAAAAGAAACGTCCGCTTATCTTGACTGGCCTCAGATCTACAGCTCCGTTATCCCTCGCCCCCAAGCTTGTATATAAGCAGGATGTCATCAAAGCCAGTGAGACGTTCTGGAAGCGTGGGAACTTCTCTAGGACTCCAGAAACAATTCCAAACCCAATGTTCTCGGAGACCTTATCTCCACACACGTATCTCCACTACGGCACCGATCCTACTTTAGGATTTCATCTTGCAACTGCGCTGGCAAATCTGGCCCCAGCGTCTCCACTTCGCCCTAACGAGGAGGATGATGAGATGCTTAATGTTATTAGAGCAGCAAAGACACAGTTTCGCGAATGGGTAGCAGCATTCCAGGAGATTCCGGAAAATCGCATCAGTCTCAGGTTCACCGTGTCCGACGCTTTATCGTTCTGCCATGGGTTGCAGGCCGTTTCAACTTCAGAGAATAGGTCAATGAACCTATTCCGCCGACAACTTGATGTCACATCCATTGAATTTGACCCTACTTCATATGCCAGAGCCGACTCGGCGCCAACAAAATTTGATGTGATTGACACATCAAATCTAGCCGACCATATCGGTGTGCTAAATTTACTAGTTGCGGCTACACCGTTGCTGAAGACCTTGGCAAGCTCTACTCTTTGGACAGAGACATTGCTGAAGTCGGAGAAAACACGGAAGCAACAGTTCGATACTCTGCTCCGTGGGCATGGACCAACGTTATCCATTCTTCTTGGTCTGTCCCCAGTTGACTACTGGACCAATGCGACATCCGTGTCTTGTGTAGATGAACTGGTCATGAATGCAATGTTCTCATCACCAGGAAGACAACAAGCACATTCGCGATTGGCTTGGAAGTTAGACACGTCCTTCTCACAACAACCCAAGGGCTCCATGGCTTTGAGTCTTGAGCCACACGCCCTCGCCAAAGCTGTATTTCAAGTATACACGCAATTATTTGCCAATGAAGACCCCACCACTCTCCTTGAAGCCGGCCGCGAAGAACTCGTAGAGAACATTCGAAACCGGGCTTATCCACACTTCCACAGAGGCAGTTTTGCAACGTTGATGAAGCATGTTCGAGAAAATACTTCAACCGATTGGCCGTCATTCTGGGAACAACTATTGCGACTAATAGACCAAGACTGCGAAACCAAAATGACGTTACGGAGCCTCTATCGCCATGAGTTGGGTGCGCAACTCCATCTTCAAGGGCTATATACTGAACAGTGGCTGAAGGATGGCACCAACCCGCAACCCAACTTGGGTGGTTTCAACGCTTGGAAGCACATACCCGAAGTGGTGTGCGTCACGGTCACAGTGCCGAGGCAACAGATTGATCATCTATACAGCACTGACCTAAGCAAGTTGAATGCACCAACGCTCGAAGGTGTCCTGAAATCGAGTGACACTTTCGGTTGGCAGAATCACTTTGCCAGAGTGCATGTCGCATTCGGACAAGTTGAGACAAAAGGCAATCGCGAGGCCGATGATTTCTCTATCGCCGTTCGCCAGGACCCTCTTGGTTGGGAGGGGAAGTCTCCCTTGGTAGCTTCCTTCTATGTCCCGTCTGTTACTCTTCAGGTTGAACCAAGAGATGCCAAGGTTGGACTTGGTATCCAGAATACACCCATGAATGTCAATACTTTCAAACATCTCCTACCTACCTTGGCTGTCTATATGACGACACTTGGTGATACCTCGAATGTCTTCATCACAAAGTATGAGCCAGGAATGTCCGGCTATCCCTTTGCAGATATTCAAAATGGTCGTGAGGCTAGGAGCAGCGATGTCCAATCTAATGAGCCAACAACTACGCAGATCATCGCGACCTTTGAAGATGACAAGATTAAATCTTTGTGCGGTCATGTCGATTTCTCCTCGTCACAGAGAGGTAAGAAGCTGTTAACAGATCGGGCTTCGATAGAATTGCGGCAGTCATCACCATTCTCGATCGATATCGTGTTCGGCAAGAAGGCTCTGATCTGTCCCGTGTCGTTCCCGGCTCCAATTCTTCAAGAAACAGCCAAGACACGTGTCGCTCGAACGTCGGGCTACATCGAGATTATTGCACCCCTAGCGGATCCTCTAACATCAGAGTCGTTATCGTCATTCATTTACCCTATTACGCTCGAAGAAGGATCGTTGCCCATACCACTCAATAGTCAACAAGTCAATCTGGACTCGCTACCTATCCTTGATGTGGATGAAGCCCACAAGAAAGACAACAATTGGTTAAATATACTGACCGCACACCAATTCTCCGTTCGTGAGAGAAAGCTACGTGAATGGGCCGTACCGTCGCTACGTATGAATTTTAAAGAGTCGCTCTTTACCATGTTCATGCTAGCTTCAGGCCTCCAAGGCGGTAATACCGGCCTCTTCGCACTCCAACACCCGAAAGACGGAAATCAGATCCTGATCTTCATCCGCGCCATCCGGCTCAACGGCGCCGAAGGTTCCGTCGTGGCAGACGCCGCAGCGTTGCCGCTCACCAGGCAGCTGATCGACTCGGGCGAACTGGAGACGTTCCTCTACGTCCTCCGCGAACTGGAGATCTGCGCCGTCACCGTCAACGATGAGGAGCTCGTCCTCTGGAAGAAAGTCCTGCCCGCTCTGGCCGAGCGCTGCCGCACCTGGACTCACGGCCCCGACTGCGAGTACAAGAGGCCCGGCGCGACGATCCCGCTCAGCACGGACATGGGAAAGCAGTTCCTCTGCAGCTGCGGTAATGGCGTGCTGCCCGACGGCTTCATGCGACTCCCCGAGTGGGACGGCGTCGCGGCCAAGCATGCTGTGCGTGTTGCTATTAGCCCCACGTTCTCGGTGCCGTTTGTGGAGGATATCGTGGATACGGATCTGTTGGAGAAGCAGGGGGGTGTGGGGGGGTTGGAGAGTCTGGAGGTGGATAAGTGTCGTAATTGCGGTGCGACGGAGGGGAAGGAGGGAGGGAGGAAGCTGTTGAAGTGCTCCAGGTGTAAGGATGTTATGTACTGCTCGTATGACTGCCAGAGGAAGGATTGGAAGAAACATCGGATGGAGTGTACGCCTTATGATGCTTCGTAGGGGGCGTGGTGGAGGGAGTGGGGGTTTGGAATGGGGATAGGGATTGGTGTAGGGAGTGAGGGAATAGGGGTAAGGAGAAGAGGTAAGGGAATGAAAACTATGCTTTTGGGGGGATTTTGAAGTGAGTAAACTACCTGATAAGTATGAATCAATCTATTTGAAAGTTAAGGGACAGAAAGACGCAACCCAGAAATGGCTCAAATAGGCATAGGGGCATAGTGGTTGAGCACCTAAAAGCCGACAGAAATGCCTTGGGGTTATCGATATGGCGGGTTTTGATTGGTAGGATACGGTGCTCCATTAGTGCGTATCCGACAAAATAAAAATTAAAAAATAAAAAATCAACAAAATAAAGGTTAACGGATAAAAATTTATCCAATTAGTTAAAAAGCCTTCGAATATAATAAATTTAACCCTTAACACCACAAAAATAAAGCTTTATATAAATAAAAAATTAAAAAAAGGCTTATATAAATAAGTTTATTTAATATAATCATTATACCTTATTTAAAATTTAATATTAATTAATATAAAGAAAAAATTCTTAACCGTTAAGCCTTTAATAAGCTTATTAATTTAATATATTTTTATTTAAAGGAATATATTAATATTATTAAACATACTTTAAAAAGGAAATTATAAGATTAAAAACTTTATTAACGCTTTTATATAAAAATAACAAATAAAATAGTAATTAAGATTTAATTTTATATTTTCCATAATAAATATAATAACTTTTTTATCCTTTAAAACTTTTAAAAAAAAAAGCATTAATATAAGTTTAAGATTTCTTTAACTTATATAATTAAAATATAATATTAAATAATAGTATTATATAAAGGAAAAATGCAAAGAGATTTTATATTAAGCTAAGAACTTTATCCGATAATATAATTAATATAGTTTATTTACTTAATATTATAGTCGTTTTTATTTTTATAAGTTTATATAAGTTAAAGTTAAATTATTTATTAAAAAGTTTTTTATATATAAAATATATAAATAATTATATTTTATTTAAATATAATAATAACGTAAAGCTAAATAAAATCATTGTATAAAATTTATAATTTTTAAGTTAAATTTTCTTTGGTTTTTAAACGGCTATATTAAACTAATAAACTTTAAATTTTAAGTATAATTTTATATAATATTTTTGATTAAATTCTAATATTTTATTTAAATTTATGCTTATATTAACGCTTACTTTTACTTAATTATTTAGATTTATATAAAGCGCTTATTAATTATAATTATTAATACTTTAAAGTAATATTTTTATATAATATTTATAGCTTAAGTATGCTTATATTTTATTAAGGTAAATTATAATATAAAAACACCATTATAAGTTAAAGCTTAAACTATTTTAACTTATAAAGATTAAACTATTATTAACTTTTATAATATTTATAAAAATCTTTATTAATATTAATAAAAAAATTAATTATTATTAATTTATTTTTAAGGGCTTAATATAAGAAATATTAAAATAAAATCATAATTTTAACATTTTTATAAAGGAGTAAATAATCGTTGAATTATAAATATGAAAATTATTACTCTCATATAAGGCTAATATATTTTAAAGCTTTAAAAATAAGCTTATTTATAATAACCTTTTTATCCTTAATAATTTTATTAACCTCATTATAATATACGCAATTTACAAGCTTATGATTCGCAAAGAATTTATAAAATTTATAAATGTTTAAAATAACCATTATATTAAAAAATAAAAAAGCAAACCTTACGTATAACCTAATGTTTTATATAACCTATATAATTTAAATAAGGTTATTAATTAAGCTATTTTTATTAAAGAAAACTTAGCTTTATATAAAGCTATAAAGGTAATATATATTCCTTTAAATAATATAAAAATTAATAAATTTATTATAATTAAAACTTCTTAATAATATAAGGAATAATTAAAAGCTTTTAACTTTAATAAAAGGCTCTTTATAAAAAAAGATTATATTAAGTTATATTTAAGAACTTATATTAAGTTTTAAAGCCTTATATAAGATTATATTATTTTTAAAAGGAAGCTTTACTTACAATTAATTAAAGCTTTTACTAATAGCATAGAAAAATATGTAAGTTAAATTTAAACGTTTATACAATAAAAACTAATATTATTAAATTACCTTATTAAACCTCCTTTAATAAAATTATTTTCTTTTAATTAATAATTAACTTTTAAGGAATAAATTACCTTTAAAAATTATTTAAGGGGTTTAAAAAATATAAAATGCTAATAATAAAATAACTAATAAATAATATTTATTTTTATATAAAGGAAATATAAAATATTATATCCTTTAAAAAGCTTTACGAGTACGAAAAGCTAATTTATCTTATATAATAAGCTTATTAATAACATCCTTATTTAATTTCTCTTATTTACTTTATTATTTACTTTATTACTTAACCTATTATTTATTCTATTATTTAGCTTATTATTTATCCTATTACTTATCCTATTACTTATTTTATTACTTATTTTATTACACACTTTTTATATATTAAAGCCTTTTTATTATATAAGGAAAAAAATTTACTTTAAGTCACTTAAAGTTTATTAGGAACTATTACTTTATTAAGGATTAATTTATAAAATTTACATTAGCAATAATAAAAAATTACTCTATTTTAATATAAATATCCTTAACCTTAAATATTTGCCTTTTCTTAACTTTTATATGAGATATTTTAATCTTTTACTTATATAAAATATAAAAGTATAATATTATATTAACTCATTTATACTCCTTTAATAAGAAAATAAGATTAAAAAGGTAAAATAAATCTTAAATTATATAAATAAGCTCATTAAAAAAGGGAAGATTTATTAGCTTTTTCTTAAAATATAACTTAATTAATATAATTTTCTAATACTTTTTAAATGCTTATTTAAAGAACGAATTAATCAAATATAATTATACATAATATTAAATTTAATTAAATTTCATTATTTCTAAGTAATTATAAAAGTAAAATAACTAAAGCTTAATAATTTTTAAAAAAATATTAACTTAAATATCTTTAAGAATATAAGCTTTATACAAAACTATTATACATAATTAAAACACTAAATACTTTAAATAAAAGTTAACCATATTACCTAAGCGTATATAATTATAATAATAATATATTTATTTGTATAACTTATTTTCCCATATCTTTTAATTAACTTACTTAACTTATACGATGAATTTCTCATAATATTAAAAATAAACCATTTTAAATTATTTAACTTATCCCGAGTAATAAGTTAAACAATTGTATAAAAGAAAGTAAGAACTTTAAATAGTTAATTACTAATTTAATAAATAATTATTATTTGCGTTAATATAAATTACCTTATTATAAAAAGCTGGGGAAAATTCGTACGAACGGAAAAGAATTAAGGAAAATTAAAAAGGTTTTTATTATTATTAATAATAATAATAATAAGCTAAGTAAATTTACAAAAGAAATATTTAAAACTGCTAAATAATTATTTTATTTTTATATATATATGAAAAGGCTTATTATCTTTATAAAACTAAGGATAGAAAACTTTTTAAATATATGTTAGCATAATAAAAAGCTTTTTATATAAAAATATTAAGATATAAAAGTAAATAAAAGAAAAAGGAAAGAAAAAAAAAACATATTAAAGAAATAAAAAATATATTAAAGATTAATTATTAACTTATGCATTTATTAACTTAAACATTAAATAAAGCTTATATAATAATGCTTACTTTATTTATATAAATATATTATTATATAAAAGCTATATTGTTATAATTAAAAATAATAAATTTATATAATAACTATAATAAATTTATATAATAATTATATATTAAATAATTAAAAAAGTATATTTATATAAAAAATATTTCATATATTATAAAAATTACTTATTATTTTAAATCTTTTCCTTTTATACTTATTATTATTATTATTATAATAATTAATATAAAATATTATTAACGTTATTATTATTCTTAAATATTATTATAACCTTATATAAAAGTTCTTAATCCATTTATTATATATAATATTAATATTATATATTTATAATAAAATAAAGAATAATTAAGCCATTATAATATATAAAAACGTTATATGTTTTTCCTTTATTTTTTTCTTTAACCTTTCCCTTATATAATAATTAATATTATTTATAATTAATTATAATATTTAAAGAAATTTAAAATAATTAAATCATTATTATTTAAAAAATATTTCCTATTATCTTTTTTCTTATTAACAGATTTAAATTAAAGCTTTAATATTATAACTTTTATTAATATATTATCTTAAATATATTTAAGAATTTAATTTTTATTATATAAAAATTAATCTTATTTTATTAAATTTTATTAATAAGAAATAATTATATTAATATACTTTTTATTATAAGCTATAGCTGTTTTATTTTAACATTTTATTAATTTTATTAAAATTAAGCTTATTTAAAAACTTATAACTATTTTTTCCTAATTTATATAAAGCTTTATAAACATTTTAATAACTATTATATTTCTTATAAATTTAAAGATTATATTACTTAATGCTTCGTATAAAATAACGGCGTTAATGATTTATATAATAATGTTAAGCTTAAAAAAAAGCTAAAGTTATTTACTTTATTTATTTCTAAATAAACTTTATATAAATATAAATATATAAGAAAAAGTTATTTCTTATATAAAAATCTTTTAAATATAAATATTAAAATATATAAATAATATTTTATATAAAAATGAATAATTAATTATCTTTTATATTAACTTTTAATAGAAGTTCAATGATATGAACCCACTTTTGATTTTTGTTTTATCAGATGCGCACTAATTAAGCACCGTAGTAAGAAATTTAACTTTCAGTTGGTGCTCTTCTGGTAAGCCACAATTGTGGAGATTACTAATCCTCAAGTTGAGATTCTATATTCTCGTCAGGCAAATGCCCTCCAGCCGTAATGCCAAATCATGAATATAAAGGGGACCAGAAATAACAAGGTACCATCAATGTCGCTATTCGATGCCATCGCCTTGCTGAGGCTAGTACTGAAGAGGACTTGATGAATAATACGAACGAATCGCGCCTCTGCCGCTCTCCGAGCAGTTCGAGACCGCCCACTCTGTTGGGGTCGTTGCGCCTTCGGCCTTATCGTGTGACTGCTGCGCGTTGGAGTTTCGCCAATTTTACTACATACAGAAGGTACAAATAACATAATCATACCTGAGAGACATATGTAAGTATTTGTTAAGCATTAGGAATAGCAGTTATAGCTTACATCCTAGCGGCTTCAATTGTGATGCTCTTCATATTCCATCACCAGTGAGCGAACATGCCAAGGGCATGAGCCAGATCAAGCTTTCGTACCAAACATGCAAGAGACGTAGCCGCAGCATGTGGCTTCGTCGCATAGCACGGTATGATTCGGAGACTCCCATTCAGCCTGAAATCTCGCTGCTTCTCATGGGGTCCATGTGACTGAGATAGACACAATACAGGGCTTCAATCCCTCACTCAGCTCTGATACAGTGTATATGCCAAGACCCGAGCCGCGGGCGTCAGTGGTAGTACAAGGATTACTGACTTGAAATATTGACTAATATTAACATTCAAGGCAACTCTCCAAAGAATCTTTAGACCTATCCTACACAATAAACAGCAATCATTGGCCCATTTCAAGATGACGCTGAACGACGTCGCCTTTGTCAAAGGTTCGGTAATTGGGAATCGCCTATAGAACAGAATCTGGTCCCCATGCTCAAGACGCTGGGTCCTTCTCCCACACAGTCATGCCTAACCCAGCCCTATACAAAGGTCGCTGTGGCCGTGACGTTATCGTGAGGTTAGCTGAGATCCTTCACGAGAGTAGCTGCTGCACAGTACCAACTTGTGACTTCTCGGCATCATGAAGCCAAATCCTTCTGTCGCTGTCCTTGGCATAATTCTAACTGGAGCCGCAGCGCTCAACCCTCAAGCTCTTCTTTCAGACTCCATTCAGCTCACTCAACAAGACATTGGAGATTTCTCCGCCATAGACTTTGGCGATGAAACTACAGCTTCAACTGAAGATAATAACACTCCTGAGTGTAAAGTCTTTCCAGGGGATGAAGCTTGGCCGTCTGACGCAGAGTGGGCTAGTTTGAACAGGACACTCGAAGGCGCTCTCCTAAATCCAAAGCCTTCGGCTGCAGTATGCTACCAAGGGCCCGATTATGATCCGACTCAATGCATGTTCTTACTTAACAATGCATCATCACACTACTGGCTCGATGAGCCACTCGTTGCATTGACAGAATGGTCTCAAGGCAGTACTTGTCCACTCGCTTTAGACCCTCAGGGCAACTGTACCCGAGGAGGGTTTCCCGAATACGTTGTCAATGCTACAAGCGTGAAGCATATCCAGGCCGCGGTCAACTTCGCCAGGAACAAGAGCATCCGTCTGATCATCAAGTAAGACAAGTCCATTCGGGATATCTCGTCACAAGGTTAGAAGAACTAAGTCCTCTAACTAGCATGAAATAGGAATACTGGACATGACTTTGGTGGCAGATCCGTGGGAGCAGGATCTCTAAGCATCTGGACGCATCATCTCAAGCAGATGGAATTCATTCCATCATACGAACTTGGGCCATATCAGGGCATGGCAGCTCACCTGGGATCCGGCGTCGAGTCATGGGAAGAGCATAACTTCATGGCAGCCAACAACATAACCTTCGTCTCACCCGGATGTGGTACAGTAGGAGGAGTCGGCGGTTGGATGAGCTCAGGAGGTCACACTACAATTACCTCCAAAGTCGGGCTCGGGTTGGACCAAGTACTTTCGCTCGGCGTTGTAACTGCTTCGGGACAATTCGTAACTGCCGACCCGTATACTAACTCGGATTTGTTTTACGCCATCCGCGGGGGTGGTGGAGGTATGAAACCCAACTCTCAAAAGCTCGGCTGGAAGAACCGCTCATTGACAAATCTTTACAATAGCAACTTACGGAGTAGTTACTTCGGCCATTTTCAAGGCGTACCCGCCAATTAGTGTAACCTCATCGAGTCTCAGGCTAACTCTTTCAAACCCTTCAAACACACCGTCCCCCACCCCTGGTTTAATAACAGATGCGGAGACGTTCTGGAAAGGTGTCGGTCTGTACTACAGATTCGCCGCGAAAGTCCTGGATGCTGGTGGTTACGGTTTCAGTTACATCTATCCTAGGGCGAATAATACATTCATGTTCACAACCAGCTCTCAGTTCCCAGCTTTCACCCCGGCCGCTGTCTACGACTTCATGCAACCCCTGTACACTGACCTAAACCGCATCGGCATCAACATCACAAACCCAATGTCCCTCTCCGCCCGACCCTACGGAGCCCCGGGCATCGGCATCGGCCCCTCGCCAGGAAACACGCGGTATAGATCGCGGCTCCTACCCCGCGAGAACTGGGAAGACGACGCGCTGTGGAACCAGACCATGAACGCCATCCGGAAGGCCACCGAGGGGGGCTCCGACAACGACTTCTACTTCCACGGCACGCTGACCTCGCCCACGGCCGTAGTGGCCGGCTGGCCCGGTAACGAAAGCGCGGCCAACCCCGCCTGGCGCAATAACCGCATGCACGCGATGCTCATGGACGAGGCCCCGCGGCAATCGGCGGAGCGCGATGCTATGTTTCGCGGGTACATGGATTTGCTGCGCGAGGTCTCACCGGGCGCTGGCTCGTATATGAATGAGGGAGACCCTGGTGAGCCGAATTGGCAGCAGGCGTTTTATGGGACTAACTATCCGCGGCTTCTGGACATCAAGAAAGCGCGAGACCCGTGGGGTTTGTTCTGGGCGCCGACGACGCCGGGGAGTGAGGGATGGGCTGTGCGGTCTGTTGATGGATATGCTGAGTCTCAGAATGGGAGGTTGTGCCGTGCCGGGAGGTCTGATGAGGAGAAGTGATTTGGGGACCTCGTACATGGCACATTATCTCCGTTATTTGGGTGAGAGAAGTGTTCTACACAAGCCATGATATTTCCTAAGCTACGGTATTAAGAGATATACTTAGGCTGGCGTAAGAAATCGATACCACCTGTGTCATAATGTAACCAGTTAGTTACGCCATTTTCATCACTTAACGTACCAACGTTACTGAGACCATTGGCGGCGTGAATCGCGATCCCACTGTCAGCATCGTACGGTACCTATGTGATATTACTTAGGGGCGTCAGCTGGTTACCGGATCCTTGCCCACTTACATACATTAAATAGCATGCACATCATAACCAATGATTCACCAACCAGAACCTCAAGAGTATCCCCACTGAGGGGCCGCCTATGAGCCCGGCAGCCCCGGTCAGGAGGTAGTTTCCACCCGGTCCCACCGCAATCTCCCCGTTTGGTGTTAAACCAGATCGCTCCGTCACAGGAAAGATCGATCCACTAGACCCACCACCGTGATTTCCCCGGCCAGACTCCATATGAGACTCCAAGTGCCTGGACCGTTCCAGGCATATATACCTACTAGTGTGCCGTGCGGCCGGAAGCCGCGTAATGTCTAGCCAGGGCAACAGTCTCCGTCATACGACTCGAGTCTCATTCCGGATACTATGACAAGAACCTCAGCCTATTTATAGACTTGTAATTCGTTGCTTAGATGAGTAGAAGTCGTAGAGAAGTGCCTAACGTATATTTAATCTATCATGGTTGTTCTATCGATTCGCTGGGTTGGCGGGAAAGCTTTCATCTGGCCTTTCGTCACCTCCTCCCTCACTGAGCTTGCTTGAAGATTCTTGTAGAGCAGCTAGATGAATTCCATATATTCGTAGGTACATAGCTTCAGTTTTAATCTCTAACCTCTGATCGGGCAAATTTTCTATTTACATCTAAGCGAAACCAAGCTTAAGTGAGATTCGATGATTTACATCTAAAGCTCTAACCCCTAGTGGTACCTATATATCATGGCTAGGGAAGGATGTAAACCGATGGTCACTAGAGAACTGCCTAGCATAGAAGGTGGACACGCTTAAAACTACCTATATATTCGAGTATAATGCAACCGTTGACACCGTATTACACCGCCTATTGCCTACAAGGTTTTTAAACACTATTATAAGCATTCAGGTTTCTCCTTGAGCTTATTAACTCTAGGCATCTCCATGCTTGTCGAACTGTCCAGCTTGGGTCTTATGTATGTGATAACTTCGTATGCTCGTGTCTCGCTATCGTAAGGTTTCCTATTACCTTTATAGGTAGACACCTGCCCTAACTACTGCAGTACTACGGAGTATAAAGTATGTGCTCAACAAAGTGGAACTTTCTACTTGATCATCTCCGTATTCTGAATTAGTATACCCACGAAGCTTGTTGGATGGCTTGCGGTACACGTAGGAGAGTTAATAAAGCGGTTTCATTAGACAATCTGATGGAACTAGGAGTCAGTTCAAATTACTACAGAACATCAAGGTCGTAATCAGATGTTTCTTTACGAGCCGTTTTCATCTCATCTACTATGCATCTTAGTGCATTTTCATCTGAATTTCATCAAACTCCCAGTATAAAGATCAAATCTCATACATACCTTTCTTAGATACTTCCGTAATATATTCCAACCAAATGCTGCGCCTTATAGTAGGTGATTAACGCGTGCTTTACACAAGCAACCTATTAAAAAGTAGCTTTGATCGTGATAACTTAGAATACCCCTTTTGTATGTTGATACAGTCTCAGTTCCTAAACAAAGCCCCAGACAAAGCTATTATGACTGACAATATCGAGTTCCCGTTGCTAAGTGATTATGCGAAAGAAGAGAAGCTTTCCATTAGGGGTGTAAACTTTATATATATATATTTCATAGAATTATCACAGAATAGTTACCATCATCATCGTCAACACCTCAAGGATCTCATTCTTAGCCACTGCCACACTCTCATCTCATAAACATGTTCAGCATCTTAAAGTTCGCTACCCTCGCCCTCGCGGCCATTCCAGTTGTCCTGGGCAGCAACCTCCACGTCCACAACAACTGCGGCTTTACCATCTACTGTGGCGCAGCTAAGAATGACGGTTCCTCGAGTCCAACAGTCGCAGTTGCCGCCGGCGGCGGTATCTACGACTCGCCTCTCCCGGCTAACAACGACAACATCGGAAGCGTCTTGAAGTGCGCTACCAACGCTGGCCTTTCCCAGCCTTTCCAGATGGAGCTCGCCGTCCAAAACGGTAGGTCGTGGTTCGATCTCTCGGCTCTTGACGGCGATCCGTTTGTTGGCTATGCCCGCCACGCTGAGCTCGCTGGTCAGTGTGTGCTTGACTGTCCGGCAAGTGCGAAGTCTTGCGAATGGCCGGTTCAGGTTGACTGTGCTTCTCAAGATGATGCTTGGTTGACTATTTGTTAAATGATGGTCATCTCACTTAGGAATATTTATGTATCTTGAATAAATCTGTACCTATATCTAATTTCAATGTCCCATATCTACCTAGGTAGTTTTGAAAGTTCTATACAGCCACCATAGGGATGTTAGTGTAATACAATATGAATGACATTGTAAATGTCTTCAAAGAAAGCTTTGAATAATGTGAATTTTGATTGGCCTAGAAAGGAAACTATAATATAGTTGGAGTATTGCTCTTGGGAACTCAATGATCGATTTTCCAGCTGTCCCAAGTGTTTACTTGGTAAGTTCTGTCAGGATGCTTCCACTTACTCCGAGCTCAACACCCGCCTAGACTAAGTCGCGAGAGGCCTTATCGAGCTGTATCATGCCGAGTAAGAATGACTAGGATTGATTTTTGCGGATTGTTTTTGTGTGGGACATGCTATAGTGGCTGAAGTCGTCGCTTTATCATAGCTCTATGTTCGTTGATAGACTGGAGTTAGCCACCTAGAGCATATGCCATACGATCCTGAGATTTACTAGACTTGCGTATCTAGTTACTCGCATATATCTATCGATTATTCTTAATTGCTAGCTTATTGTAAAGGTATTGTATGCTGTATGTACCACTAATCTTTGTCTACCTATATGTAATATAAAGGGGCGTGTGAAAGGGATGATTACCTAAGCAGCGACAGTTTGGTGGTGTACCGCGAAACTCATTGTCCCGACTTCCTCGGGACAATAACATGGGCAATAGTTTATTTTCATATCAAAGAGTTTCCATTTCACTTCTATGAATCTACCTCTCACGCATCCAACGACTACGTCATATATGCACCTGCAAAGAACGCACGGACATGACGTTCAGCATATACAAAGGCGCGGGATGAAAATCAGCTGAGGCTGTTCAGCCCTACCCCTATCCACTGAATTGATAGCTCCACGAATGGTGCAAAGACGTCACCGCATACTAGGCACCGCTGACTTACCGTCAACTTCTGGTGTTAGGCGTTTTGATGCTCTCTATGATGCTTTAGCTCTATCCACCGCCAAGGAGGAAAAGGACATGACTACTGGTATCCTCTACCACCGAGAATGCATCTCGTCGCTGACTATCCAGCTCTTTAAGGCAAGGTGGACATGCCCGATGAGCGACTACATGGTGGATCCATTCAAGTCGCGACCGTTATAGCTGACGCCTTAGAAGTTACTCAACAACACAATTACGCTGTACTAGATGAAGCATCTAGTGATGCGCATGAAAAGACACACCGCCCGCCTGCGTGTATAATAACCAGTTCGTATACGTGAACGGCCGGTATAAGATGATTGGGCAGCCGTCCCGGGGCGGTGAGAGATGCGGGTGTGAGATCGTAATAACGATGGAGATTGGGTAGAATTCGGGCACGAGGTAAGTTGGTGTTCGGGCGAATGGGCCGGCGGTGACTAGGCGTGAACGTTCGGGATCATCCCTAATGCCATTGAAATTAATGGTCTTGTTAGCCTGTCGTCTGACATGGCTACCGTTGATAGCGATATCATTCATGTTAAATTCCACGAGGACTAGGCGAGTGAGAAGGACTCGAGGCCATAGTTAAGTGATAGGCGGACAACGTCGCGAAAGCCCTTGAGTCGTGACATATCCTGCAGAAGAGATCATCATTCGACTTGGTGTTTTCAATCAGGTAGTGAGGATGGAGCGTGTGGAGAGGTGATGCCGTAAATCAATCCGGATGATCTAATGTCGAGTTTGCCGACATTCGTTTCTAACCCTCGAAGCTCGACCTCGCGCCACAGGAATCCTTTATTCTTATGACATGTGCCTTGCATATGAATGCATCAGAGAAAAGGGGAATGTATTAAACATTTGTACAAATAAAGATACAATACACCATACGGATGCCGTGGAACCAGTAGGTCTCGCTCTAGGCTATCTTGGCAAGCCTCGCAATTTCGATCTCGGTGGGTTTCACTGCCGACCGGACAGCCCGGATAACCCGCCAGAACGGATGATCTTGGCAGCGGTAGGTGCGCCACGTCTAACCGATTCCCGAACTACTTAAAGAGATGGATGAACCAGAGAAATTATGGAAATATGCACGGAATTCGTAGTGAATGGAACTGCTAGACGGGGGATGTTGGTTGGTCAGATGGCGTGACTGGGTTGTGAGAAATGACCAGCCCGCCTAGCCAGCCGCAGAAATGAGAATGTCCATGTTAGAGCGCTGAGGCTTCTGTCGGCGTATTTGCTGGATAAGGACTTTGACATTGTGCATCTTACGTGTCACTTGCTTGATGTAGCAAGCTCGGTAAGTTCCTTTTGCTACTTGCGATGCACTGTAGGTACCACTGTGAATTTATGGGTTAAATATTGTGCTATTTTAAGATGTAGATTGTTGGGTGTAGAAGCTCTGCGAGTAAGCATGCCAACTTGAGCGTGCATATACGCGAAAATGCCCCAAAAAGGAGGATGGTGTTTCTGAAACAGAGCATCATCCTAACCGGATCAGTGCTCTGTTTCAACTACAAGAGATTTATTTGGGCGTCGTACTCAGCAACATGCCAGTGGCTGCTTCGTACCTGCTAGGTACCTATTAAAGGCAGAAGCTAAGTTCTATTACTTGATGGAGTAAAAGCTGTATGGAAATGAATCAGAAGAAAGTGAATACCTACCTAGACACTAGCCTAAATGAATAGGATTTTGGTTGAGGTCAATGCCCTTGACATCGCTAGATATAACAAGCCCAAGCTTTCGGCGTGATGTGGCTCGATGATAAATGCAATTATATGCGGGCGCCCGAGATTCCAGGGTTCAAGTGAGCAACACGAGAGCAAAGGATCATTAAAGCCATTACGTGTAGGACTTCATACGGGTAGAGATGCTCGACGAATATGTAATAATAAGGGAAAATAAGTACGGGGAGCGCCGCAAAGTACGAAGCCTCAGCCTCACTTAGGCATTATGCAAGTTATACGCAGAGGATGAGCTGGAATCCAACTAGGAAAGAAAACCGATCGAGTCGGGTGTAGAATCCAGGTTGTTTGAGCCGCCTAGATACGTAACCGACTGAAAACTTGATATTTGTCGTTGCATTTTGTATTCGTTCGACCTTTGGAACTTGGATTGTAACGGAACACAACTATATCGAAAAGACGCGTAGGAATCGCCGAGAGTTACCAGACTTTAATACCAGACTTCTCTGTTGGAGTATTTGAGGTAATTCGTCTTTCTCGTGCGGCCTCTTACATAGTATTATGTGTATTATGTATCGACAGCTGTAACAGTTTGCCCCGGTGTTTCTTGTTTCGAGTCTCGCTTGGCGCAACTTGGCAAGCTGATAATCTTCTCAGACCCGGTGTGCATAAAGAGGTCACGGCGCAATGTCAATCTGTAGATCCGGGACTACGAAAGAAGGTTGATATTGTAAGTCATCATAACCTACTTGCTATTCACACCTGTACTGGAGTTACGTGGTTGCAACTAATTAAACGTTGACCCGCGAGGTAAATGGAAGAAATGGAAGACGTGTCGCGACGCATCAGGGTAAAATCGTCTAGGTAATGAATGTGGCTTCGGTAAGGAATGAGCACGAATAGTGATCGGTGGCAAGCTGCGTCGGGACCTTGAAGAAGAGGGGAACAAAAGTTTGAAACGACGAGGAATTTTCGAGATAACCTAAGCTTGGTAAATTCATAACACCTTGCTGTAGCGAGTATAAACTTATGTTGTGCACAACCAACCTACACAATTGGTTTGGTGTGGTTGCATTAATGGAATAATGTTGACCAAATGTAAAGGACATTCTGTACGAAATAGGTAATAACTATAGGGTTAGCGGCTTAGCGGCACCTTAAGCGTCAGGAACGCCGTAAATATGCTGGGGAAATCTTAAGGAACTTCACAAAGCTGGGCAGATCATCAATGTTATGCGCAAATAACGCAGCATTGTGCAGAACTTGGGATGGGGGAATATGCATAAATCTTAAGCACAGTACAAAGGTACAGCTCCTTTCTTTGATTAAGCGGCCAATCAAGTACAATCTGTGGAGAAGAACGATACAATTTGGACCCATTCATTGGTGGAAGGCAATTCTCGGGAAGGCTACAGGGGGCTGTGGCAACTAAAGTGCTAGCAGAAGGGTTAAAACTGCTGCAAGGTCCCAATTGAATTTAAGAGGTCTGAGGAAGCTCGGTGTATACGTACCTCCTCCTACCCAGTAACAAAAAACAAATCATCATCGAATGGCAAAACGCCAAACTTGCTAACAAACAAAAAAAAGATGTTGACGCGAATTTCTTAGTTTAAGTACGCATGATGAGAAGGTTGGGGAGGAAGGACAGAAATAAAAGAAAAAAAAAAAGGTATTTCGCATGCCATATAAATTGAAGAGGAAGGGGGGAGGGGACTAGAAAGGTAATTGTGCAACTCCGAGGCCATACATATGTATCAATGGACACTGTGCATGTGTAACGAGAATACACACGGTCCTGCCTACTTCCTGTAGATAATTCCTCAACCCCCTAGTCCGATGTAATTTCCCATCCTCTCGCTTGCCATTCTTATTTCAGTAAGGAACACAAGGAATACGCCGCCCATCGAATTAATTACCCACTTCTTTTTATACCATATACCCACCCGACACTGCTGCACGCCTGCCAGCTTTCTGCCCAGAAGCCCAGGGAAAGATCCAAGAAAACCTGTAAGGACCACAATTACCGCTACAACGTTGGATGTAACCACTAACAAGTCACCAGCCAGTCATCGCGCCAATCACCCAGCGCAAAGTACTACGCACTCAGGTAAGTGGGCACTTCTGACCATTCTGACCAGGAACCCCGACCAGGATCTGGCAGTCAGGGCAGTCTGTGTTTCTCACAAACTCACCTCTGCATCTCGTGTCTCTCTCCTCCCTTTCTCCCTTCCCGACCCTACTACCCCGACCTGCCTTTCTAGCAAAACAACCCCCATTCCCATTCCCACACTCCCTCAGTTACTCAGGCTAGTCAGTCCACTCGTTTCCCTCGTCTGATCTCGACGTGTGTCTCTCGTTTTTCCTCTTCTGAATTCGTGCTTTTGTTCTTCCCCCCTCCCTCACCAACAAACAATACCTTCATATAGGTCCTTTTCCAACTAGGTCATCGTCATATTGACCGTGTCAACTTACAAAAAAGGGTAAGCACAATATTACACGATTTTCTCCTTCACCTTTTTCCCCGACCTCGACACCGCGATCGATCGTCTCCTATGCTACCGATACCGTCTTCCGTCTTCATCTATCCCGACCACTGAGCACTATATTTATCATTCCGAGAAACAGTCAAAGGGGGAATTAATAAGGCCGCCATTTTAAGAACAAGGAATTCTGACGAAAGTAATTGATTTAGCACCCTATTGTTTCTCACGCTCCTTTTTCGCTGCTCGTCATCGTCTTCGAACCTAAAGAGCACAAAGAAGGGGAGACCTACCAGCCAATTACGTTCCGATACAACCGGCAAGGAACCATCGCCATCAAAGGGCATCTCATCCCCGTCGATGACTTTGGCCGTGTGATCGCGACCTAGATTCCCCGAAGTCGTGTTGGTTGATGAAAAGTGAGACTACGATATACGACACGGATATTTGCGACTCGCTCCCTAGAGGAGATTAAATCTACACTACACTACACTAATTCTTAGTCTCTCTGGTCGTTGATCGGGTTAGAGAATTGGGCCTTCCCACCATTTCATTAACGTCGATACCTTTCGATTTATTTCGCACAGCACATCTTTTCGAACACCATGTCGATTCGTCGATTTACCGTACTGGCCGTCCTGGCCCTTGCTTCAGTGTCTACTGCTACGAAGGAAAAGGCGGCACAAGACCCGATAGTAGGCACCGATACAGTCCACGGATGTTACAAGTCAGTCGGAACAATGAAGAAATTGAACACAGACAACTTCAACTCGCAAGGTGCATGCGCGGGATTCTGCCGCAAGAACGGTTACGTTGCAGGTGCTTCGAACTCGTACGATTGCTGGTGTGGTGATGAGTATCCCAACAAAGCCGATCTTGTCGATGACGACCAATGCACCGAACCCTGCCCTGGTTATGGCGACGACGCCTGTATGTAACCGCTTCGTCTCCCTCTCCGTTGAATGCGTAGCTAACCCATCTTTTAGGTGGTGGCCTCGATACTTACACAGTCTACAATACCGGAAAGAGAGTATCTGTCGGTGAGGCATCGCAAGCCGGCTCTTCCAGCTCTTCTAGTGCCGGAGCATCGAAGACCAGTTCAGCTTCAGACGCCCCAGCGAGCACTTCTGGTTAGTCTATTTGTATTGCACATCACATTGTCATGTCGCGCTGACGATATAATAGATACGATCGAGACAATTACCGCTTCAAGTGATCCCGACGCCAACAAGAGTGGTCCTAACGTTGCTGGAATTGCCGCTGGTGTCGTTGTTGGTGTCGTTGCTGTGTCTGCTATCATCGGAGGAGGCTTTTTCTGGATGCGCCGAAAGAGGAATGCCGAGATCGAAGAGGAACACCGACGAAATGCTGCTGTTAACGCGTTCATTACTGGCGGAAAGCCTCCCAGTAGTAGTGGTGGCCTCTCAATGTCCGACTCTCGTCTCGATCCTGTTATGAACCGACGGATGAGTGACGGCAGCATTGCCGACAACCAAGATTACTCGCGGAGAATTCTGAGGGTGCGTAATATTGAAATGGAATCTTGAGATGGCTACAGTATGACTAACTCGGGTTATAGGTTACCAATGCTTGAAAACCCCCATCGCAAATATCACGATGAACGACTTCCGCTTGTAACACTTTTTATTCATATCGGCATTGACGGCGTTTCATGGTGGCCATTCGTCATTGGATGATCGATCATACCCGACGATCCCAGGCGTTTTATGTATTGAGGTGTATGGAACAACAAACATTAGGTCACAATATAGGGCGTTACCATCGGCTTGACACTACCGATGAAAATCTCCTACGCCGTCCTCTCCTTTTCCTTTTGCACATTGTTGACTGGCCGCGTCGCGATATGCAGTTCGACATCAAGTTCAGAAATTCTCACGAGATCTACTAGGGCCCGGGCCCGATGGATGGGGGAGAGAGAGTGGAAGCGAATCACCATGAGAGGATTTGCACCTTAGCCACTTTCCTACGTGAGATAGTTAATAGAAGACCAAGCCGAAAATTTTGCCATGGACTTTGGGGGGGTTTTTGAGAGGGAATACCACATTGACTTGCGTGCGAAGAGTTGTGATAGAGAGGATTAGGCATCAGTGGTCACGTGAGGGACATTGCTGTATATTATTCAGATAGTCCAAATGGCTAGGCATTTCGCGAATGTCCTTGCTTTGGAAGTATCATGCCCATTAATCGTCTTATGTGACGTATACATGTTTGTATTACACCGCTTGGCTGTATGTGGTCAGGATAATCAAAATGGAAACAGTTTATGAAGCACGCCAACGGCTCGTTGAGCGACGAACATTGAGACAAACAGTTGACTTGGTGAAACAATGAACGGCTACAACTGACGAGTCATACTTGTATCACGTTGAATCTGGGGTAACAGATGACAACCAGTTTTTTTCTTCTTTTTTCTTCTAAGCGCCAAACAAACAATCCGCTCGTTTAACCCCAGATTCGGTCAGTCGCCCGTGAGTTAGGCTATCATGCTGAATTTTCAACCGGGTTCAGGCTGCCTCCTGGCGATCTTTTCTGGGTGTTCTCGGCATGCAGCTACCGAGTGCCAATGGTGATCGGCTATTAGACCCTGACAGCCTGAGAGAATGACGCCGAGATCGTCGACTCTGAAACGGTGGCAGGGTGGGAAATGGATATCGTAGGGGTTTTGCGTAGAGTCAGCTTGTTTTTTGACGGTAATGGAGGGAATTATTTTAACCGCCTGACCACTCTCATATAATGGAGCTGCAATATCCATTTGAGGTCTGATGACGATGCGCTTTTGGAATAGGTAACTTGCATGATGTTGGTACTGAGTTATGTAATCTGCCGTAAACGGTTATTAGCTTGAAAGTCAATTCAATTAGTAGATTAGGTAGGTAGATGGTCAGTGCTTCTCTCTCATCACGTGCTCTCGAGACTTTGGAAAATGTGACAAGGTTTCCATGCCTGTCGCGTTAGGCAATTGGCAAAGTCGCGACTACCATTCCAGTCCCGACACCCATTTAATTTTGTTGACAACCGTTTTCGTTCTTCCATTGGACTTTCACTCGGGACAATACATAGTTGTTTGGAGGCCCTTTGATAACATAAACTTAAATGAGTCTATGCACACAACTGTCTATTGAACTACCTTCTACTGTCAACAACCCTTAATTCATCTGGGCCAGCTTCATTTGAAGCTCTGCCCGCCATCACCATGGCCCCAACTACGGTCCCTCGTGTCCGTCGCACTGCGCAGAATACTCAATACACGTATGTATCCTCGGTATAGAGCACTGGGCTGCTTTCGGCTAACTGTTGTGCTTGACAGATATAACCTTCCCAGACGCATCCACGCCGTCCAGACCTACCCTGTCCTCTCCCCACAAGGCGCAACGATCCTCATATATGGCCATGAGAATGGCGTAACAATAATATGGCGTGGTGGACGAAAGTTCAAGCCCGAGGCTGTCAAAGACGCTGAGCGCGGCCCTGCTGCTAAGCAAAATGGCAAGCCTCTAGTGGATGCTGTGATGATCATCGATTCCGACGAGGAGGATGCTGCACCCGTGGGAATGGCACAGTCGTTCGTCGATCAACCGCAGTTTGAGGACCGCCTTGACGAGGATGATCAATATCCCGAAATAACGCAAACACTTGACCTTGAGTTCGGCACCGCTGTGCACCATGTCGCGGCGTTGCCTTTAACACCATGTTCGGCGGAGGATGCAGCTTGGGGAGGCACGGAGATTTTGAAGGATAGAATGGTGTTCGCTGCGTCGTGCGCAACTCGCGAAGTCTTTCTCATTACCCTACCGCTTACCCCTCCGTCTCCCCTAAGCAAGGCACGGCCGGAGCTCCAGGAGAATCTACTAGCTGGAAAGGCTGGCAATGGCAAGTGGGGTGAGACGATGACCCTCCTTGCTGGCCAACTGAAAGGTAGCGATAGCCTGGCGATGACCCTGATCAGATCAAAGACCATATCAGATCGCAGTAAGTCGAGCGATCGGTCGCGATCAGAGTCTAGAGCACTGCCACGCGTTGTCGTCGCTGCGCACTCACCTGAGGCTTCCGGTGTTCTACGATTATGGGATGTGCCCTTGGAGGAGTCTTCCAAGACAGGTCAACGCGTCGAGCCATTCCAAATCGAATTTCTACCGAAACCCCTTACTTCCATCTCCTTCAACCCGACTCACTCAACCCAACTACTATGTAACGCATCGCCTGATGCTGTCAGAATATACGACTACGCGCTCGCTTCGATGCCACCCGACGACTCCGAAGGCCCATTCCCTTCCCAAGGCTCTTGGCTCGTATCCTTCTACGGGCCGTTTGCCCGACCCTCGTCGTTCCGAAAACCTATACTTGCAGCATCCTGGATTGCTCACGGCCGAGCCATCCTTGTTCTTCTCGCAGATGGTCAATGGGGTATCTGGGATATCGAGGGCGTATCACCGCAAGGCCCTGCCCTGTTTGGCAAGCCCGGCTCTGGTATTCGTGGCGACGCATTGACGGAATTTAACATATCCGGATATGTCGAAGGCACAAGTCCTCTGCGAAATCCCGCTTCGCAGCGTGCCTCTAGCGGCGGTGCTGATTTCGTGCCTATGACTCCCCATTCTAGACGCGATGCTCTGTCGACTTCTGCCGGACCCGAACGTCTCGCACCTGTCAAAGGAGGTATTGTGGTAACGCCCTTACCTGGTAGCGCAACGACGACAAACGATGAAAGTGTCGCCCTGTGGATCGGTAGTGCTGAACACGTTTTCGTCATACCCGGTGTCCTGAAATTTTGGGATGCGCAAATTCGTAGGGGTGCCGGCGGTGGTGTGAATCTGTTCAGTGGAGCACAGCCTACGCGTATGGTCCGAATAAGCGATTTGAGTGTTGGATTAATGGGTGAACGCTGCACCGGTGTTAACGCCATCGTCCGCTTCGTCGAAGACGGCAGCCTCGGCTCATCGGGTAATGAGGGCTTGCCTGTTGAGTTGGTGGTGTGTGGTGAGACCCGCTTAGTCATTGTGAGGGAAAGCGAGACGGTGGTTGGCACTAGAATTGGCGGAGTCGTTAGTCGCAGGAAGAGATTAAGCGAGCGAGCGAGGCAGAGCAGCGCCATCGTTGTCTATCCTCGGCCAGAACAGCCGAGCAGTGTCGCTTTCAACTTGTCCGTCGGGCCTAGAAGAAAGCTTTCGAGACCGGACTTGGGAGGAACGTTCGGCCGAACAGCATCGAATGAAGATGTAACGCAAACGGAAACGGAGCGAAAACCACTAGAGTTGCCCTCAAGACCAAGAACTGGCTTCGCATTTGCAGACAGTTTGAATGCTGCTGCTGATGTCGAGCAGCAAGAAGAAGATGAGAGAGACGTTGAGGTTGAGATGCTGGATATAATGGAAATCGACCGCGAACTGGACGCCCTTGATAATGGTAGAGGAAGAGGCCGCAAGAAGGTGATATTCGACTCGTAGCTGCATTCCGTCTTTCGATCGACTTGTTCTATGACGAGAGAACTTAGGGAGGATAGGGGCGGGAATTGATGTATGATACCTTATGCTAACACGAGGGGAGTTTAGGACTGAAAAGAAAAGTCTCGCGTGAGGCAGAAAATTACGAAGTTTAATCGGACTCTTGCTTTGCTTCTTTCATTGATTCTTCTCCTTCCTCCTTTTCTAACGATCCACATCCCTCTACGCTACCTCACCCAAGTTCCCCAACCCAGCAGATCTTGTTGACTTTTTTTTTATCTACCTTACATTTCCCCCCCTTTCCGCGCGGCAAGGTGGAGCACAAGGCGAGATCCTTCCTTGAAGCTCTGTAATCCATGCGGTACATCGAAATGGGGCGCTCTTCCGTTTTTCGAGCGTTCCCCACGTATCATCCTTTTTTACACATGATACGCGCCAATGGTCCCAGGAGGGTTTGGGCGGGGGCTTGGGTTGGTTCGGATTTCTATGCGAATTGACCGTTTGCCCTCCCGTCTTTCGATGCCCTGGTATCTGCCCGTGTTGTGCGGGTGGGTGGGGGGTTAAGGTGGAAGACGGGAGACGGGGCCGTTGGTACATTTATTTGATTTGTATGTGGGTGGATGTAATGGGGGATTCTATGGATGGTGTAGGATGAGTGGTGGTTTGTAGGTAGGTAGGTACCTTAGGTAGGTATGGACGTTCTGGTCTTCTCGGGAGTTTTGCTGCTTGTCATCGAGTGATGCCTTGGATGACGAGCATCTTTCCTTCACGCCATGTGAATGCCCGATATATGTATACGATCTGTGAGATACAGGGGAGACGCTCTAGCAACTAGTCTTATGCTGACTTCTATTTGCCCGGCCTTCTAAAACCGCCAAGCTTTTCTAGTTACTTCATTTTTCATTTTAAGTCCATGAATACTATAGAAAGGCCTTCGATTTAGTTTTCGCCTAACAAAGTTGAAAAGGAGCCCGCGAGCTGCAGCCCGACCTAGTTATTATTGAACCTTTAACGGGTGCTTAGCGGATGTTATATAGCCCCCTCCTTGGTCGCGGAGGTAGTGTGCTAGCCTTTGATTCAGCGAGATTAGAGATTAGTATAGACTCCCATTCTGAGTACTTAAGGTGTATCTGCCCTAAGCGCGTGGCCTCAAGTTTTGAAACATGTTAAATCGAGAACAGTTAGACTTCCCTCTTCTATCCCTAGATTACGGTACGTGGAGACGTGCGAACAGCAATGAGCGAGATGAACGAAAGATGGGCTGATAGATATATCACTAACACGATGTAAATAGAATACCTAATGTTCCATGTCAGACGTGCTGATAAATTGGTATCGTATCGTACAATACCTAATCTCATAATGCGTGCACACTACCAAACCTCCGCCAACATCTACTTCAACATCAATCTTCTAGCTCCTCACCACCACTACCACCTCCAGCTCCTTTTTTTTTCATTCGCCTCAATGCTGGATATAAATCTTGGTAATGCAAAACATCCATTTGGGGTTTCTTCTTTTCCAGTCTGAAAAAGGCATCGCACACTAGAGTATATACAACCTCGCCCTAACAGTAACAAACGAAAAAGGCATCTCCATGTCAACTTCCAACAGTATATACAGATCTTCCCATCCGCAAAGAATCACGGGGACCGTCTTGGCGGTTGTTGGATCCCCAACCCCACATCAGAAGACACAGCAGGCCCCTCGCTCCTACCACTCCCAGTCCTCCCCCTCCTACTAAGTCTCTGAGGACTAAACCTAGACATCCTCGTCGGAGGACTAGCCGAAGCAATAGGACTTCCATTCGCATCCCCAGCACTCACACCAGCACGCCCCGACCCAGAAACCGCTCCACCCGAAACATCCTCACTCCCCAATGGCGGCGATCCAAACTCCACAACCCTCCCATCCGCAAGTCGAATCCCTCCTGACCCGGATCTTGACATAGGCTCAGCCCCCGCAGCACCATCTACCTCCGAACTCAAATTCGCCCCCAAACCCCTCCCGAAATACCCCAACCGACCACTCGCAGACCTATGCCGACGGCCATCGCTACTCCTCCTCTTCGGCCTAAACCTCGCCAACAAATTCAAATTCGACACCTCCGCGGGCGTCCCCGAAGCAGCCCTTCGGCGGCCGCGCGAAGACTCATTATATAGCGAGTAACTCGTGACGACGGGCTCGAGCTCGAGGGCGTCGAGGCGGGGGCTTGGCTCCGTCTCGACGACGCTGGGGCGGCGGGAGTGCGGACGCTGCATAATCTGCGAGCCCGGGGAGGAGGAGCTGTGGGCCGCGAGCGGGGAGGCGGGGCGCGGGGGGGAGTGGTTGGAGCCGTAGGATTGATGGCTCGGGTCGCGGGACATGGGTTGGCTGGAGTAGCCTTGCGGGTGTAGGTTGGGACTTGTGGCGGATGCGACCCATGGGGGTGGGTGGTCGGATGAGAGGAAGCTTTCGGGTGGGTTGTGGGGGTATGGGAGGGTGGTGTGCGGTCGGATTGATGGGAGGGAGTGAGCCAAGGTTTGGTACTCGTCGTCTTCGTTTATAGACTGCTGGGGTAGTCGAGTGTAAGTGTCCCAGTGATGAGAACCCGGAGAAGGCGGCGAGCGTAGACTGCTGGTGGTATTGATTTCGATTGGAATTGGTGGTGGCGGAAATGGGCTCGTAGGATGCGATGGGCTGGATTGCGCTGATCTCGACAAAACCATGGACGTGGGCCTTGAAGACGGTCTTGAAGGCCGGCTCGCTGGTGAATTTGAAGGTGACCTGGAAGGTGAACCTGCGGCCGGTCGAGAAGGCGGTTTGAGCACATCCTCAGCCTTATCGGCTTCTAGAAATGACGGCTGCTGTGTCGCTGGTGGGCTTGGCGACGGCGGCGATGTAGTGGTGAGTGGAGCCCCGGATAGAGGGCTAGAGACTTTGATAGGAGCAAGCCCTTCGAGTGATACGGCATGGTCATTTTCTCTGCGTTTCAGGATTGCAGCAGCAGCCGAGTTCGACGACGATGGTGCAGGACTAGAGAACGTGACCGACATGGGGTAATCATCTCCAACAGCAGCCTCGGCCTTCGCATCGGCGTACGATGGCTTCCCAGCTAATAGTCTTGGACGTATGGTTATAACAGTATCGCTCAGAGTGTCGCTATTGCTCTCGACACTTCTAGGCTGCAACGAAGGCGATCCTCTGCTAATCTTGTCCAGAGTTAATTGCGCCTTGGTCGCTTCTGACGACATGCTGTCTGTAGACGAACGAGGTCTTGTTGTTTCCTGAATTGTCGTTGCATTGATGAAGCCCTTCGCCGTCTCACGGCTAATGCTGACGCGGGGGTCGCTGAGTATCTGAGAAGCGGCTCTCCAAGAACCAGCACGATCACGGTAACGTCGCGAGGCGTGTCGCTTGATAGTTCGATGATTGGGTCCAAAGACTTTGCGAGTGACTTCGTCATCATCCGGCATAGACATTGACTCGAAGACCTCTGTCGGTGCCAATTGTGGCGTAACTGTTTTTGAGTAATCTGTGTCATCGTATAATTCGCCATGTGGGAAAGTAACATGCCAATGGTAAGGGTTGTGGTCTGTGGGAGTATAGATCGCAGGAGATTCTAACGCAGAGCCATCTTCATATAGTATCCAGGGTTCAGCCAAACTGCTGTTGCTTGGGGGCGTCTCCGAATCTCCTTCAGATAGGCTGTTCGTCCGTTCGAACACGGAAACGATTGCTGCTGCAGAGCCTTGGCTAGAGGCTTCTGTGACCCGTTTAGTAAGTTGATCGATCCGCTTCCCAATAGTGCTCAAGCGGGATTCGACCAACTTCCGAGCCTCAGCGAGATCAGGATACCTTCTCTCGAAGCGTTCGATATGAGCTATCAATCGTTCGCCATGAATAAGAAGCCTGCGGAAGTCTTCAGGTACTCCTGTCTGTGGATCCTCTTCGACTCGCTGGTCGCTCACATCGAATGCCTTACAGAAGACGCAGACGGCTCGTTCTAACCAGAAGGCGACTTGCTTCTCATCGGCAAGAACATCAACGAAAAATGCTTGAACAATCCCGTGAATCCGAAGTATATCAAGGCTGTCCTGACCCATGTCGACGCTCCGTGTACTACGCGAACTGGCCGACGAGGCTTCGGTATTCTCATTTCTTTCGACAAGAGCGAAGGCAATGAGTATCTTGAACGTGTTATTCAGAGAATACCTCCGAGTTTCGGGATCGGCGGATTTAACGGGAGTTCTCTTATCTAAGGCTTTTGCACCTGTATGATTGTCAATATAAGTAAACTCAAATTCGGCTGCTTTTAGAACTTACCGAGTACTATCATCTCAACAGGGACATGAGTGCCGAAGAATGATAGCAATGACATCAAGTTTAGTGCGGCGCTGGCGCCTCTATGCTCAAGCTGTTCGCGGACCGCACGGTACGCTGGCAGATTGCCTACCTTCGGGCGACTTCGGTATGACCGTAAATACTTGGCGAGCGGTTCCCTAGTAGCCTTCAGGTGTAGTGCCGCGACATGGATCATAAGAGGTAAGCGGTCCATCAGTTCAACGAGGTCTTCGGCTCGTTTCAGGTCATCTTGTGTATATGGTTTCTTCTTCCCCATCTCCTCAAAGAGCAACTCTTGAGCCTCTTGTTTCGACAATGGGTCCAGTGCAATGACCTGAGGGTTATCAAACTGATAGTCTTCACCCGGTGTTCGCTCCGTTGACGTATAGATGATGCTAGTATTCCTAGCGAATGGGATGTAGTGTTGAAGGCCTGGCAGGTCAAAATGAATGCCATCGAGGATAAGTAGCCAGTTATCGTTACTGCTCAACCAGGCTTGAACAGCCTGTACCATTTTGTGCGTGTCAAAAAACCCACTTTTATCGAGGTGCTGCACCTCACTGAGGCCTACTGTTTTCGCGATGTCCCAATAGCCGTAGTCCAATTCCTCTAGAGACTTCGCTCTAATCCAGAAGATACCACCAGGGTATTCATACTTGTGCTGGAAAACATATTGCCGTGCTAAATGGGTCTTACCACCACCAGGCATGCTCTGAATTAGGACGGATGATGTTCCTACTGACCTTCTTTTACGATCCATTAGTATTTTGTGCAGCAATTTCAGTTCTTTGTCCCGTCCCTTGAAATACGTGTTGGGACGGAACACTGTCGGCTTGACGAATATGGGTTCGTCAGATGGGTCATGGTCAGATTTAGACTGTTGGGATGGAAAGTACTCTTCTTCCGGCGGCTGGTTGGGTGTTTCCGGGGCAGTAATGAGCGGTCTAGATTGATGATCGATCTTCGAAGGTTCTTGTGGTGAAGGCAAAGTAGTATCATTATTTTGCTGCGGAACTACAGAAACGAAAACAATCAGCCACGGCTCCTCGGTCATCAGCGTCTAATACTCTCGCGTAAATGATCATCGATCTCCTCTATCTCGAAAGGGAGTAAAACGTCCTCGAACAACGAGCTCCCCATGGACCGATCATGTGAATGAACTGAACTATTTTCTAAAAAGGGTGGTGCTGGTGACCTACTGGATCCTCGGCTAGCCTGGATTCGCTGCGAGTCAAGCTGATTGAAGTTAGCATTATTATCAAGGCGTCCGAATTCGAGCGAGGAACATACCCATGGTTTCATCCTTTCTTCTATCTCGTGCTTCGCCCTTGCTAACTTTTCATCCTCCTCCACTCTCCATCTTGTGGCGATGACGTCTGGCGCGTCGAGTACCCAATCCCTAATGGCTGTAGCCACGGTCCTATATCCCGGTGCGTTCCTACTCTCAAACTTACACATGCCGGAGTGCGTTGCTTCGATGGCGTAATATGTCACGCCGGGCAGCTGGGGGCTGGCCGATTGTGAGTCAACTATGAGTGACCTGGTCCCCTTCAGATCCGACTTGTGGTTTTCATGTGCCATGAGAATCTTGAAGCGCTGGTAGATGTCGAGAAAATGACTATTGATGTTTTGTAGCGTTTCATTATCTCTCTTCAGCGTCTTCAGAAGCACCGATTCGGATTGGAAGAACGTTCTGGGAACCACGGCATCTGACATAGCCTGTAACATCGTACCCCATCCCGCTAAGTCCGAACCTGCGTGTGGTGTACCGAGGAAGATGATTCCATACGTAGAAACATATAACGACCGGTAGTCCTCGTGTTGGGAAGCTCTCAAATCATTGGAATATAGCAACGCGCGCTTAACCAGAATCCCACCCAGGCTGTGACACACCCATATTATTGGATTGCGGGACGACTGTTCATCCTTTCGGTAATGAGTAAGGGACGTTACTAAGGTCTGCGCGTGCATGTAAATGAAGTTGTCACTTGGGTTTGCTCCATGCTTCTTTGAGTACACGTCGGCATTGTATCCGTATACGAGGACATTCGCCCGGGCATCTCTGAGAGAGGTCGGAAGCAGGTCGGCGGGCCAGAAGACGCCATTTTTGGACGTCCACGTCTTCTCCGGGTCGCCATTTAGACCGTGAACAAGAACGATATCGACCTTTGCGTCGGGATGTGTGTAAACTGCCGTCGTCTCGTACCGCGAGATTTGTTTATTGATCGAGCCCTGTGGACGCGCCGAGTTTAGCAAACTACCCATGATTGCGGTGAGGAGTGTGGTCGTCCAGTCCTTGATGATTCTGTGTACACCTAGAAGGCGAATATAACGAGCGATTCCCATAATATGAATGATAGGAGAGGGGAACGACACGCACATGAAGAGTAATCTGAAGCGTAGTAGAGACGAACAAAGTGTTACCAAGCTCCGGCGCGTTCAGACTACATATCAGGCAATATGAAAAACAGGCATCAACTTACCATGCTTATTTGTGAGTAAAGCGATAGGACTCAGACCAGTATTATAACCCTTTATGGCAGATCCAAGCGTGAGAGAGGTACGTGGAAAATATAGTTATCTTATAAAGGAGGGTTTGAATTTGCTGCGGTTGACGTCGCGCGTGACAAGAGGCGACAGAAACGCAAATAAGCATAGGGATGCATTAGAGTTCCTGAATGTACACTATATACTTGGAAGAGTCATAGAAAAAAGGTTAGATAGGGAGGTAGTCTTGAGGCCAGCCTGACCATAGGGCCAAGTTACTCTCCATGTGCTATCCACACAACGTTGCCCTGGCTGAAGATCGGAAGGTCGGATGATTGAACAGTGGAAAGCTTCAGTCGAGGCAAAAGTTTTAGGGTTGGTAGAACAGGTCACATCGTATCGAGAGTGATGGGGAAGAAGGGTGTACAAAGTTGAAGGGAGGAGATGGATGCGACATCACGGGGCCGTGTTCTAGAGTCGTCAGCTGGTTCAGTGTCCCTCACTGAGGCTCAGGTAGGCTCAGTGCTATCCAATTCCTTCCAGGTTTAGTCATAGGCTTACCCCACACCACCCATGTCCTCCTCTAAATAATAGCATAAGTAAGAACTAAAATAGGCGGGATGATGCGGTAAGACGGGCGGACAGCATAAGGCAAGGATCGTTGATCTGGGGGGCCTGGGGGCCTAGAGAGAGGCGCAGTGAGATTCGGCACTTCCTTCAATGTGCAGGAATAGAGTAATGACCCCTGGCAGCCCTAAGTTTGGTACCTGGTTTGAAATCGAATCGGTATGATGGCAGGAAGGATGGTATGTCAGGAAGTTGACGTCAACTAGATTGTATTACTGGCTGGTTCGAGTCCCCGAAACATCAGCTGGAAACGTGATTGATTGGGTGGATAAATTGTATCCATCACAGTGATGTTGGTTGGTTAGAATCGGATCTTTTTTCCAAGGCTGCCAACCTAGCACCTACCCTGCTATCCACCTGGAGCTAATCTTTTAGACTTGTCCCACGGGTACGGCGTCAAGCTAAAGCTTAACTCAAAAATATCTACCTACACAAACTTAAATGTGGTGGATTGTGACAACCTTGGAACCGTACCGGAAGTAACTCCGGCATAGGGCGAGCTTACTAGGCAACATTAGAACACGCTTAGTTTATGTTGGGACGTGAGTGATTCTATTCTACGAAGCCATGATGGCTGTGAAGGGTATGGATTACTCATATTTAGAGGCGCTAGGGATCAAATCATTGTTCCGCGCTACCGAATATTGTTTTGGGAACTACCTCCCTAACTTACGTACTAACATCCATGAATGTACCTGCATAAAAGCATTGTAAATTTAAAGTTCCTTCTCTGCGGCGCAGTACAACTTCCCGCCCTGTACACGCCGCAGCTTATTTGTACGGTAGTCGGGAAGTACGATAACGCTGCATGACAGGCAGATAGTGACCCACTTTTAGCTTTGGCACCCTGGTCAATCTTCAGGAAGTATTTTCAATATACACTACCACTACATCGCAATCACAGAATCGAGTGTTACCTAGTGGGATATCAATATTATGAAGTTTTGGGGGTTTCACATGTGTCGAGTATGAAAGATTTCACATGGATATAAACTGAGGTTGCATTATCTGAAAAATCTAATCGTTGTCGCGGAACTCACTCCGCCTGATTCTTGACCGTGATGAACCACAATACGGAACCATCTATTGAGTGTGTGTAACGTCCAAACTTGTCCCTAGCTCTCGTGTGGCAGAATCGGAATTCTGGCTTCCATCATGCAAGGGACTAGAGAATCTATATTGGATAGGGCGGTTAGAGGACGGCCAATCAACCGTCACCGTCTTCGCCAATTTGTCACAGTCCCAGCTGCCAGGCACACCCACCAGAGCACAGCCCGACTTTTTGGCGTAGATACATGAACTGTTGGTTCTTGAGTTGTGAGACATGGCATTTTAGAACTGAGGTATCACTGTGAGATGTCACTTATACTGCCTGTGAACGGGTGCACCGAACTATCACTCGCATACCAAGACGGACCCGTGATAGCCGAGAATTTTTTTCTAACCTCAAGAACCATCTCGAAGCCTTAATTTAGCAAGTGATAGATTAATTGGCTTCATCAAGGACGAACTTGGGTGTGGCACGTCAAAAAAAGACACACTGCCTCGTCGACTCATGCCGACGGTAGCCTTGTGGCCACCCATCAGGGAAGATGCAATGCGGTCTCGGAGAACGACGGCAGAATGTCAATTCGTATCACATCGGTGTTGGGGATGATATTGAAGTGATGAGATAGATAATCCATGACCTGCTTTCTAAGCGATACTCTCCGAAGGGTAGTTGTGACTACGTGCGCTGTCAGGCCAGGCGCACAGAAAGGTTGCACCGTGTACCGTTGCAGTGAGAACACACGGGGTTTGACACGAGGGACGACGCTCTTTGTTCGGACGTATCTCCATGCTCTAGTCCTTGGGCGCAAGCATTACCACGTATTCTCGAGTGCTCTGACCGAACTGGATCATGTCCTTGTCTCTAAGTTCCAAGTATCTGCTCTCTGGTACCTTTTTCCCGTTGAGCATAGTTCCATTGGCGCTTTCTAGATCGATGAGATATGGCTTCACTTTACCGATCTTGTCGCCGTACTCGTTGCGCTTTTCAATGTACCGAAATTGTATGACGGCATGTTGTTTGCTAATACTTGGGTGCTCGGCAGGGAGATCCACCACTGCCAACTCTCTGCCGACTAACCAGCAGCTGCGATTGCTAAGAGTTATAGTATCGATAATATCTTGGCCCTTAAAGACAAATAATTTCCATTCGTCTTTCGGTGACGCTTTGCGGGCTTCGGGCGGCTCGTGGTACTTAAGCACTATTTTAGAGCCATCCGATTGAACAACCGAATTCGAGGCAGCAGCTAATGCGCCCGTGTTCCCGTAGTTGGGCTTTTCTTTTGGTTTCGGAGGCTCTTCGCCTTGAGTGATAGCAAAGGAATCAGCCTGTGATGGCAGTGGACCACTTCGCTTCACTATTTGTTTGCCACTTCGGTCCCGGTCGTCATCGTAGTCATTGTCTCGTGCCCGACGGCGGTATGAGCTTCTCTCGCTGTCTCTGTCATGGTCGCGTGAGCGCCTCCGCCTCGGTTCGCTTCCCTTGTGGCGGTCACGGTCACGGTCTCGGGAAGTCGACCTGCGCCGTCGCTCATTGCCGGGAGACCTCGAACGTCGGTGGCGTTTTCTATTTCCAGACCTATCTCGAGACCTGTCTCTTCTGCGATCGTCGCGACGCGTAGTTCGGCTCCGCCTGTCGCGTTCGTAAGAATCTTCGCCATCGCTCCGTGAGCCTCGTCGATCGTCTATCGGTGATTTGTCGTAGCCCATGATGGAATATGTAGATTGAAAGCCAATGGCTGCCTAATCAATGCAAGCTGAAAAGGGTTCGAGGCGAATGAGGTCAGGATCAAAGTTTCGGTCATCGATTAGGGTAGGAATAGAGCATTAGTGAGGCTGAATATATGCGCCGCTGGAAGCTAACGCGGAACTACGAAGCTAGGGCGAAGCTTCAATTGATTTGCGCTAGGTAACATTTCGCAATTTCCAGCTAGGTGACCTCGGCGATGACTAATTCAGCCACAGCTACCTTAGCCTCACTGCCCCAACGAATGACAGTTGCCTGGATATCAGCAAACAGTAACTTCAGCTTGAGCCATTAGCATCCCTTCTTTTTTCTTCAGCTGTCGATTTAATAGTCTTTAATTCGCTAAATTTTCGGTAGACTTTTGGCTTTGATCAAGTGTAGTATCTATGAATTCTTTTTAGTTTAATCTGTGAAAGAGTCACACTGTGACTCCGTCTTTAGTTACTCTTACTTTTGTACCTTGGGAGCATATCCTCTGTGCTTGCGTACGACAGCTCCCATCGCGTTCCTGACATTACACTGCCTCTAAGTAACGCGAAAGCGCTTTCGTCATATTCTTTGGCTTGCTCAGATATGCGAGGAAGGCCAGATCTGTTCGTGGAGATGCTTCACTTGATTGACCAGATCATACCCATATAGAAACAAGCAAAGCCTCAAATTAGGAAATCGTGGTAAGTGACGCAGACGAAGTAATCTAAAATTCATTCTTGAAAGTTCTATGAGTGGTATCGTGAAGCTTCTGTTTGAAGCTATTGCTGGGAGAGGGATCATATGTGAAGATTAACATAGGGTTCCAAAGTTGAACATCTAGGCGACAGATATACACATGAACAGCTTCACGATTGATAATTCCGAGGCACAGATAGCACAATGTCAATAACTGTAGGACCAGTCAACCATCAAGACCTGTAACTTATCCAACCGTACACTTCCATCTTCTTCATGGCGATGCTCAAGGCACCGATCATAACGAAAACGAGATTGAAGACAGCAAAAATTGCGGGAACTACGATCCAGAAGGATAATAGAAAAGGGTCGACTCCACGATGTGCAATGCAGGTCTCCCCCTTTGAGGACCCTCTTTCTTGAGCGAGGGCGCTCCTCCCAAGGTAAGTATGAAGAAGAAAGGAAAAGAAGAATTCTGAAGTTCGGGGGGGAAGCTCGGAATTTATATGAATTGTGGGGGCGGTGTGCAGGCCAGAATCAGCCATGGCCGGCAGTATTCTTTTTGGGCGGCGACCAATCAAAATTCGCAAACCTTGAGCACAGGTCCTTCCCGAAATACTGGAGTTGTTGTTACGCCGCTGGCCCACTATGTACTTTTGAGGTACCCAGCCAGTCAGCCAGTGTGCTTACAAACACAGTCACGTCAAAATCATTGATATTGATACCTCTCATATACAGACCGCGTTTCGAGGCATATTATCATTTTTAGTTAGGTACCTAGGTACTTGTTTGAAATATTTGGTGAACAACTACAGATGTTATTTTCTCGGCGTTGAAAAATGGACTACTAATTTTTCAAGCTTAGGTACCTACATGTGCATAGGTAGTGATTTGTCAGTGACTGTGCTTTTAAAAATATATTCGCCAAACACACTCTCGACGTCCCAGTAACGAAGTTGCTACCTGATGTTTTCGACTGTGTGCTCGTGCCCATATAGTCTCTAGGAAACAGCGTTCTTGCTTCTAATGATGTTGTTATCAAAGGGTGTTCCCCTTTGTATAAAGTACAATCTGTACAATCTTTCCACTGTATACGTATGCTTTATCTTCTGTGAGAGAACTCAACCGCCTATCGTACCTAGGTATGTATAGCTGGGCATTCAGTGAAAAAACCTGTTTTGGAGAGTACGACAGAGCTTGACTTAAGTATTTCTGGGCCAAGTTAGTTCGTTATACTTTCTCGCAAGAGATTATGTTGGTGTTTCGTAGGTCATTGTAACCTTGTAATACATGATACCCCTTGTTCTCTGCGTAGACTGGGATGTGTCAGCTCCTACCTACGGAATGTAATGACGAACCTACAAAATCACGATCTATTCCTGATTGTGTGAACTTATACAGTGTGTCCCTTATAATTACAAATGGAGGTTGTCCTAAGTCGATGTTAGAAAGCGAGACACAGCGGTCCTTATTTATGTCGAGATTACATCAATCAATACGACAACATCAACACCACTCACAGCTGTACAGCTCTACTCCTTTATTGGGTGGTTCAATAGGCCTTGTCTATCCAACAGAGACAGTTGCAATTTTTGACAGCACATAGGTATATTTGCACTTCACATAATGCAATCGACAATTCAACTATATATCCATATCACTGTCCAATATACAAGCTTGTACAATGACGAGAGACACCATCGATATCAAGACATACTGTATACTTGCACTATCAGCCAATCCAGCCAACTCTATACATTATATGTTATAAAATAGGTCCATCTTAACCTCTAACCTTTGGCGTTTGCGTATCATGAGAAGCATTAGGTACCTGTCTACCTCCTTTTAAGTTCTCTACATTGTGTCGACACTTGAAGGACCAATCCCGAGAACAACGATCTTCTTAAGTAAAAGAGGAAAGAAGGAGCTAAGAGCGCGTTGGTCATATGATCGTACACAGTTTCCGTGGATAAGTGAATTTCAGGACAACCGCTGTGGGTTGGGCGTATAGGACGGGATAGCCATTACCACATTTATCATTTGAGTTCCTGCACGCCATGAAAAAAAAAATTGTATCTTTCAAAAGAGACGTCTGTCAGCTTGCCAAGAATTGATTACTCTGGCAAGTAAATAGCAACTTCGACAAGGTAATATTACTCAACGCGCCTCCGTCCAACTCTTCCCCTTCACTTCACTTCACCTCACCAGTACTGGCCTTAGCCTAACGTTTCTTTTCAGTTGGCCTCGTCGGATTCCCATGGCAATCCAAAAAACCAATCAGAATGAATAGACAACGATTTCCCAATCAGCCTCCCTCCGGAGGTAACACGGGTCTACAGCCGCTCAACCCGGTCTATGGCAACTTTATCAACTACACCAACCGAGCATCACCTGCACCTATGTATTCCCAACAGCTGCAGTTCATTAATTCAGGTCCAGGTCTTGGCATGATGCCTCAAGGACCCCTCCAGAATCCAGCCACTCCCAGATACTTTTCTGCAAATGCCGGCATTGGACGAGGCCTCGGAGCATACCCCTATCAGCTTCCCGCAACCACACCCCAACAGCCAGTCTCTAGTATCTCGGCTATGGCTCCGGCAGCACCTCTTCCTCCCCTGGGTTCTAATGGTGGCATGATCTCGCGCAATACCAACAACGCCGTCTGGATGCCTGTTAATATGCCAACTCCAACCCCTTCGTCCAGCGGCGCTCCAACCCCTATGTCCAGTGGCGCTCCAAACCCTATGTCCAGCGGCGCTCCAACCCCTCCGTCAAGCGCGGCGCCGCCCCAGAAGAGACGAAGAGCAAAGGGCACGGCTTGTGATCAATGCCGCAGACAACACCAGCCCTGTGATGGTGAGCGACCTCAATGCCCTCGTTGTATCCGGACGAATAAACTTTGTACCCACACCCTGGGCATGAAGCGACCTGGACCTAAGGTTCAAGCCAACCAACCCCTGGCCGACCACGTTCTCGGAGCGGTGATCCGAAGCAATCCCCAAATTGAGCAGCTGATAGTTCATGAGCTTCAACATGGCGTCCAACCTGGAACGAATGTCACCAATCTGGAGTGCTTGCAAGATCCAGCTGCTCGATTATTCCTGTCAAACGCCTTCACATCGAGCCGAATCTTCCAGGTCGCTTGTGCAAACAGCACCCAGGGTAATCAAGGTGCTACTAGTGCACCTCCTGCACCGCCGTCTCTCGCATCTGCTCCTGTCGCCCCTGTCGCCCCTGTCGCTCCTGTGGTTCCCGCGGCTCCTGCGGCTCCTGTCGCGGCCCCTGCACCGTCTATTACGACGCCTGCAGCAACTCCAGCTTCGGCGGACGGAGACGATTCACAACAATCTGCAGACCCTATGTCTCTGTCGTCCCTGGTGGATTGTAAGTAGTCTTTTGGCTTGCCTTTTGCATATATTTCGCTCCCTTCAACCTAACTAATTACTCAATACTCGCAGAAATCGCCTGTTTTGATTCACCTTCCATGATAACTGCTCTCTGGAATGGCTCTATATATACTCACTGATGAGAAAAAAAGGGGGGAAAAAAAACGTCGCAAGATCCATGAGGCACTGTTACATTACTTGGAGGGTTGTTGGCTGATCCGAGTTGGCTTAACTTGATGAAGTAAAGCCAGGCTATTAATAACTACATAGTACAGACCAACATCCCTGATAGTGTCTTTGGACCTTTATGTATAATAATGAGAGCATGAGAGCACCATGGTAGGAGAGCAAGTCTGCTGTTAAATAAAGGTCACAATTTCTCCCAAACAAGTTCTTCTCATAAACTACCACGCGACCAGAAAGTATTATAAGGATCGTCATTTGTAGAAGCGAAGGTATCTCGAAGCCGCAATTCAGCTGGGGTCTTCTAGGTTATTTGACGTCCTGTCGGTCTGGAACGGAAGTGCTTCGAAAGCAAATCACAACTACATTTTCTTCCTAGTGTAAGCAAACATGAATATTATTTATCTCGAACAACGTTTGTATCGACATCATGATGGCACACGGAATCCTCCGTGTGACCATACTACAGAACTCAAAGGACGATTACGGATGCATATCTCAAGCCAGGTAACCAGATGCCACGATTACCGCTGGTTGGAGGGAATGAGTGAAGCTTAAAAGGAAATATTTTGAACGCGATAGACTGGAACCTGAAGTTAAAAAGTGGGTGTTAAGGTTATCATGTAGAAAATATTATTTGCATTAATAGGCATACTAAAACGACTAGAGCCTCACTAATTATATGCAAAATGCGAAATTATTTTGTGGAGGGCATGGTGTCAATGAGGCTCTGCTGTCATGCGCGTGGGTCAGGGGCTGTCCACGAAGAGCTTATCAACGGAAGGCACCCGAGAATTTTTCGTCGCCATGGGGATGACCGATCTTATTGGATCTTGTAACGAATTTGCGGCGAAGCTCTGCCGGATTCCACCTTCCTCACATTACGCGGTGATGTTGACCGCATAAGATCCAGCCCGCAGCCCCCCGGTTCAGAATCTTGTCTACCGCTAGAGCCATGGAGGAAGCAGTGCAACATTCAGAGCCGAACTCTGAACGAGATAAACGGTTCTTATAGCCAGATGGTATCTCCAGGGTATGTGTTTATCCACGAATGTGATATTGAGTATGTATTGCTCCATTGGTGTTCTCTGGTCCATCCACATTAAGTTGCGTTTCGAGTGTTTTGCCTGTATTTCTACAGCCTTACAACGCGATCTAGTAGAATATTCTAAGGCTTAGAGCTGGACTTTATTATCTTACCATACAGCATCACATGGTCGAGGAGCAGGGTCGTAATGCAGGTCTTGTATCACGGTGGTATGTGCTTACGCCCGTTGACAACAAAGCCACCTTATTCGGTGTGTTGGTCGCATTGGCATCTTACATTAGGAAATAAATTCATTTGGGAGGGAAGACTCATTTTTAAACAGATAGGGAGTGAAGTGTATGTTAAAAGTGGAATCAAGTTAGTTCATATCACTACTAACACCAGGTTATAAGTACCTACAACACTACAGATTAATATCTTTGCCTTTTTATGTTTTATACATATCCGTTATGTAAAGGTGCTTACCTTTACATGGAATTTCCGTACAAGGCCTGCTCAGTACGTGAAATACTACCTGTTTCCCTAAGAAAGGAGTAATACCATTAGGGTAACAAAGCATATAAACCATCGCTTATATTCTAAGTGATATAATTGCAATATGTTCGAAACTCGCAATAATTACCACCTCCCTTAACTCCATTTCATCTCACTCTTGAGATAGGCAGGCTGGTGAATGGTGAGAACCAAAAGCCAGTCCGGCAGGCTGTGTTTAATACCCTCTGGTTGCTGACCTATGGTGGTGTTTTGTAACCACACCGATACTGCAAAGCATTATGGAATTATGAAATTGTGCCAATGTGTAGAAACAGACAGATTTGCACATTTATGAAGTAATAAGAAGCTCTTTCCGGCACCTAATTAGGTAGCCATGCTTACTTTCCACTTGAAGTTGCGGAGTTTAGAGCCTCACTACCATCCAATACCCCAGCACAATGTCCAGTGATGGATCAGAAGATATCGAATTGGGATTCCCTAAGTTGGGAGGTTATGAAAGACTGGCCGGATACATGAGTCGACATCCTGAGTTGGGAATTTTCAGACGCTTCGGAGCCTTGGGACATCAGACTCTCCTCTATTATCAAGCAGAAATTGCCAGGCTTGAAGTTCGCTTGAGAATTGTCCAGGAGCAAGATAGAAGGTCAGATAGCGAACATCGCAAGATATATGACCAAGCATGGATCGCACTTTCAAAATCAGCCGAGTCGGGAAATTCAAACGACTCTGACAGAGAGCAATACGATCTCATCATGAAACTCAGGAAGCTCATGAAACAATATCGTATGTATTGATCTTTGATATTCGATGGTCATATACCTGCTTAAGGCATAGCTAACTGGGGACGGAACAGAAAAGGCATTGTACTATCATAAACAAACACTGTCTTTACGAAGGCCTCATCGTAAACTACTTGAAGACTTGCGCGAATGGATGCGGCGACCAACCCTAGGAAGAATACAAATATACAGCTGTGACTGGGCGACATGGCAGCCGATCAAAGATATCGAAGAAGATCTTCTTACCTTCGAGAACTCCACGATGGACGAGTTCACTTCTCTGGTAACATACACGGCAGTCGATGTGTATCACAGAGTGCTGGGGAGATACATTCATGTGAGAATTTCATCAGCTAAGACTACATACCTGCCTAACTTATATGTCAGAGAAAACGATCCAAAGGTGGCAATACTACACTTCCTCTCACATACTCAGATCACCGTCATACGGTGACGTATTGTCACCGATCTATTGTCAGGTTTACACGCACCGTCACTGTCCTTCTGGCTTGTATGTTACCCGTTGGGGCCATTGTACTTTTGTATACGGTCGAAGACATGACAAAACGACTCACTGTCATTGCCTGTCTCACCGGTATATTCTCCGGGTCGATGAATGTATTCACAATGGCAACCCTCCCGGAGATATTTGCGGCAACTGCAGCGTATGTCTATCCCTACAGCTCTATATGTATTAGCTCACCTATTGTAGGTTCGCCGCAGTCCTTGTTGTTTTCCTTGGGGCTGCCAATAGCGAATAACAATTCATCAAATGAAGACACTCTGAGGTAGATTTCTTACTAGGGACTTCCACAAAGCGCTTATTTCTATAATTTAACTTCAAGGTGGGACAGGTGCTTAGGGTTGTTAGAGCGGATGTTGGACACGTGTATTCTCAACTTCCTTTTCTTTCCTATGACTGGGGTAAATGATTATTACTTTTCTGGATAGTTATTATGTTCTAGTCTATCGATTACTCAATAGAGGTTGGATATGCTGTACAGCAATTGGTGAAAGTGGTGTTGTATTGATTGATGTATGTGCGTGTGTGAGGGAAGATCTAAGTACAAAAGGGAATCCTTAAACATGAGTGCGCAGGCCGCATGCTTATCTAATCAACCAGTTGTAGTAATGAAAGAATGCAAGGAATTGGTCCTATAAATAAGTCGAGCTGTGTCGACGTCATCTCAGATGAAAGCATACTAGATGTGAGTTAGGTTCGATTCCTATTAGCGGTATCTTGGTCGCTTATCGCTCCTATTTAGCGCTAGTAGTATCTACATAGTAGTTGAACTTCCTAGTTCGGGTTATACGAAGCTTAGGGGCGTCCCCGCTGTTGTTGCGATACCTGTACGATGGATAGTGGGTCGTGTGGAGAACTTAAACCTTTACCAACGGCGGTGACCCCATAAAAAATCGATTCCTGTTAGCGCTACCTGGGAATATCGCTTGGCCATTCCAAGGAAGCGGAACCGATTTAGCGGTCATGATGGGTCCAACGTCCCTAGCTTGCGGAGCCATGGCGAGCGCTTCATCCCGATCGCCACCCAACCTGCCAACCTAAATCAACTAAAATCAGCATCGAGACAAAGAGGCAAGCGACAACAATCAGATAGCTCGGATAGCAATCAAACCTATACTCATATCGCCTCTTTAGCTCATCGCACTTATCATCATGGATTCACGTCCTGTTCCTCCAAATAGGACCAGACCGAAGGAGAAACCGAAACCTCGTAAATCCCCCGGCCTAGCCCCAGGTTTTAAGTATAACGCCAACATCTCTTTAGGTGAACAAAAGCTCATGCGTGCCGATGACCGTGCTGCTAAATCGAAACGAGCTTCATGCAAGAATCAGGAGGAGTCGAAACCGATTCGACCGACTCGTCCCAAGTAGCTGGATAGGCATAGATAGGCGAGCTGCATCCCCTACCCCTATTCCACCACTAGCGCTAACACCTGGCTTTCTGCTAGTATAGGAGCCCCACTACTTCGCTAGTGCCTCTTGGAGATGCGACGGGGCAGGTTGGTAGCTGCTCGAACTTGCTCCCGGACTTCATTCGAGGACTTGGACGAAACGATGAAACGACGAAACGACGAAGGGACGAGAGGATGAAACAGCGAAACGATTCGCTTCGAGGCTATGAATAGCGTATGGACACTGCATATACGTTGATATAGTGATGACATCTTCGAGTAAAATAAGAACGCGACTTGTATAATGGAAAATATATATGGGCCGCTCTTATTTTGAATGTAATCGGCAAGTGAGCTCCTTTTTCGCGTAACGTTTTGCTCTTCGGCGCGAATAGCTTGATGTATATCAGCCCCGACGACAGAGTAACCTCCTCGGTACCTCCCAGATTCCGCCGAAAGCTAGAATACGTGAGTGACAGGTCAATCCAACGCCACTTAGGTATTGTAACTCCACATGAGTCCAAATAGCTGTACTGCTGTTATTCGCTGTCATACGGAGCCTTTCCTTCTTTTCGGAAATTATTCATGCTAAACGCGTCGTTTGGTCTTCATATAATGTGTTGATAGAAATGATGGCAGGAGATGGATGGCGGTTTTCCGTGAAGTCAATTGCGGGAAATAAGGAAGTCGTTGGAGTCGGCTGAGGCATCCAATTGCAACCCTAATGGCAGCCATCAAATCAAGGAAGTGCCGTGGCGAGGCTAGATTTAATATGCACATCAGAACAGCTGGGTGAGCGTCGGCACACCATCAGCCCATGTGCGAATAAGTGGATAATACTACTGTAATCTACTGTGCAAAACAGCGAACAAGAAGAGAAAACTTACCAACAGGTAGCTATTTGCATTCATACCTAACAAAAAGGTATATTGAAGATACTTTAGTTTATTATATCCATTTGAAGATTTTCCTTAATTTTTATCATAAGGGTAGTTCCGAGCCCGGAGATAACAAATATATTGAGCCCTTGGAAAACCTTTTGGTGGAAAATCTCCAAGTACTATAACCTCCCTAATCTTGGGCACCATTCATTTTAACATTTGGGAATCACAGCACTTGCGATCAGGGTCGGCAAGCGTCCTGTAACCCACTTCGAGCTAAACTCGAGCAGACAGAGAAATGGAAGCCCGATGGCGGTAACAGCGAGTGTCAAAGTCAACGCATCTCCTGGCAGACGATCATACCCCTCATCCCCCACCTAAACTCTTGTGTGCGCTTCTACAAAGTGGCACCAAGACAACATCAACGCTGTGCCCGGTCCGTTCTATCCAAAATTAGCTACGTGGAGCAACACCTGATTCAATACCGTTCCACTGGCATTTATTGCCCACGATGTCACAAGACGTTTCCGCAAATTAGTGACTTGGAGAGTCGCCGGCGGCAGAACAAAGTCTGCGAGAGAAGTCCTCGGAAAGAAATACCTGGTATTACTGCGAGTCAGAAGGATTGGTTGAACGTCGATGAAGAAAAAGAAGAAGAAAGAGAAGAGAAGAGAAAAGAGTGATAAGGTGGTTTGTACCGTGTGTACGTAGTTATTTCCCATCTCAGCTCAAGGTGAGAAGGCGCTAACCGCTTTGCTAACCGCTTTGGGGAGGGCGGTAGCCTCACTTACTTACCTTAAGGGCGCGTGCTTCTCGCACTTCTCGAACTTCTCCTTTCTTTCCTTTTTATAGATTAGGTAAATTACTAAGTGAATTTTCAAGTTCAATACCAAAATAGTAATACTAATATAGATAATAGAAGTTATAATTTAAGAATGATATAGGTCGTAGGCACGTGGGATACTGGAGCGCGGGGCTCTGCGGCTAAAAGCACGTGACTCGGAAGGGCATGACAGGCCGGAGTCGGACCTGCAAAAAATTTCCCGATGACTCTAAGCTTGACCAGGACCCTTCTTGATTACGTAGCTCCACCACCGCCCTCCCCCGCCTCCCTATCATTCATTAAGCACCAATTGATCGCACCAGACGCCATTGACTCGTTCAAAAGGAGTCAGTTTGATTACCATACTCAAGCACTCGCAGCTACCCTACCTAGGTATCCATCATGGCCGCCAACAATGCCGGTGCTCCCGCTGAGGGTATGCTCTGGGGTGGACGCTTTACAGGTAGGTAGCTCTCGGTAGCTCTCGGTAGCTCTCCGTCGACGAAGCTCCCAGGTCCCGTACACTGACTGACGTCACGAATGATAGGCGGTATCGATCCCCTGATGCACCAGTACAATGCGAGTATTTCCTACGATAAGCTCCTCTACAAGGAAGATATCCTCGGCAGCATTGCCTTTGCCCGCGCCAATGCCAAGTCGGGCATCATCTCCAATCACGAGTTCGCCGAAATCGAGCGCGGTCTCCGAGAGGTGATGAAGGAGTGGGAGGCGGGTACCTTTATCATTATGCCCAATGATGAGGATGTAAGGCACTACCTCCTGACCTACTTGAAATATCATGGCTAAAGCGATTGGACCAGATTCATACTGCGAATGAGCGACGCTTATCCGAGATTATTGGTAAAGAGATTGGTGGGAAACTTCACACTGGTCGCAGCCGAAACGAGCAGGTTGTTACCGATATGCGAATGTGGTTGCGCGAGCGTATTCGTGAGATTGAGAGCCATCTTGTTGCCTTCCTTCAGGTTATTGCCGCCCGTGCTGAAGCTGATATGTAAGTTCTACACCACTTCTCCTGATGACATGATTTGCTCTAATCTTCATAGCGACCATATCATGCCTGGGTACACGCATCTTCAGTTGGCCATGCCTGTTAGATTTTCCCAATGGCTCTTGTCATATGGCTTTTCCTTTGCGTCTGATTTGGAGCGTTTACGGGAGGTCTTGAAACGGGTCAACAGGAGGTAGGCACACCCACACATAACATTGCACGCTTTATCGTCTTGCTAATATGGGAATATAGCCCACTCGGTGCCGGTGCTCTTGCCGGCAATGCCTTTGCTATTGATCGTCAAATGATGGCCAAGGAGCTCGGCTTTGAAGGCATTATGTGGAATAGCATGGGTGCTGTTGCTGATCGTGACTTTGTTACTGAATTCTTAGCTTGGGGTACCATGTTCATGGGGCACATCTCAAGGTTGAGTGAGGACTTGATCATTTATTCCAGCGCTGAATTTGGCTTTGTCACTATTGCAGATGCCTATTCAACGGGTTCATCATTAATGCCTCAAGCAAGTCTCCCCCTTCTACCCTTTAGAAATCTTGGCTAATATACCCGTAGAAGAAAAATCCCGACGGCCTCGAACTTTTGAGAGGTAAGGCCGGCAGGACCTTTGGTCATTTTGCCGGTGTTTATTGTGCTACGAAGGGCATCCCGAGTACCTACAACAAAGACTTGCAAGAGAGCTGGGAGCCTATGCTGGATCATGTTAAGACTGTCTCCGATAGTGTGCAGATCGCAAATGGCATCCTCAGCACTCTCAAGCTTCGACCAGAGCGGATGATAGCCTCGCTCAACCCTTTTCTCCTCGCGACCGACGTTGCAGACGCCCTCGTGAAAATTGGCGTGCCTTTCCGTGAGACACACCATATTTCAGGACGTGTGGTGGCTAAGAGCGAGGAGCTGGGAATTCCAATGGACCAATTGAGCTTGGAGCAGCTGCGGGCCATTGATAGCCGATTCCCGGATGATATCAAGGATGTATTTAACTACGAGGCTAGTGTTGAGTCAAGGACCGCTCAAGGTGGCACCAGCCGAGCACGTGTGCTGGAGCAGATCGAGGTCCTCAAGGGCATGTTGGCAACATAATCATCTTGAAAAGACTTGCTAATATAACCTCGCGCGAGGTGTGTGGTTGATTTATATATAATTCATTGTGGAAGTCAATTCCGCGCCTCGACTCAGTCCTGAACGACGCCGCAAATCACACGGCCGTCCACTGTACAGACAGAAAAAAGAAGTCAAAAAAAAAAAAAAAACACGACTGAGACTCCTTCCTAGAGCGGCAAGGTGTACGGTACTGAAGTTCTTCTAGAGGTTTTCTCAGGATTAGAATTGACAAGATGCTAGGTGGGAAGCAGTGGCTTAAGAGGAAAGGGTCCACTGTAACACACTTAGAAAAGACAACATCAATACCACCTATTATTACCACAGCCATATATATAGATCCCTGATCTGTGCCTAAGACGGATGCTAGCTCATCCTATGCTCAGGTTAAAGCAGCACCAGCTCAGGTCAATGCACGACAAAGGCAAATGCTCAGGGCAACTTTCGGGAAACGCATATTGCTGTTGAGCAATGTAGTTGATTGATTCAATGTATAGAGTGGTAGCATTAGGTGCCTTAATATGGGCATTAATGATTGCATGTACCTAATGGGTACCTACGTAGCACGTAAGCTCTGGTTCCCCTATCCTCCCCAAACAATGTTTTCATAGGGCTCTTACGCCGTGGTCCGGGCAAAAATTATCCAACCAACAATCATTAGTATCCGTCCGTTCGTTGGTGCCGTAGTAAAAGCGATAAATCAATTATTTTTGAAGCAGGCTGGCGGGAAATGTGCATATTTGACGTGGCGTGCATGCAACGTCCGCGGTAGGCTGCATCAAACGCCCCGATGACTGAGACTTCCGAGTACGCTGAGGGGAATAGGGAAATCTACCTCCTAGCGAAGTCCCTCCAAACGTTGAATTCATATCCTTTCCATCGCGGTTGATATCATCCTGAACGTAGCAGCCTTTCTTGCCTTTATTTTATATTCCAAGATGGCAGATCATACAACAGCTATGCCGCTGCAGTCTAAGGACCATAAGACTTTGATGGATATCATTGATAAGTTGCGGTCAAAGGGAATCAATCGATATGTTAACCTCCCTCAAATTGTGGTTTGCGGCGACCAGTCATCAGGCAAGAGCTCAGTCCTGCAGGCTATCTCGGGCATGTCATTCCCGACTAAGGACAACCTCTGTACGCGATTCGCGACCGAGTTAATTCTACGACACACCGATGAGCATGCTGAGGAGAAATGCCGTGTAACCATCTCCCCTGGCGCCGACCGCTCAGATCAAGAAAAAACCCGCCTTGAACAATTCCAACATACCGAGATCCCGGATAATTACAATATTGGCGCCCTTGTCGATGAAGCCAAGGAGGTTATGGGAGTGGGCATCGATCGAGGTAGAACCTTTTGCAAAGATGTTCTTCGCATTGAGCTGTCTGGGCCAACACAGCCACACTTAACAATTGTCGATCTGCCCGGTCTGTTCCGTGCTGGCAATAAGGAACAGTCGGCCCAAGATGCTGCGATTGTTCAATCGCTCGTGCTCTCGTACATGAAGAATCCTCGGAGTATTATTCTCGCTGTGGTTTCGGCCCAGAGCAATTTTGCCTTGCAGGAGGTTACTCAGCATGCGCGAGAGATAGATGTGCGCGGCATCAGGACCTTGGGTCTTGTAACGAAGCCAGATACCCTTGATGTTGGCTCTGCAAGCGAGCGCGACTACTTTGACTTGGTACAGAACAGAGATGTCAAGTTTCGGCTCGGATGGCATGTTATGCGAAACCGCGACTTCAAAACCAGGGATGCCACCAACGAGGAGCGCGACAGAGCAGAGGCGAGGTTCTTCGATCAGGGCACTTGGGCCGGACTACCGCGGTCCCAAAAAGGTGCCACGAGCCTTCGTACGAGACTCAGCGAAGTGCTGAAGGGCCAGATCCTAGACCAGCTACCGGAGGTCCTCGAGGAAATCCAGAGAGGACTAGACGATTGTTCTTACAGACTTGAAAAGCTCGGCACGGCTCGTGGCACGCTCTCAGAGCAACGCAAGTATCTGCTCAATGCCAGCCACCAATTTTCGAGTCTCATCACTGAAGCTAGGGACGGATTTTATCAAGACAAGTTCTTTGGGAATGCCCGCGAAGACGAAGGCTATCGCAAGCGACTCCGGGCCGTGGTTCAGAACACGCTGACCGAGTTCTCCCATGAGATGCGCATCAACGGACAAGCAAGAAAGATCGTTGATGTAGCGTCAAGAAGCGATTATAGGCAAGTTTCACGGGCGGATTACTTGCGAGAAGTGAAAGACTTGATGAAGAGAACTCGAGGATGTGAACTTCCGGGCACGTACAACCCTTTGATAATCGGGGAACTGTTTCAGGAACAGTGCGTGCCTTGGAGAGGTTTGTTGGAAGATTTCTCCAGGAGAATATTTGAAGCTGTTGACTTTATTGTCAATGCGGCATTAGAATATATCGTGGATGAAGACACGAAGGTAAAGCTTTGGGGAGAACTGATTAATGATGCTCTAGACCGACTTAATCGCCAGCTTCGAGACAAGGTTAACGAGGTGTTGCGACCCCACGAAGAAGGTCACCCGATCACATATAACCACTACTTAACGGAAACTGTCCAACAAATCCGTATCAGCCGCTTTAGAACCAATATTATGATTGGCCTAAAGGAGTCTAGGGCTGAGTTTACAAACCTAGATGGAAGTGTGGACTCAATCATCAAGCACACTGAAACTGACATGGAGACCTTGTCAAGTTCTGACGCCGTTGACTGGATGGAAGCGTACTACAAGGTAGCACTAAAGCAAGTCGTGGATGACTTCAGCAAACTGGCTATTGAAGCGTGCCTTATATCCAAGCTACCTGAGCTGTTCACGCCAGAGATCGTGTTCGAGCTCAGTGACGATGCAGTGGGTAGGATTGCTGCTGAGAGTTGGGAGACAGCAGACGAACGAAAGTTCCTCATAGATAAGTTGGAAACCCTGAGCAGCGGCATGGCGGAACTACAGCGTCTCAGTAAGCATCATCAGCGCTCAAGCGGTATGTGAACTCGAGGGTCCATCGATACGCCTCGCCTCCATTATAACAGCAGTGGGCTAACTACTTTAAAGACATCAGAGACGACGAAGCCGATGAACTGGAATCACCTTCCTACAAGTCAGAGCACTCATATGGCCGATCAACGCCAGAGAAGCTTACAGATCGGGCTTTGGAAAAAATAGAGAGACCACCAAGCTCGACAGAATCTGAAGTCTTTGACAAACCTACGTTGAGCGATAAGAGTTGGGTGGAAGAAACCACTACTCCATACAAATCGCAAATTTACCTTGAGATGCCTGAGGAGCCTGTTTCTGCAGTTGATCCTGTTGAAGAAAAGGTTGACGACGGCACTATTTGGGGCAAATTGGCCTCCAAGCAGAAGAAGAAAAAGAAAGTTAAATCTCGCCCGTTTATTCTTGAGCCTGAGCCCGAGCCCGAACCCGAACCCGCTCTCGTATATAAGATAGATTAGGTACCTTATATAAGGACGGTTGGTAGTAGTGGTTATGTGATGCGTATGCGTGTAAGTCTAGGTAGCTAGGTACAGGAGACTGAGTGGGAAGCCTAAATATAGGAGGCGGGTGGAGATATGTATGTACGGGTCGCGACAGTTGGGACACATCGATACGAGTTGGCAGTACCAATTAAATAGACTAGTTGGAATTAGCGGGAAGTTGTTGAAGTTGTCTGTAATACAAAAACTTATCAAGTGCTACCACCATGTGACGCCGTGCGCTCCTCTCACTGCCCGTACCTTCTCTGCCTTACCGCCCCTGCTCTCGAATTCCACGAAGAATATCTTCGACATTGGCAAAAGCTAGTTCCGCCATCGTCTCCTTCCAGAGTTGTTCCGATGTTTTCTTTCCCTCTGGCGTGTAAATGATTGGCGCCATGCTTCATCGAGATGTAATTAGCAACGTAATTCACACTGCGGGTTGAATTTAATAGAGCTACTTACCCTTCCACCTTCTGAAATGACAAGAACTTCCCGTGGATATCTTCTCCATGATTAACAGCTGCATCCGTGACCATCCGAGCACCAACTGGACACGTATTCCCGAAATGCTTCAGAATCTTCTTCATCAACGCGCCCGCGAAGGTCTTCTCATATTCGCGGTTCAATTCTGAATCATACACCGAGCCTGGGGAAGCTGCATCAATGACAGCAACTGATGGAGGCACAAGTTCTGCCAACTTGACAAAAAAGAATTGGCCGAGAAGTTTTGACAGAAACATGTGGTCCATGCTGTCCACCTTGCCAGGTTTGTCGATGGATGCAAGTATCGGAACGTCGTTCCTCTCCTTGAACTTAGCCAAGCCGGCGACTTCGGATGAGACAAAGGTGATCCGCGTTGGGTGAGACTGGTTTGCTCTTACGGCCTTTGCGACAGGGAGTAATAAGATCGCCAGCAAAGCGGTAGAGAGATAATTAACTTGAATGACTTCTTCGTGGCCCGTGTGCTTGTTGAACAAGCGGTTAGGCGACCACATGCCGGCGTTCAGAACTACAATGTCTAAGCGCGAGAGAGTCTTGGCACGCTCGGCAAACGACATGACGGACTCATACACAGAAAGATCAAGCTTCCAAACTTCAATGACGTCTTGCTGAAGACCTAGGTCCGAAGAGAGCTTAGTTGTAGCGGCCTTGCCTTTCTCTTCATTTCGTACGGCGAGGATGAGCTTCGTCAACCCTAGCTCTAGAAGCTGCTGACTAGTAGCAAAGCCAATCCCGGTGTTGGAGCCGGTAATTATGGCAGTCTTCCCCTGAAGGTTAACATTCTTCACCGGGGCGGGCTTGAAAGTAAGTTGATTGTAAAAGTAGCGGAGAGCGCTCCCACCCTTCTCGGTGGTGTTCGCCGGCTCCGGGGCCATGATTAGAGCGCTAACAGTGGAATGTGGAATGAAGTAAATGGCGCTACGAGTACAGCTATGAAAGCCGAAATGGATATGTTGCACCTAGCCATGCAAGGGAGAAAAGATGATTATTCATCAGCTCTGAGAGATAGTCAATTGCAAGTAGGCTAAGAACCTTGCAACAAAATACCAACCTCTTATGCAAATACCCAATTTGCTAGAGTTATGTGATACATGATAACATACCTGTATCCTAAGTTTCTGATTTACACAAAAAGTACCTAGGTAACTATTGATTACTTAAGGTAACCAAGCAGCCTGGGATTTTGTCGCGTTAATCGCTGTCGAAGCGCTTTATATCATAGATAAGAGTAGTAGCTTAACATGAATATCTCGATTCATCTACGTGGATGGCACTTCTCCTCATTATAACGCACTTTACGCCAACCTAGGCATTGGGAGACTAAAATAGATCCCCGACGTGATACGATACGGAGCATAGAAACACTAGATGATGGAATGTTCCAAGACTAACAGATAAGTATCAGCCACACAGGATGTAATATTTCTCTTCAAGGAGAAAGAGAACTCAGGCATACTTGCTAATAAACCGCATAGAAATCAATACTTTCGATGGCCTCACAGCAGTAACTAATAGCTCAGCAGGCAAAGAAGGTAGCCCTATAAATAAGTCCTGCACAGCGTAATAACTAGTTTATTGCAACATCCTTCTAAACTTGCGCCATGTTAGGTATGTTAGATACCTAAGGTACCTAGGTAGGTAGATATTTACATTTAGGGGGGTAAAATTACCCCTTTAATGCGACCCACCTTTACCCCTGACGCAACGACAATGACGAAACGATCTTTCTATACATGTGAAGGTTATCAACTAATATATCGATGGTCTTTTTTATTATATAGGAGTTACCTAAAGGCTTTAACCATACCTTGCTGCTTGACTAAAACCCTCAAGAGTTAGTAGTGTGCGATAATATTTTACAGCGACTGGATCGCGTAAGACAGGTCTTCAGTGTTAGAACGTCCCGGCTTCCAAGTGCATCAAAGAACCGTCCCGTATGATTTACATCATCTCAATTTGTTCTTCGCTGCTGTATGAAGAGCTTGGTATGTCATTAGGTTGCCATCATTTCCTGTTCTGGTCCGTGGTTGTGATACTCACCTATGGAGGCTGTGATCTCGCGCCCTTCCAAACACCAGGTCGACTTCCCTGATTACTTGAATGCTTCCATGTCCCGCATGGGCTTTCCTCGACTCCTGTGGCGTGCTGGCTACTTTTGCTGATAATGGATGATGGTTTCCGGTAAGAAGCGCAGTCGAAATATCGGAAGGCTTTGTTGACTCATTATCCACCGTCAAGGAGCGATCTTCCCGTGATCCGAGCCTGGAGGCTTTACCCCAGTTCGAAAACCAAGTCTTACAACTAGAGCCTTGTGATGAATAGTCCTTTCGGGGTCGCTTGACGAATCGTTCCCACAGCGGGTGAAGTGATGGTACAGAACCGCAAACCACAATAAGCATGGCTTCAACGCCGAACCAGACGAGAGCATCGTACAAGCCACCGGTTACGTCGTTAACGTCTAAGATACCGGCATAGACTGCTTTTGCTATAGCACAGCCCCCGGTCACGAGGGTGAGGCCCAACACCGCGATCAGGTACAGTCTCCGACGCAATGGCATGCGAAGTCTCCAGACAACAGACATAGGGATAATGGAGAAGCAGAAGTCACATAAGACCTGCCATGAGTTGGTGAAGGTATTATAGGCTTTAGCGGCATCAGTCGAGCGTTGGTCAAGGCACTCGGCTTTGGCAGCTAGCGCACAGTCCCACGCTGCCCGAGGATCACCACAGCGAAATAGAACCAAGAAGACATCAACGATGGATGTGATAACGGTCATAATAATAACGAATTTCACCACCCATCCTTCCCACTTGGACGAAATACCGATGATGCGAAGGATAGTTATGCCAATGACAATCTTGTCGAGTCCTGTGCAGCCGATGCCAATGGTAGGTACGATTAGTATCAATTTGAGATTGTACTGTTGTTCTGTCGGCGTCAGATACATGAAGTGCCGCGTCCCGCCCGCCTGGCCAAGGTATTGTACTATCAAATATCGTTAGCTTCGTCTACATTCTTTGTTCGCCTTGGAATACCTGAATAAATTCGACCAAGAAAGAAAGGTACAGAGAATACTCACTAAATACAGCATCTCCTAGGAAACATAACTTCGCCACGCAGATATTAGTATACTTGCGAAATATTCGCACCGTTCAATGATTATAAAACGTACCCAGGCGCTAGCCATAACGGCGTCATCAAGTCCCAGGCTACGCTTTATGAACCGTGCCCAGAAGCGCAAGAAAATGAAAAAGAGACGCAACTGCGTACCTTGCCCACCATATTGCCTCTATTTTCGAACCGTAATCTATGTCTGGTGGTAATTTGGAACACATGAAGTTTCGATGCACCCCTTGATAGTAAGGCTCCGAGAATGCTCAAAGAAGATACTAATATTCCATAGAACCAGAAATTGTACGTCGTCAAAGACCGCGTGACACGCCACCTGACAGTTGTAAAGTTGATAGGTCACTAATTACCTAGTCGCTGGGTTCCCAACAGACCGGAATGTGACAAAACAAGTTGGTAGATCAGAGTGTTGTTCTGTGTTGGTGCAATATCAATTGCGACCAAAATGCTGATGAGAAAATTTGACCCAACGAGTCCGTCTCCCTGATGTAAAGTAGATATGGTTACATCAAAACCACACCAACTTGCATATCCAGCTTTTTATAGGTACCTGTTAAAGGGCTGTTAGTCTTCCCTCTCGTAGCCGAACGTCTTATTTAGTAGCCGGTTCAACGCAGCAAAGTTAGAAGATAAAATAGTCTTCATCTTTGCGGGATGCCCCATATGGTTGCGTCCAGAACATCAGAGAACCAGCCCGAGATTCGTTCACATGTTCATTAGTTGATATTGCAGCGCCTTCGATTACACGAGTATGAATAGTCTACTGAAGCAGAAGTCCTATCCGACCACCTTCTCCTTGGTCACAATGATTGCAGTTGGCGTCCTTGCGGTGGTGTGGGGTCTCTGGCACAATACTATCACAGCCTGGCCAGGAAATGAGAGAAGAGCGGCGAAATTCGATGTTGGAGACGGCAGCATCTGCGCGCAACTTCGAAAAGAGCTTGGCGCCGCTGTTGTGCTAGCTTCCGACCCGGAGTACTCAGCATTGAGGGAGGAGAACTGGTCTCAGACTGCTTGGAAGCATCCCGCGTGTATTGCCCTCCCGGACAGTACTTCGGACGTCCAAAAGTTGGTACATTCACTCGTTGCTAACGATGCCCCCTTCGCCATCCGCTCCGGGGGCCACTCAACGAATCCCTTTGATGCTAATATCGATGGCGGAGTTCTTATTGCTCTGGACAGACTTAACCAGGTGACTTATGATGCGTCTACCGGGCACGCCTTGCTCGGGCCAGGATCCAGATGGGATGCTGTGTACTCGGCTCTGGACCCCTATAATGTCACTGTTGTTGGCGGTAGAGTCATGAATGTTGGCGTCGGCGGTCTCATTCTTGGAAGTGGTCTATCTTATCTGTCAGATTTATACGGACTGGCATGCGATAATGTAATAAGCTTTGAGGTACACCCTACCGCTTACAGTGATGAGCCCCTAAAAAGATGAGGTGCTGACAAGGAGCATATAATAGGTGGTTTTAGCCGACGGAAGTGTCGTGGAGGCTACTGTGGAAGACCATTCTGACCTATATTGGGCTCTTAAGGGAGGCACAAACAATTTTGGTAAGACGAGAAGGCTCTTTGATTTCGTACCCAGACAAGTACATGCTGACGTGAGATATCTTAGGAATTGTCACTCGATTCAAGTTAATCACATATCCGATCAAACAGATATGGGGTGGCGTGCAAATGTATACCCCTGATCAATTACCTGATGTCCTCCAAGCGTATTACGAGTACCATACAACACCGAACAAGGATCCATATGCCAATCTTATTATGAACCTGTTTCCGACCAATGGCTCCGTACTTCTAACCCTGGTCTATCTGAAGCCCGTTGAACGACCTGAGGCCTACAAGCCCTTTTACAGCCTGTCTCCTACGTTTGAGCAGACGGGTCTCATGACATTGCATGAACTCATGGCATCTTTCCCAAGTACGACCATCCCAAGATGGATCTGGTACACCAATTCATTCGAACCTAACAGCGAGTTGTTGGCGCAGATAAGCAACGTCTTCCTAACCGCGCCGGAACTCGCCTCGATTTCCGCACTGCAAGCAGGCACCTTGGTCGTCGCGGTGCAGCCGATTAGTGAGAGTGCGATACTGGCAGGGCAGGCACGCGGCGGCAACGCACTTGGGCTCAGACCGGTTAACCAGACGTGGTTTTCAGTCAATGCGGGATGGTGGAATGCGGATGACGACTCCACCGCCACTGTCGCCGTTGAGTCGTTGCATGCAAAGATCTTGGCTCTCACGAGGGACGCCAGGGTTGGGTTAGAGTATCTCTTCATGAACGATGCTAATGCAAAGCAGCAGGTACTTGCTTCATATGGAGAGGAAAATGTGAAACGGCTCCGTGACGTACAGCGGGTCTACGATCCCAACCTTGTCTTTCAGAATCTGGTGCCAGGGGGTCAGAAAATTCCAATGTAACACAACGCAAACGGAGGAATGTGCGTCTGGTGGCTTGAGTGTAGCAGCACCTACCGTAACCCACCCACCATTAGATTTTCTGATTGGTCCAGCGAATACCGTTAAATAGACGCGAAACAAGAAATACAACGTCAGGTCATAATCACAAATCATGGCTTTGTACTATCTAACTCTGCATAAAAGGTCTATACAAACACTCAACAGCTTTGCTCTCTCATCTAATACGTCACCTCCGGCTTCCAAATCGGCACTTCTCTAAAATCATGGACGCTCCACTTAAGTCTACCCTTCTCGTCAAGCCATGCGCCTTGATCACTGGCTTTGAGTCCGCACTGCTCATTTTCCGAGACTTCGTTCTTGCTAACTCCCATCGGATCTCGAGCTATCCAGATCAAGGGCGTCGGGCTCGTGAGTGCCGGGTTTGAATATGCTTTCTGAAGTTGCTCTTCTGTATATTCCGGGATCTCATCACTGTCATAGGAGTCGTCTTCTTGGAGCCACGCTCTCATAGCCTGATACGAAGTGGAGACTTTGGGGTCGAAGAAGCGAGCTATTGGGTCTAGAACATGCTCCATTATAGTCTGTGGAACATGTGCCCGTCGTCCTAGGTGTTGAATATGGGATGATGCCTGCGCACGTCCCTCTTCCGCTGAGGATAGAAGTGGTTCGGTCTCGTCCTCTCTCTCGGCTAGGGCAGCTACGTCGGCTGGTAAGAATTGCTCAAGGGGCGCGAGATACTTATTCGATAGTGCGTTATAAATGACCGTCATGATGAATAAGATCGCGATAATGACAGAAGGGCCCGTGGCTGTTCTCAGACTGAAAAGTCCTAAGAGGGACAATTCGGCAATGTACACTCCAGTGAGGAGTTGCTGTAACGCGACCGTGTAGGCCTGACCTTTAGTATCTATCTTGGGTTTGATCACGAAAAGAAGGTTGTAGCGGTAAGAAAAGTAGTAGAGTGATAGTCCGATAGCAGCGAAGCCAAGGACTAATGGTGCGATACAGGAGTATGCGATTGCTGTAGAATGTGAGTAGACGCTACAGGAAAGACAAGTCTACGGCGAACTGACCAATAATTGTGAAATTAGCGAACTGGACGTATGTTAGTAGATATTCCATAAGCTCGTATGGATCTGGCCACCCTTACCTTTGGAAACAACTTGCCCCACGCAATCCCTTTCATGCTTGTATACCGATTGAACTTCTGTCGGGGCGTCTTATCAAAGAAGTAATCGTAAAAGAGGTATTCTAGAAGGTCCGAATAATTGAGTAAGTTATCGGCAGCCGACGTAGTACCTTGAATGATGAAATACGTGAGGTAGAAGTTTGATGCCTTTGGAAGCTGCCTCGCTAAGAGTTCAGGGACTGAGGTAGGATTTTTAATTCTTTCCATTAGCTCCGATGCCACAGCTGTCGCCCCTGAGAATACCGCAGTGACGAGAAACACCTGTGTGACTTGGAAAACGTAGAACCAACGTTGAACTTTGAGCTCAGCGGCAGTGTTGGTGGGGCTACCGGAAGATTTGAATATGTCTTGGCCAAGATTAGCACATCAGGTAGTCAAGAATGGGGTTAGATGGCAAAATAATTACATCTGAATATATTGGGTACCATCTTGCTTAGCCAACTAGTAGCTAGTGGTGGTATCAATCCAGACAGAAGGCCGATGACGGGGGTTGGTAAGTTCTTGAGGAAGCTCAGCCACTCAACGTTATTGGCAAGATAGCTAATGTTAGAGATAACACCAATAATACTGCTAGGGATTGACCAGAACACTATTGTAGCAATGACGGTGGCTAAGGCAGTACCCTCTCCTGAAATACGGCGAGCGGGATGGATGGTGAGATTATTCCAGATGATTTCATGTGGTGAAACGCCGGTATACCTGGGATTAAAAGCTAGCGGATTGCTGGAGACAACTTGCTGGCACGCTCGCTGAGCTTCAGCGCACGTCTTGAACTCGACAAATACGGCCGCCGATCCATCAGTTTCACCAATATTATATGCCTTCCGAGCATCCTCAATCTCCGCCTCCTCTTCCTTAATCTTTTCGCGTAGCCACTCGATACTGTCTACTATCCCATTCAATGGAGAAATATCTGCCTTGTGTCTGGGCCTAATGGACTTTTTAACTGAATCTGGGAGGACATCATAGCTGATATGCCCATCTCGAGAGTGGTTTTTCTTCGCAAGCTTTCTCCCTACCCGATAAGCTCTTCGAATGAGGGACATTTCTGCAGCCTCAAGGTGTTCAACTTTTGACTTCCTATCCGACACGAGGCTCTCTAGCGCCTCGACCTTTGTGGCCGGCCAAATGCGCACAGCTGAATCACCAAAGAAACGACGGATATTACTTTCGTCCAGAGCATCTCGGGGTGCACATAAGAAAAGGACAGTGCGCGAGGACAGTCGATTAGCAACCGGTTTCGACAGGGTCCAGGCTTGACGTAGGCCAATGAGCCAGAGTCGCTCGCGGGCAACAGTGAACATGACGAAGCCAAAGAAGACCCAGGCTATTATAGCGTGGGCATAGAAACTCTCCTTTTTCTTGACATTTCCAATGCCAAGCCTGTCGAGCTGCGTTAAGGAGCCGCCGCCAGTTGCGTTGACCGGCATGAGGATGGGCCATGTGATACAGCAACCAACGAAGCAGATTAAGATGGTCATTCGCAGAAAACGGAGATAGAGATAAGCATCCAGTGACTGATGGTACAAGATGAACTTGTCGGGAATCTTGCGCATAGTATGGATCCAGTTAAAATACGACCCATTTTCTGAAGGGGTTCGATCCCTACGCCAATTTTAGCGGCATGTTACGATATTGGAGGCGTATACTAACTTCTCGGGTATGCTTCCTATAAATGTACGTGGTGCGTAGATGTTGGGATACCATCGCCGCACGACGATGAAAATCGCAACGAAGATGAGAGCCGTTGTCTTGCCAGTTTAGCTAGATATGAGAGATGCAGGGATTATACACTTACCCATGTGGGAACGAAAGCGGAGACTATAGCCGCAAGGGATGCTGAGCCTTTTGGCTGTTATAAACATGCGTCAGCCCTCTGTACCTATGGTCGACTTGTCGATAGAGGGCAATCATCGATTCTTCATTGTTCAGGGGGGCAGTTTCAATTGCGCTGAGAATGAGTGCTTTACTCACTTTGATGTCCATGATTGTCATGTGACCATCATTAACAGCTCGGCGATGGTCCATTTTGGTATCGCGATCTCATCAGCCGCAGCCTGCCTCAACTTCACGTAGCCCTAAGCCGAGATAACGAGCGATAATCCCAGGGGCTGGTAACGCGATAAGATGTTGATGTTCATATAATAGGGGTCATGTCGTGGGAAGCTCGAGTTTGAGATGATGTAGTCTACATGTATACTATTTGAAGTAAATAATCTCGAGTTGCAAGGTACATGTATCGCGTTGTGTGAGTTGTTGCAATGTCAATGACGTAGCCAAGTTAAGACGTAGACGCGTTGTTGGTGAAACATTGTGTATTGTGGCTGGTGCTGTGGCGTTTTTGTGGCACAATTCTACAGTCTTCACGGCCCCACTTCCACCCCCTTTTTTATAGGAACTTCTATAACCAAAGGTCAATATGAGGCAGAGGCAGTATGCTACTACTTAATGTGAGCTGAATGAAGCTATGTCGTTAAAAACGCCGTGTCAACATTCTTCGAATAGGACTATCTATTCCATCATCCTTGTCCCGCGCAAACTCGGTGGCAGTGCAGGGCTACTAGAAGCTCACTCTCCCCAGAAAGAATACGGCGTATATGCGTCTGTGTGGGGCCCCCTCTCCACTCGGTTCCCGAACTGGCATCTTTATCAGCCCTACGAACATTACGGCGTATCTTTAAGTGCCAAATCAATGTTGATTCTCTTGGCCTTTGGGAACAAAACGGTCATCATGCACCACTCAGCCTCACGACCGGTAATTGTTGTAATTTCCCAGCAGGTGCAGTGCCACCGAGGAAACAACTCATGCGTTCACATGTTCTTATATATATAACGTCTCCATGATCTAGTTTTTCTCTCTGGTCTTCTATCATCTCAATCCAAACTCAAGGAATACTCCTTTTCGAGATAAGATGGCTTTTCTTCGGAGGACATTGCTGTTTTCGTTCCTTACTTTGTCTCTTGCCCAACCATATGGGACCTCGACGCTCCAATGGGGATCCTGTAACGAGACCGAAGTTCCCAGCGACGTTCCCGTACAATGCAGTACTCTACTAGTCCCTCTGGACTACACGGAGCCGAACTCCAACGAGACGCTAACGCTCGACCTCGTGAAAGTTCTTGCCCCAGTGAAACCATCGAAAGGGAGCATTCTCTTCAACTTCGGCGGTCCGGGAGGCACAGCGCGAGATGTAATAGGGCGTAATCCTATCGCAGAAGAACTACTAGCGTAAGTCGAAGGGTCAGAAAAGAGCTATACCCTATGATAGCGACGATATTAATGTTACCTCTAGGCTTACCGGCCGTCAATTCGATCTCGTTACATTTGACCCACGGTAGGAACTTCGTCCCTGTATTTGATGATATAAACCCAAGGAACACTAATAACAATCGATTCTAGCGGCGCTTCTGGGTCTAGAATACCTATGTCGTGTATTGACAATTTATTCGATGCGTGGTCCTTCTACCTTGGCCGGACGCCCACCAACAGCTCTGAAGTGGATCTAGGAGACAAATGGGCGCGTGGAGCTATGATTGCCGACGCCTGTCTCGAGACACAAAACAAAACCGGCAGCCTAATTAGCTCGGCATTCGTAGCAAGAGATATGATGAGTGTTGTAGATGCGCTTGGAGAAGATGGAATGTTACGATACTGGGGTGAGTATATCTGCTAGATCACAATCTACCTCGTAGTCGCGCTCACGTTATATTAGGCTTTTCATACGGCACGACCCTCGGTGCAACAATTGCTGCGATGTTTCCAGATAGGATTGAGAAGATGATTCTTGACGGAGTCCAGAACCCACATGAGTACTATCATGCACAGGCGTAAGTCACTTCAGGGACAGTCGTTGATTTGTGACGATAATCATCACTTACATCTTATGCACAGCGACTTCCAGGAGTGGACAGACTCAGACAAGACCTTTTCATCCATCTTCACAGGCTGCGTAGAAGCACGCGAGAACTGTGCCTTGGCCAAGGGCAACAATAAGACAGCCGCTGAGCTCGAGCAAGCCGTCTGGGAACTCCTTGATACCGTCAAGTATCGGCCGATTGCTCTTGATTCGACCTACGTAATAAACTACAGCACCGTTAAAGGTCTCATAGTGCAGTCCCTTTATGACAGTGCCACGTGGCCAGCCTTGGCCACGATACTCAATGATATACTTACTGGACAACTCGACACCCTTTCAAGTCTACTGAAAGTATTATACCCGACCACTGTTACCGACATATACGGAGTTATTACCCAGTCACTTGCTCTTGCCGGCATCCACTGTAGCGATAATATGGTTCGCACAGAGAAGTTCGAGGACTTCCTCCCGGCTGTCCAGCAGATGTATAACACGAGCAATATCCGTACGTATCCATCGATACCCCCCTGCCAAGATCATCAGATTTCTGTAGGCCTTTACGAAGGTTCAGATACTAATATTATTGTAGTTGGCGACGCTTTAGTCTTCTTGTACAGTGCTTGCGCACAGTGGAAGATCGAGCCGAAGGAGCGATACACGGGCGACTTTAATGTAAAGACGAAGAACCCGGTTCTATTCATTGGTAACAGTCACGATGCCCTCACACCACTGGTTTCGGCGAAGAATGTCAGTGCTACTTTCGAAGGTAGTGTTGTGCTAGAGGTTGACGGATATGGTGTAAGTTTTCCCTGCTAACTGCTAACCCCAACCCTAACCCTGACCCCGACGTCAATCCTAACCCTAACCCCGACCCCTAGCCCCTGCGTCCTTTCCTTCTGAATGAGACATTTTGGAGTAGCGTTGGATACTGACGATTTATCTTCTATAACCAGCACTCCTCACTAGCTGCGCCTTCGGCTTGCACTATTAGGACGACGTCGGCATATTGGGTGAATGGCACTCTGCCCGCCGAAGGAAAGGTTTGTGAGTTGGACTCTCCGCTTTATTCGGGGATTACTTGGACAGAAATCATTAATGAGGTTTACGGCAATGGGACTGCAATGGCGAAAAGGGATGTGTCTACTATGCTTAGATCAGGTAGGCACCTTAAGTATCCCTTCTAACATTAGATATATATAAATAATCACCTGAAGCTATCATCAGCTTCATCACTTAATCCTCTAATACACATCGTTCCTTAGAGTCCATCAATAGCAGTAGTCCCCAAGAATCCAAGAGTTCGTTATTTCATTATCTCGTTAATACACCGATATTTTACCTAGGTACGTAAGATACCTTGGAGCTCCTTGCTGCTCTAAGAAAAATAGAGGATTCAATCTGCATACAGCCTCGTTGAAAAGAGAGAAACAAGCTAACAACGACTTGACCCCTATGATTGGATATTGTAATGGAAGTTGAGAAATGAAAGCGCGCCAGAAGCAGTATCCCGAGCATTCGAACCAGGTGCTATGGTATTCTCATTGTCGGGTCCGAGATTACCTCGCGTCTCACTGGCAGTGGGAGTGCTCCGCGTTTGCTCCTCAGCTATGGTTTCTGTAGTCGAGGACGTAGTGGCGACTCTCGCCGAATTATCTGGATCGCCATCATTTAGGTTAGTGTGGATGATCGGCATACTTCTGGAGAATACAGACTCGAACCTGCCTGGCCCAAAGCCATCATTGTTTTGTGGCCCGCTCCGTGTTCCGTCCACGGAGCCGCTATGCGATCCCTCAATGCGAGACGTAGGTCGTGGCGCTGGGACTTCGGCTCCGCCGGGAGCATCTGGAATGTCTCGGGCGTTGGCACGCACTGCATCGCTGTTGGAGGTTTCCACAGTACGCGCATTGGATGCTGTTTCTTGCAGACCCTCCATCTCATTTAGTTGTTGCACCTGCTCCTGGATTGAAGATAGCGCATGATTCTGTGGCGAATGGTCGTAGTCCTCCATCGTCGAATCGAATCCCGGGGTTTCCTGGTTGATTGATTTCAGTGTGCGAATGCTCCAGTTAACCTCGGGCGTCTGGCGTTGATTTTGCTGAGACCCGTGTCTTGTGTTCATTGAAGTCTGGTGTGGTGGCTCGTCCCTGCATGGTGTGAAAGATGCTGCCCTGGTCTGCTGCATCATCTCATTCGCTGCAGCGTCCGTCACACCGGGGCTTCCATCGTCACAGCGAATCCGTTGGGCCTCTATTTCCCGAGCTTCCCTAAATAATCTTAGCCGATCACTGAATGTCTTTGCCTTCTGGTACCCTGCCGTGGAACGGGACGACCAGACATCGAGGGGTAAGGACCTGATGAACTTCGCGGAAACCCATGCGAACCTCGCATTAAGGGCGGTAAATTCGCCTTCCAGTGGTATTCGCGCGATTTCCGCAAAGTACATTACTGGAAATTCGCGACTTTTAACCCTTGACCCGCCCTCGTCGTATTCTTTCTTCCACCCCAGAATTTTCATAGTCTGCTTGTCATACCTGTAACACGTGGGGATGGACTTCGCAAGGCGAGTGTCATGAATTGAGCTAGAGATGCCTATCTCCCTGAAATCGCCAGTAGGTAGAATCACAGCTGCATATCCAGTCTCTATGGGACCTATTTTTACCTTGTAGATCTCCCCTACCGTAGGACTAATGATGCCTTTGAAAGCTGAAGTCGTCTTACTATCCTTCTTGTAGCTCCCCAATAGCTCAACGCGCAACTGTTTATTACGGGTGTCGTACTGACGCTCACGTCGAGGCCTTTTAGATGAGGGTGTATCGGAGTGGTCATCGCTCTCGAAGGGATCCGCCTTTCGCACAAGTCGTTTTGGCGACTCTTCGTGTTCTGTCTGTGTCTTGATATCAAAATTAGTTCGCTGATTCTTGGTCAGTTCAAGCCGGTTTCTATAAACTACCGACAGGGCCGCTCATGACGCCTGCTAGATTAGGAGGCTGACCAACATCAGATGTGTTAACCGTTTTTCCTGGGGAAGTATCTTCTTGAGCAACTAGATCAATAGATGAATCATCAGACTCAGAATCCATGACAATGATTTCGTCTTCGGTTTGATCACCAGCGTTGTTAATCCGGTGTCGGCGACGAGCAGGTTTCATCTGTCTCTGTGCTAGTTCCTGTGGTTCTTCCCCTTCTTGTCCTTCTGGTAATAACTTCATGAGTCAGCTCTTTTCTTCATGTCAGAGAGGATTAAAGAGCAGTACTCTTGCTTACAGGGGACATCTTTATGTAAGCTTCCAGTTCTTTCCCATACAATTGTTTGTCTCTCTTTTCAGACGCCATGTACTCGTCTTCCATTTCTTTACATTTATTCTCGGCATCCTGAAGCTCTTCCCGAAGACGTTGAATATCTCTTTGAAGGGCATCTCGCCTATCGTTGAAGGCACTCTTCTTCACCTGCCTTGTCTTAACATATTCTTTTTGGATTGAGATCGCCTTCGTCAATCTGGCTTCGATCTGGTCGGTGTCTGGGGAAGATTGACGCTGTGAGTTTTCCATTATGTTGAAAATCGGGCGCTAACTAAGGTAATTTGAACTAGAAAGTTGCTATAGCAAGATACAGAGTCAGTGAAGTGGGGTCGTAGGAAAAGAGGAGGGAATGGGGGCCTAAACAAAATTATTACCGAGATAACGGTGTGAATTCTATTCTAGAACTTGCAGAAGGCAGGGGTTAATTCATACGAACCAGCATTAAGAAGACGCCACAGTGTAATTCATCATTTGAGTTTCGTACACTTGAATTTCGGCTTATGTACAGTTAGAAACGTAGTATTCGATATCTGATGGATAGGTACCTAGGGATCTGTCCTAAACAATATATAAACGTTTTATAGTATAATTCAAGTGTATAGTTCCTCGAGGCAACATACCTTGTAACGGAGTCAGGTAATCTAATACAAAAATTCACAAGCATTAATATGAAGTAAGCGTCAGTTCAATGTTGGATTTACCATCAGCATTTACTAAGCCAACTTGGCCTATAATCTTTTATTTCTGCCATGAGGGCTCCTCAATACGTGTTCACGGTCTCGCTATTGGAGATATCTGCGTGGAAATATCTGGCTCAGGTTTGATTGAATGGTCGGGAGGTAACCCGAGCTGCCTGAGTCAAGCGTTACCTACGTACGTTTCGTGGCGCTTAATAACCCCGACAGTTTGGTTCGGACAGGGAATAGTGAACTAACAACGTTACAAAATTGATCGCGGGGCTATACATTCTATGGCGCACATAGCGCGACAAAAGATACTGTTGGTACTTTATACATCTGGCCATGAAGAGCAACCTATCCCATCATGCAAACAACCCCATATTCCCCATATTCGAGTTTCAAGCCGGCCATCTCCAGCAACCTCATAGCCTAGATCTTTGTGATGTCGTTCGTTTCCCATTGTTGTTTCCAAAGAATAGCTCCATTCTTTGTCGGATTGGATTACTCCCTAGAAGCGCTATGTACCAAGTTACCTAGAAGGTATGGATGCCTTGCAAGAATACCTACATGGAGGTACATGTACATAGCCCGGCGACATGCAGTCCAATGATTTCATGTTACTCTCTACATTTATGCCTCATTTTCTTCATTTTAATGCCCCTGGAGCCCATACTTCTATATCTTATCAAAATATAATGTGCTTTATAAGCCACTCCATGGTAAGACCATGAAGAATTGAGCCGCAAGAGAATATCTTGGGTTGATCTGAATCCAAGTTTCGATCCCCACAATCCAATGTCAGACGGCGCTGTCCGAACTATGTAGTCATTACCGGGAGGGATTGACGTGTTTGTTGGGGGGCGTGCGGCATGCACAGCCTTACTAGGCGAACCACAGGCGAAACCCTACACGTCTCCAAATGAGGCATCCTTAGGCAGCTACCCGCCATGCCCGCCACGCCCAGCATCCCCTCCAACTTCTAGCGAAATGAACAAAAAATCTGATATCCGGCCAATTGGTGATGGAGGTGTCAGATTATAGGCCGGCGCTTCGCCCTGCGGCTGAAATGACTTTGATAGACACGTGCCGTTGGATGGGAGCTATATCGCAAGCTTTGAACATCTCATGCGCCGTAACGTAAGCGCCGGGCGATGTATGACATACACAAGTTTGCCCGCATAAATAGAGAGGCATTGGGGGCAGAGCCTCGCACAATATCCCATCAGTTTCCTTTTCATTAAGAACACTTCGATCGATCTTCAGATCCCCAATACTACCTTGACACTGATAGCTCCACAATATCGATTCAAGTCACCTACAACAAACAGACAAGCTTCTTTCTGTGAATATCAATTACCTTCATCATGCCTTACTATCACGACAACCATAATTGGAACCATGAACTGACTCGCGACTTGGCTCACCGCCTCTCCCGAGAGAACCGTTATACTGGGCACCCGACACAATACATCGTGAACGAGGGCAGGATGACCGTCGACCACAAAGTGCTCAGACATAGCAATGCCGTCATCTACAACGCACCGGGTTCGAGTCTGAGGCTCTCGCCATCGAGACAAACCTCGACTATGAGAACTAGGTACACGTCCTACTATGCCCCAGAGTCATCCTGGTCTTCTTCGATTCATACTTGTCGCGGCTGTCATGAGCGGCGAGAGATATACTTCGGGGGTTACTGCCACGACTGCAACTCAATGCGGCTGGTCTCTTCCCCAAGGGAAGGCTACAGGCAGAGGTACCGCGATTACCGGTACTTACCTCCCGCCCCAGAAAGGAGATCACTTGCGTGGTATTAAAAGAACGATTCTCTTCGCATCGAGTCACGTCTAAGTAGGAAGTTGCTATGGAAGGGCACTGTCTTTGGGGACTGGTTTCCTTTGTCCTTTGTTTCTTTCATGGATTTCCTCTCGTATGGTTGGACGTTTATGTTTAAGTCTCCTTTGAGGAATTTCTGGGACTGTCGCCCTGTATAATCTTTACGTTATGGTTTAACACATTGTATTCATCATAAAGGGGAGTTATCAATACACTATGTTTAAAGGAGACCTATATACCTATCTATATATTGACTTAGGTTATGTAGTGATAAATACAGCCAAAGCTCATATAATAGGATCCTCCGCAATAGAGGGGCTATAACTACCAGGCAATTTAACAGGCACCCCTTTCTCTGACAAAATCAGATGTATCCCATATAGTACCAAAATAATTAGGTACGATATCATAATAGGTGTGGAAAATGAGTGAATATCATATCGTAATCATGTTCAAGAACTATCCAGATGTCCATTCTATGTTTCATTTCGTTCTCTTGCTGTTCATTCGGGCAAAAGCTACGTGAAAGGAAATTTTCATGTGGTTTTGCAACAGGAATATGTCCAAGAATGAGGGAACTGCTTTGAGATATATGTATACTAACTATTGCCCCGTCCCACGACATCAATCATGTACATACTGTGAGATTTTTGTACTTAAAGGCCTCTTCGCGTAGAGAAAAGTTCCGAGATCAAATACTGAGATATCTACCTATCTATCAGTCGAAAGAGGCCAGCAAGTCTATAGAACCATATTACAACATTACGATATTAAGCATTATAAAGACATAAATTCAAAATGGGAGATCAGCCCGGCTCTAGCTCTAGTTCTGCCCCTGCCCCTGCCCCTGCCCCTGCCCCTGCCTCTGAAGGAAGCAGTGTTGGTATTGAACTGGAGTTCGTCATCGCAGTCCAGCTGTGGAGAAGGCCAGTGAATGTACCTCGTATATTCAAAAATTCACGCGGTTCCCCAATTGTTGTTCCAAATGGCGACACAAGAGAGAGTTTCACCCGACAGCGCGTTCATGAGGTCATCCAGGCCGCGGTAGAAGGCCATATTGGAGACCGCGTTTTGACTAACGAAGGAGAACTAGCCGGTAACATGGACACCTGGCATTTGAGAAAGTACATGGACTGGTATGTAGGGAGAGATGCAACTGTTATACTCGAGGAAGACGTTTTAGAGACCGATCCAGGTTTCAGAGATTATTATTGGATGGACATGGAAGTAACCACACCGGCACTTTTTGCTACGGAAAAGTCATGGGCTGAAATCCGTCGTGTTGTCAATGCGCTGCATGATAATTTCTGGATATTCAGTCCGCCGACGGCAGGCCTTCACATACATTACGGTCGAGGAAGAAATTATATGAGCCCCTTCCACTTTCGCCACCTTGCGGCCCTCCTATTCGCCGCCGACCCAATTATAGCACAGATGCACCCAGCCAGGCGTCGAGCCTATGATTCAATCTGGTGCCCTAGCAATCGATTATACAGTATCCTCTCTCACGGAACACCAGCAGAAGAAGCGAGAAAGTACATTAATAATAACACGGACGAATTAGTACCGCTGGCGGCCCCCGATCCTGAGCCTGACCGTCCCGAGCCTACGCCAAGACCAACACAGAAGAGAGAACACAACTTCATTTCTATCTTCAAACGAGGGACTATCGAGGGCTATAAACTTAACGAAAGTGAATTTCATAATAGCAGCCCCTACTTCATGCTGGACGTACAGAGGATTGCCGGGTTCGTGGCTGGTGTACCCCTTGGTATTAGAATTGCTGCACAAGAGCTGTTCTCTGCGAGGCACCCGTCAGTCATAGCATCTCTGATGGATACTATCTATTATGGCCGATTGGCGTACAACCTCAAGGCATATGAATCCACAATTTACAGAAGAATAGCTATGGGGGCCACTCGCCCAGCTTCTTACCAACCAAAGCGTACCATAGAATTTCGACAAGCTGCTGGAACAGTTGACGCCGATGAAGTTATTGCCCATGGCAAAATTGCGGTGCGCATATGTGAAACGGCTTTGAGAAATACGAATAGTCTTTGGAAGTTGATATTAGATTGCGCAGATGCCGAACAAAACCCTACCTGGTACGACGTCTTCGACCTTCTGATTGAACTCGATTTAATTGATGAAGCCAGAGTCATTCAGAGGCAGATGGCTAATGAGCGAGGCATTGTGATTAAAAACGAGGCCCGAGGCACTATAAAAAGGCCTATACTCCCCATAATTTACAAGTTTTTCTCGAAGATAGGTTCTGTATTTTCTATATTCTCATTCTTCACTAGAAGACGTAATCAAACCGTTCAAACAGATGAAGAAGCAGCTAGAGACGAAACTTGGAGATGGATAATGGAAAATGGTACTCCACCCCCCTGGGTAACAGGTACCTAAGGTAGGTAGGTAGGCAAGTTATTCATTAACCGTGCACGGAAAGCTGAAGGGTTAAACTCGATGGAGTTGAGTCACAAAGGAATGTAGATCAATCACATCATCCATTTAGACAATCTTCGGTAGTATCTAGCAGAATGACTTTAATATAATGGGGTAGAAGACCGAAGGATTCAGTCAGCAATATCAAGATAAACAATATTAGGTATGTGAAATGCAAATCGATGAAGTTTTAAGTGACATATAAGAGGGACCATCAAGTTGGATTCGCTGTTACCCCAGGGTGCCCCAGGGTGCCCCAGTCCCCCCCAAACACCGCCACGCTATGCTGCCTAAAGAGAACCACATTTTTTCTATTATCAACAGCTACATAAGAAGTAACCACGTACAAGGTAAATAATTACATATAAAAATCCACAAATTCAAATCCATACCATCATCTTTCTCACATCATACCTCATGAACTCATAAAAACAAATCTTAATCTTAACAATCATGGTGTTCCTTTGGCCAAACATAAACGTCCCCCGGCTCAACGCCTACCTCCTCAAGGACCTCTCCTCCTCCGAACTCAATTCTTTCAAAAAGACCTTCGAGTTCGGGACCTACGCGCCCTTCAGCACAATGCTCGAGCTCGCCATCAAAAAAGCACCAGAGGACTACCTCAACAAGCCACACTCCTACATCCGCCGCGCAGAGGACTCAGCCGGCCGCCCAGAGCCCTTCGTCCTCATCGACGAGCAAGCCGTGCAGCAAGACGCAGTGTGGTACGTAGACCGCTTCGCATCCGAAGCCGAGGTCGCCGACGGCGAAGCCGAGTCCACGTCCGTGCTATGGCAGATTTTGGTAAAGACCGATTGCCTGCCCCTCACGTACGTCAACTACGACATCGGCAACATGAGCATGCAGGAGGACCTGGATAACTGCGGCGTCGAGCTGCCGGCGCCGGAAAACTACGAGCAGAAGGAGGTGTGGGGCAGCGGCGGCCTCGACATCGGCGATTTCCGGAAGTCGCAGAACGCGTGGGTTACGGCGGAGCCGGGAGAGTTCGAGGAGAGCGCTGATGAGAACTTGCGCAAGATGTACTCGCCTATGCCGGATAGGGTGGCTAGGCTGAAGGATGATGTTGCGAAGCGGATTGGTGTTAAGACGGGGTGGACTATCTGCCAGAAGGCGGAGCCGAAGAGGTTGCCCGATGGGACTACGAAGGAATTTCCTGAGGGGAGTGTTGTTCTCCAATTAACCTACGATCCTGATTTTCCTTGGCCGCCGTATAAGTGGCCTGAAGGATCGTTGTGATCCGTATGTGTGATACTGCTATCGGGGTTAGCTAGCGCTTTGATAATAGCAAGTATGTGGTCGGGGTACTGTGGGGTGGATGCTTCTTAGTTCTCGTCGCATAGGAAATACATAGCCAGATTGTAAAAGAATCATGCTGTTATTAAGTTTGCCTCATCGCAGCTTTCAATACGCCGGAGAGGGCTTGTCCAAGACATGGCTTCATGCTATGGAAGCTTGCCTGGTAGAAGTTCTATGTAAGGTACCTTACTTATGCAACCGTTCGCAATGCTGTGTAATGCACAAAATGAATCAATCCTAACAAACGATACCAAAGATGAAACAACTCATCATCCAATCATATCCCCATGAACTTCATTCCCATAGTGCTGTTGATTTATACCGTTTCCTTATGTAAAGGATTCAGCTTCATGCTGAAGTTGTTGGCTGCGGAGCCCGCATAGCGATCCACCTTGGCATTAATCCCGGCTTCAACCTTGTTCTGATAGTGGTCGATCTTGTTGTTGACCTTCCTGCCGACAAAAGTGCGGAAACAGCCGTAGCCACCGGTGCCAAGCCAGAAGAGGGCATTGACGAGATCGACCCAAACGGCGCCCTTCATCAATGTAACGCTAGTACCCTGGTACTCATCGTCCTCGCGCTTGAGGAAGATGACTGCGAAGGTGCCGAAGAGAGCGATCCATAGGACGAATAAGATGAGATCCCATGCGAAGAGGCGGTGCGACTGCATGCGGCTGAAGGGGTTGGGGATGGAGTAGAGGAGGCAGGTGATGCATGATAAGCCGGCGACGATTAGCGCGTAGACCCACGCTGCCGACTGCGGGTTGCCGGCCTTGTGGTCATGGTCGACGCGGTGTCCGTAGAGCCCGCAGACAATGATGGCGAGAATGAACTGGATGCCGCGTGCGATCCATCGTAGCCATGTCTCGTAGATGTACACCTGCTTGGTGGCGGCGCCCTTGCCGACTTTGCTGACGAAGGATTTCAATTTCAGAGGCATTATGTGGTATTTTCGTATATTCTTTTCTTCTTGAGGGTAGGGGATAATCGGTTGAACTTGGGGACACTCTTAAGAGGGGCCTAGAAACTCGGAGATGGAATAGAAGAGTAAATGAAATGTTTGACTGGATTATTAAATAATTACTGAAAAAGTGTCGAATGAATCGAAGACATCCAGTGTCCTGTATGTACTGATGGTGAATGACAGAAAGGCAAATAGAAAAGAGACGTGTCTACAGAAGTACGATACCTACCTACATAGGGAAGTTTGAGAGATATTTAAACCACGAAACAATGGAGTATAATCGTGGTCATCTAGTGACTCAGGCACAAACAAGCGCCCAACGTTGTGGAAACTTCGCACGACGATATTGACAAAGACGACCGACAGGTCTTTGAGTGTTCCGTCGCTAGTAACTTCGAAACAATGACTTCTAAATCTGGGTTTCCTAATTGAAGCGTTGTCAACCAATCGAAAGGCGGGTTTCTGGTGGTCTGTGCTCTGGGTTTTGTCACCCACGTATCGTAGTAGAGGCGCCGACTGGCTCTAGGCCATTGAGCATGAGACGGGCGCTTAATAACCATGAGCTTTTCTCCGCGACAGCGCTAATACGCGCGAAGATCCGTCACGGCAATCTCTTCTGAAATCTACCTAGATAGCACATACAATGTTGATGATCTTTTTGACTCGAAACAGTTTAGGCCGCTTCGTGGCATAGCTTATATGCTTATATATAGATAACTGACAAAGTAATTGTATTCGAGGATGAGCAATTGCAATTTGAGTGTCGGGATTGTGGTCATGTGGCTGATTAGATAAGCCTGTTACCTGCACGTCCTATGTTTAAGGTTTCCCTCTTGTACCTAGATCTTCCCACATACACACACATCAATCAATTCAAAACCATTCTTAGCTGTACAGCACAGCTTGTCCATCCGCCTGTACGAGATGACTAAGTGATTTTTAGCTACCGTCTCCCGGAGTCTGCAGTACGATGACAAAACAAGACACACTTCTGTAGTCATTTGTTTTTTCTTTTTGCTCATAGTGGGATTCTACTATTGATTGCGTCTGGATAGCTACCATCGCCATGATGTTCGTTAAACCTTTCAAGATCTTTTCAAACAATACCTACCAAGCGAATACCAGCTCTTTGATTACTAAAGAGTAGCGAGCCACAACTATGCGGGACATAGCCACACTTATCATAGTTGGTTTATTAAGATTGTACTTCCCAGGAAGTCCGAACGCTGTTTGACGAGAATCGGCACGAGGAAAGCGCGAATTGTAAATCCCCGTATAGGTGATCCAGTGACCTGGTGTGGAACTTGAAGGGGTGTGTGTACCTCGGCAGCGTTTGACCCCTGTAATCTCACCTTCGCAGAGATCTTGCAGTGACGTCATCAAGGTAGGTACCCCCATATTATTCTCAGCGCCGAGTTCAGTATTGAAAACTCGGATCACATGCCAGTGGATAAAATCAGCAAGCAACCCTTCACGACACATGGCACGGGTCCAACGAATAATGACGGAGGGAAGCCGAAACGTACCAAGTCATGCATTCCTTTCCCCAGAAAAATCCCCGGAGATTCTATTAGTCCCCTATATTCAGCCTAGGCTATCGTGGGGATAGAAGACCTGATACTACCTACCTGTAGTAGAGTGGGGTTTCATTGCCAATAGCGATGCGCTGAGTGGCCCGAGTGGTCCGTAGTGAGCTAGCGTAGTGGCTGCTTGCGGCATTGGTTCCAGAACTGGGGCACCCAGAATCACATGTCGGGCCCTACGGAATTACGTTGTGGAATAGGCTCGGCAGGAAAGCTGCAATGGGCCGAGCTTCTACAGCTTTAATAAGAAATGACATTGCGCCAACGTGAGAATAACTTTGAAATCTTCTAGCTTGTAACGCCTTCCTTTCCCTCAACTCTCTATCTTTTTCTTGTCATTGCTATTATATACCACTTGTATACCTATCAATTAGAAATTCATCTGTGTAGATACCCAATAATCCTCTCAGTATGTCTAAGACCTTCTCCAAAAGCGACGTCGCGTCGCATAACAAGGGAGATTCGCTGTGGATCATTGTTGATGACGATGTCTACGATCTGACAAAGTTCCAAGATGAGCACCCTGGTACGTATATCCAGCCGTTCGAGAAGTTCGGACGACTTTGCATATGCACAATTTAACTTCCGGGACGTTGTAAAATGATACTCCACGCATTTAAATGCTTACCTATTTACATCGAAAAGTCAAAACTAACTGAAATCTCAACGCTACATAGGCGGGAAGAAGATCTTAACTCGAGTTGCCGGAAAGGATGCGTCCAAGCAGTTCTGGAAATACCACAACGAGGGTATTCTGAAGAAGTACAAGCCATCACTCCAGATCGGCTCATTAGATACCAAGCCTAAGGCCGAACCCACGCCAGAGCCATCCCCAGTTCAAGCTGCGCCCCAGCCAACCAAGGAGACAAAGCCGGCCGTTGTTCCCTCGTCCGCGCAAGCAGAAGAAGCAGAGGCGCTAGAACCATTCGGTGACCTGATCCCATTCGCAGACCCAAGTTGGTACCAAGGTGTATGTCCACGTTCCAATCTCACGGCTCATTGTCCATGCATCAGCTAATCATTCGAGCTTAGTTCCACTCCCCCTACTACAACGAATCCCACGCCGCCCTCCGAGCCGAAATCCGGCAATGGGTCGAAAGCGAAATCGAGCCCAACGTCACGGAATGGGACGAGAAGAAGGAAGTGCCGCGCGAGATCTTCCTCGAGATGGGCCGCCGCGGGTACCTCGCCGGGCTGTTGGGTGTCCATTATCCAACAGAATATACCAAGAATACCGTGAAGTCGGTGCCGCCGGAGAAATGGGATCTCTTCCACGAATTGATCGTCACGGATGAGCTGTCACGCACCGGATCTGGCGGCTTTGTCTGGAGCATGATTGGCGGTTTCGGTATTGGTTGCCCGCCGCTGATCAAGTTCGGCAAGAAGTCCCTGAAGGACCGGATTTTGCCCGGTATCTTGACTGGCGAGAAGAGAATCTGCTTGGCCATTACGGAGCCGGATGCTGGTAGCGATGTCGCCAACTTGACTTGCGAGGCTAAGCTTAGCGAAGACGGCAAGCACTACATCGTCAACGGAGAGAAGAAGTGGATCACAAACGGTGTCTGGTGTGATTACTTCACTACTGCTGTGCGAACAGGCGGTGAGGGCATGAACGGAATCTCGTTACTACTCATTGAACGTGACTTCGGTGGAGTGAGCACAAGACGGATGGACTGCCAGGGCGTGTGGTCGTCCGGCACTACGTATATTACTTTCGAGGATGTCAAGGTGCCCGTTGAAAACCTTCTGGGCAAGGAGAACCAGGGCTTCAAGGGTGAGTCACCAAGCACTCAATCTCATTAGCACGTGATTCGAATAACTAACTCTGCATGCAGTCATTATGACCAACTTCAACCACGAGCGCATGGGCATCATCATCCAGTGCCTCCGCTTTTCACGCGTCTGCTACGAGGAATCCGTCAAGTACGCCAACAAGCGACGCACATTCGGCAAGAAGCTAATCGAACACCCGGTGATCCGGATGAAGCTAGCGCACATGGCACGGCAGATCGAAGCCTCGTACAACTGGCTCGAGAACCTCATCTACCAGTGCCAGAAGATGGGCGAGACCGAGGCCATGCTCCGGCTCGGCGGGCCCATCGCCGGCCTCAAGGCCCAGAGCACGCTGACCTTCGAGTTCTGCGCCCGCGAGGCCAGCCAGATCTTCGGCGGCCTCAGCTACTCGCGCGGCGGCCAGGGCGCAAAGGTCGAGAGATTGTACCGCGACGTCCGCGCTTACGCTATCCCCGGTGGGAGTGAGGAGATCATGCTCGATTTGAGTATGAGGCAGAGCTTGAGGGTGGCGAAGGTGACGGGCATGAAGCTGTAAATGTGGCTTGTGGCGGTGTTGGGGAAGGGCGAAGGGGAAGGGGAGGTGGTAGAAAATGAAACCCATGGTACAGGTACATAACGGGCTGTGCTTTGCTTCAATGGTGTGTGCGTACATGGGGCGCATGAATTGGATCTTCTGTCGGCGCATTCCGGATTTGCATCAAGATTCAGGCCTTGGATTACTACCTAGGCTACCTACATATCATTCATAGTCCCAATTGATAGGGAATTGAATATGTAAAGAAGTTACTTCGTTGCCCGTCTATTTGCGTTTACCTCATGTCAATGTATCCGTGGCTACGGTTAATCCTCGGCCATTAACGGCCTCTTATCATACTACTAGGTATCTTCTCGAAGAATGCACTGCCCGTTGGCGTTGGCGTTCTCCAATGGAACGAATCGGAGAAGTATTTGCATATCGTGTGGCTTTCTTAATGTAGTGTAACGGACGTAACACAAGACATAAGCAATGGTGAAGGCAGAGAAATCCGTAGGCCGTGCTGAAGAACTGTCTTCATCCACACACATTGTCCCATGTGAAGACTAACGCAAGAAGAATCTATCCCAGACGATGTTAGATCTTAAGTCTCAAGCGGATGAAGATATTCTAAGTCCGGCCTTTGTCAACATTCTTATTCAAGATCAAGAATTTGATGTATTGTTTTCAGAAGTAGGTAGCAAATGGCCCGGACGCAAAAATACCGGCCTGAGCATTTTGGAGCGGAGTATCGTAAACTGCGTTCGTTGTGGTGGGATCGGGGATCAGCACCTCTTATACAAATTAGGTAGTTGTATACATCACCCCGAAATTATCTCGACTCATCTTAAGCAAGTACTCAATCGGCAACGAAGCCATCCAGAGAATTCACTCGATGCTCTCGTATACCTTCCCGTCGCTTCCCCCGTGCCGCTCGGCGCCCGGGAATATTGCTAGCAGCTGTCGCCACAGTCGACACCATTGACCATTACAGTAGCCGCACTGACATTGCTTTGGATCGTTATCTATAGTAGGACGAATTTCGATTAACTTGGGAATTCCTTCTGAGGTTGATTTGCAATATATATCGTATATCTGGCTCATAGCGATGAAATATGAATATATTATAGACGGGCATTAGGGATTGGAAGCGGTTCTTCATTAACTCCACCACCTCGCGGAGATATAAAATCACCTTTGGACTTGCATGTGCATTGCTGCCCCAAGTTTTAATCCCCTGAAAAAAAAGGGGGGGACTGCCTTTGCTGCCTTAGCAATGCCGCAAAAACGCTTCGCAAGGGTCTACGGTATCTCCTAGACGTTTCTACTCCCTTTTCTAGGTACCTATACTGTTCTAAACCAGGTAGCCATGAATTTGGTGGCCAATTAGGTGTCTCATCTATTCTAAATGACTGTTGAGCTTGCTACCAGCAACAGCAGTAGCCTGAGGCTAGAAACACACTTGATGCTTGAGAGGGTCTTATCTTGTAGCACATAGGAGAGAAAAGAAACCAACGAAATCACCGGATACATGCCGTACATATCCAATATGGACCACAGGAGGGCAATGCTGAGAAAGCTCGGCATGAATATGTTTATATACTGATATTGAGAGTAGTTGGGAATGAATTTAGTTTAGAGTTGCCTAGGAGCCGGATGTTATAGACTCTCCTATACTATATAGGTCAGGAAGGCACTCGGAAGAAAAATATAGAATATCACAAAAATGAAGCATCTCGGTTGGGACCTGTTGAGTATAAACACAAACCGAGTTTTATTACTACTAGGCAGTGTTTGATGTAAAGTTACCTAATAAGTGTTACAGTTGTAGGTATGGTTGACTGTGAACCATGAGAGAATTACCCCTTATGTTTGGGATGATTATTAGTCGCAGTGCTGCCTACTTGAACGTATTGCGAGAAGATTTACACCAAGCATGATTCATATAGCTTACCTATCTTCTCATGAAAGATTGAGCTTTCCAGGCAGGCAATTGCTCCATATCCTTTGGGAAGCTCCCTAGTTCAGCAGTGTGTGTATGCCTTTCCAAATCAAACAATGGTCCCAGTGACAAAGAAGCTATGATTATAATAAATGTCCTAATGAGTACTTTAGGTACCCGATTTCTTCTTTTATTATAAAAATTAGAGCCTAATGATGCATTATCAAGTGCTGTCATGTTTGGGGATGCGCAGAGTCGGGTACATGGTTCCCCCTTAGATCTACCATAGAACGAAATAGGACTGAATTATGTGCGCAATATAATAGCCAAAATTGATTCTATACAGGGGTATATCATCACCTAAGTACGTACAAAACACTGCCCAATAACGCTTAAATAACTTACGTTAAATACATAGATTAATATTTCATGAAGTAGCTACCTAGCTACCCAACCTAGGGTAAATAGCTAAACCCATCTAATAAACCTCAAAGCTTTCCATACCATGTGTGTTTTCTGTGCAGCTATGTTTACTACCCCAAATTGCCTAGTATAGCCATCTCGCAAAGTGTATCCAACACTATTTCACTGCAGGCTATGGATGCATAATCGAGTCATTTCAAGTCTCATTATTACCTATTAAAACGAATAGGTAAGGTCTTATATCATCTCCTGATTTATCAACTTTAATGTCAAAGCGGCATAGATCTCTTTAAGTAGTATTAATACAACAGTTGTTCTAGCAACTAAAAGGTCTCGATAGAATGTTGTCTGGTAGAGATCAGGCTGCTCTCCTAGCTATAAGGATATTATATATCAATCCTTGTCTCCACAACCAGTTTCCTAGGTGCTCAACTCTTGTAAGGACGCAAAGAAGTTGCCTGCTTACCGGAAATTACGGCCTCAGCCATTTATAGGTAAAAGGCAGACCTACGTCCCCCTAGTCTGTCACCACAGCAGTAACCTTACTAGCTAAGGGGCAAACTTGGTGCCTTGCAAGAGCAGCCCCACGCTTCTTGGGAATATGGGTATGCGCATTTCACTTCATACAGCTACCTATTTAAGAGCCATCTTGAGCAAATTCTCAACTTTCCACAAGTTCCTCTTTACATATTCACCAACACAGGATCGCATAGCATTGGCAACCGCCCTCTCTACAAGTCCTGTTAGCAGACGGTATGTGAATCTTTCAGTACTCAATATCCGATATTTCCTTTACATCACTCTTTCATTTGGCACCGACCCAACGATTTGGCGCCACATACTCGCTCTCACTCTAAGATCGACTATATTTATGATATCCTATTACTTATTCCTTTCAACATGTCACACTATCTCTACTCCTGGGCATGAAACTCAACGTCTAGCCTCGGATACATCTATGGCACAACCTCTCTCTTTTCTCAATATGATGCTTATATATCCCCGGGCACTAACGCATAAATCATTAGCTACCAGTTCATCCCTTCTGCTCTCAAGAAACCGTTTCCATACATCCACCAATCTCTGCCCTCCCATCAAGCTTCAACATGGCTGATCGGAACGGAGTCCACCGGTTTCCCCAGTACGGTCCTCCGAGACTCCCACAACACGTCGGCGGAGGCTTAGTTCCAAGACGCCCACTCCTCTGGCCACGGGCTCCTTCGGTACAGTCCGACCGCTCGTCAAACTCGCCGGTTACTCCCAGGGGATTGCGCGGCCAAGCTCCAATTGCACCCCCAACCGCAGGACAGCGTCGTCCCGAAATGCAGCAATCGCCTGCGACGCCCGACCCCATGGGACGGTTTGCGGGACTTAGACCCATCGACTTAGTTTTTCCGAGTCCATTTGTCCGCCCAATCGCTCCGCCCCAGCCCGTGCCTAATGACGGCGGATACATTCCCATGGGCGGATGGCCTACCTGGTATGCCAGGAACGTCCTTCCCCCTGCACTCTGGCAGAGGCAGCTCGAAGTCACTGGCATCTCAAGGAACTACAACGGCAACATCTTCCTAGAGGCCAACAGGTCTGCCGACATCCCCGAAGAGCTCAGCACTTCTCTATGGCTGACTAACCTGCCACCCGACTGCACTCACCAGCTCCTCCTCGGCTCCATCCGCGGCTGTGGAAAGATCTACGCCACAGTCATCAACCCGCCCGTGTTCGACCGTAATAACTTCGGTAGAGGAGCGCCTCACATCACCTCAGCCTCCAAGCTTGTCTTTTTCGACCGCCAAGGTCTCGAAAGACTAGTTGCCAAGTCCCAAAAGGGCGAGTTCTCTGTCGGCGGATACATCCCACGTGTCCGTATGAACAGAATCAAGTCGGCACCCCGCCAGCCTGGCGCCCAGAGTCGCGTGCTACACATTGAAGGCCCCAGCTCTATCGTCAACGAGGTGTTTCTCAACACGTTCTTCCAGTCCAAGTTCCAGTATGAGCTGGACCTCGTCAAGACCATCACTGTTCATGGCAACTGGACTCGTCAGGAGTGGCGGTTCGGCAGCTACCGTTGCCAGGCTGAGTCTGCGCGCCAGTCGATTGCACGAGAGAAAATCCGCCTCAACCTGAGCGAGATAGAGCGTCACCGTTGGAGCCAGGTCAAAGTCCACTTCGGCGTTGACCCTTGCGCCTAAACCACCCGTTCGCTTTCTTCTTGTCACATTTTTGACTAGCAATAGTCAGAGAGTGTGTGCTCATGAAGCCTGCTTGATCCGTACGTGATCTCGCTTTCTGGATACCTGTCACATTCTACATGGCCGACCCGGCATGTGCGTGACACTGTATCACGTTTGTAGCTCATCCGGTAGCTCAAGGCTGACTACATGTTAGCTTAATAAACATGCTTTGCTTTCCCGCGAAAATTTGAATTGCTTTCGTTGTAGTCGTGATATTACGAGTTTCTATGTGAGACTGCTGGTATTCTAAAAGAAAGGTGGGTCCATATAGACCTCACTCCCTATACTAGAACCAACAGCGGCGCCAACGACCGAATACGCCCAACTTCCTACTCACCCATTCCTGTTATGGATATGATAATGTACGATGGCTACAAGTATCTAAGTTGTTTAACTTAAAAGCTAATATGTTTGTATTCAATATGTATAGGACCCCAGCGTGGTCAATCCGCAAACATCTCCAGATTCTCTAGAGAATGAGCTGGCCCTGTCGAAACCACACAACTGGATGATTCTATTAGACTTCCAGACCTAGTCGTATTTCCATATTTATTTTCCCCAAAAGCTTCATTTAACTGATAGATAGAACCTCCCAGAACCTACGGAGAACGACGAATATTTGTTTGTTCTCCTTGTTCTTTGGTTCCTTTTCGGCAATACAGGACCCAGCCTAAGGCGATCATGACTTGATATTACCCGTCTATGCATACCTTTCTATTCATATTGTTCATTACGTGGCAGGTATTGTTGAAATTGTTATTTGAAACGGATACGCGTAGAATAACTTATATAGTGCAATCGAACAAACCTCACTCACCCACGTTTTAGAGCTTGGCTTAAGTCATCCTATAACCTGTGTCCGCATTAAAAGCTCCTATTTTACTCATGTGCTCTACTATGAAGTGCAATTGCGGAATCCAAACTACCGTGGACGAAATTCTGAAAATAATGGGTCCTTAGTTGCCGAGGACTGAACTGGACAATAAGCTGGTTGTTGTAATGGCCTGTGGCATTGCCGGTGCATGTCGTCTATCAGTTCGGCGTCCCTTGAGCGTCGCGCTCTAGAGCTACTCTTCCTGGTATTAACTGTCTACCAAATAACCAAGCTAACTCAATGTAGGCGCCGGCAAGTTAACTCTTTGCAAGGCAATACTTGCCCACTATCCGAATTTCGAGCGCTTGTCGGTTGACGCCACAATTGCCGCGGGACATGGGATATACGGAGTAGACTATCCGCCTGAAAAAATATAGAGTTCCAGGAAGAAGCAGCCGATGAGTACGAGGCGAAACTCATTAGCTTGCTTCGAGAAGGCAAGAGGGATATAGTACTAGACCGAGCCTTTTACAACAAGGACGACCGAGAGAAGTATAAGAAGCTTATTGAAGGGCACGGTGGATGGTGGATACTAATCTATCTTGATGTGAAGAGCAAGGAGTTCCTATGTAACAGAATTGTGAAGAAGAGGCAGGAAGGGATAAACGACGATTCAGCATATAATATTACGAAAGAAGTGCTTGATCAGTATTGGGATGGTTTTGAAGCGCCGGTGAATGAAGGTGAGATGGTTGTAGAGGTTGGATAGCTCTTACGAACTGCTCTGCTCTGAAAAAACTACCAACACTCCTATTATATGTTTGAACAATACCAAGTATCGCCGCAGCCGAAACCACACTGCCGTGAGCCTCTGTCATAATGGTAAATGATAGCTGAGTCATCAAGAGTTGGTTACGTAATTTGGCATAAAATGATTTTGATGTATATATCGGGGCTAATATGAGCCAAATGAGTAGATGCTTATATATGATGTAATAGAAAACAGGGCCAAATTTCAGTTGCCCCTAATGACGCACATGAGTTCATATGTCGTCATATTATAATAAAATAATCTTACCTCTAATTATGAAGCGTGCATACTACTAGAATATTCAGTTTATACTAATACGAATCGATAGTTCTAAACTATACTTCGGTCTCAAGATGCGACGAATCACGCAATCCTCATTTTGTCGCCGTTCTAAAGAGCTCCCGTTCTCAAGGGTTCCACTTATCAGCCATTTTCGTTCGGCAAGCTCTCAGCCACATCCACGGGAAGAGTTAAACCGGAGTCAAGGCCCCCAAAAACAAGCTGGTGAGGAGTCTGAAGCTAAGACAAAGACGAAGAAGAAGACCATGGCAGAACTAGACGCAGAGCTGCAGAAGAGAATGTCGGGTCTCTCTGGCGATGGCGGGGAAGCTGGAGTAGAGTATGAGGATGGGAAGCCGGTGGCGATGAAGCGAAGTGTAAAGAATGTAAGCAACATTCAGAAATGTCTATCTCTTCTTGTAAACTTCCGTCCAGTTATCTTTCTCATGCATCGAGTCAATAATCGGGAGATAACTGATTCTCCTATCACAGAATATGTTCCGCTACATATGACAGCTGCGACCAGCTGTTTCGCCAGTGGCCCTTACACGATTGATAGAGGAGCACTTAGAGGACGCCAAGCTCTTTTATTCTATAGTATAACATCGATTTAAAGAAGGTGCAATACTAGACAAGGGCTACTATATCCGCCCTTCGGAATGGAATGCATATAGCTGTGTAATAAGATCGAAAATCACTAACTACATAACGCCCCATCCTCAGAGCTATTACTATTCCTTGACTCTCATTGATCCCTGAAACAGACATATGCCACCCAATCGCTCTTTCAAGTAGATAGCTCCTTCATCAACTTTGCCACACCCCTCAACGCTTCCTCAGCATCCTGGCTCCAAGGTGCCATCTGAAGGAATCCGTGCGTCAGCGTCGGGTGATGGTGCCACGCTACATGGTTCCCGGCCTGGCGCAACTTCGAAGCGTACTCAATACCTACGTCCCTGAGTGGATCAAATCCACACGTGAAAACCGCCGCCGGTGGTAGACCAGAGAGCTTCTCGACGGGCTGCATGCCCGGGGATACGTAACGGTGGGCCGGAGGGTACGGCTTGTTCGGCGCGCGAGGAAGATAATGATCAGCGAAACTGAAAATCCCATTGCACTCGAGGTAATACCCCGAGTTATTCTCCGTCGCAGCCGGCGTATCGAACGGGAGGCGCGCCTCGGGGTATAGCAATATCTGCGCTTTTAAGGGGGGCTGCTTCCCTTCGTCCTTGAGGCGCAGGCATAACGCCGCCGTCATGTTGCCGCCGGCTGAGTCCCCACCACCCAGTACACGATCCTTATCGATTCCAAGGCGTGCTCCCTCGGGGCCCCGCGTCCACAAAAGCACATCCTCGTACTCGTCGAGCTGAGTTGGAAACGGCCATTCGGGCGCGAGCCGGTACTCGACGCCGATGGTGATCATATCCGCGGCCTCGGCCAGGAAGCGCAGCCCGTTCTCAAACTCGTCCACGCTGCCGACGGTGTATCCGCCGCCGTGGAAGTAAATGAGCGCCGGCATCTTCTTATTGTCGTTGAAGCTACGCGGATAGAACAGGCGCACGGGAATGGTCCCGTGACGGCCGCGCACGCCGTCAAAGTGCACGCGGCCTATGGGCGACTGCTTTTCTTTTGGGAGCTTGTGAAATCCGAATACCTCAAGATGGTGGCGTCGCTCCGTGTGGAAGTCCTCGTCGCCGCCGAGTCGCAGCTGCTTGTTTCGTTCCAGGAAGGTCTCGATAAGTGGTGAGAGGGTCGTCCTATTCCCTGTCTTGGGAATTTCCTGCTGATCGGACATTTCAAATAGTTTTACTCTCAATACTCATATATGATTGGTGATGGTTGTGGTGGGTTGAATCTCGATGCTATTCATAAACGCCTCCTTTTGGGTCCCTAAAACGCTGTCTCGTGTTCGTTCGCCCGTTAAATATACGCGCCCCTTTTTCGTGTGCCTCGAAATATTTGGCAACCGATGAACTCATTCTAGCATTTCCTTGCATTAGTCGTCGGTGGTGAAAGAAAACCTAATGCATGATGCTAGGTAGGTTTAATAACAATGATGTCAGATGAACGTAGTACATATTAAGTCCGTCTCTAGAATACGGGTCTCTTCCCCGGATATACCACCAATCCATTCCATCCAAAAACGCAGTGTCCCTTTCTATTATAAACAAGACTTGATGATTAGGTATTGACGGGCTTCTTCGTGCCGCAGGGAAGCCTATTGCCAACCGCCCCACTGTCCTGGACACAGATTCCCCCCCTTTTCTTTATATAGAAGGCTAAAACAATCACAGCGCATTGTACCTTCTATAGAATATTATTCCCGCCAATTATATATTTGGACTATAGTAAAACGCTTCTATACCTATATTTCAGTAACGGTAGATAATGCTTCAGAAACCCGATGAGAATGTGACGTGACCATTCAGATCGCGAGTAGCACATATACCCATACAAGATAAGTAGTGGTAAAACCAAAGTGAAAGCTCGGCTTGTCATTGGAGTCTTCGTGTTCTTTGTGTTTCATCTCATACGACTCAAAGGCATAAAACAGTTGTTTACAATTACTAGCACCTGTTGGAAACGGTTGAGGGCATTGAGTCCACTCAAGAATTGAAAAATAACACAACAGTCACAATTTCCAACAGCGAAAAAACCGTCAATGGAATAAAGACAATCTCGTATATTGTTCCACTGAAGTGACTGAACCTGTTCAGTCCTAACTCAATAGTTCAAGGTTGTAATAAAAGATACACCTATGACTATTATTTATAACAATCCCAAAGTTCGGCGTACTTAATAACGATAATTTCGTAGAGAATCACCTTTAACGTTCTTTTAAAGACCAATATCCTCTGGATATATTCTTGCCAGCCACAGATTCGTCTTTAGTAAACAGTCTACGCTATTCTGTCTAGTTACTTTACGATCTTAGCACTTATTGATTCACAAACTACCCAACGACAACCATACTCGCTCTATTAAGATCTATTAAGCACAGGTACTTTCAACATGTGTAAGGTCACTTTTTGGACGTGTGAAGTGTGCGAAGAAGTTATATTTGCACAATCCGATAATCACGCAGAAAAATGCCCTGGAGGGATCATTCTAAAAACACACAAAAAGGATTGATGTGAGAAGCATCAACCTGAAACGACCTAGGAAACGACCTAGGAAACGACCATGGAGGCGGTGTTGTGCAGGCGTAGACGAGGATGGCCCTGTATACATGTAACATCTGCTATAGCCTACCTAGGTGCTTAGGAGGTAGACATCACGGAGATTTACAACCCTTTTAAGCTTTATAAGTCTGAACGTAAAATGTTAAATAGATTTATATAGTATGCTACAATGAGTTTCTTATAGAGGTAATTAATAACATAAAGAACATAGCCACCTTATACCGTGATTACCTAATATTATATAATGAAGATTACTAAGCTCACATTGGCCAACCTTTTGATTGGCATCATCTTTATGGGGACATACGCGCTGAAATGCACAGTGGCCACAGCAACTTCTAGCGTCCACTTGTGCTAATTGCACTTACAGGGCTCCAGTGGAGCGTATTTTTTAGTGTGCTGCCCGCAGATATGGAACCTTCGATCCCTGTAACGAACGAACGGTCGTGTAATTACTTGATCTTATCGGCTTTGACCTTGTCTCAATCTGTTCTTTCTCGTCTTCATATCCACAGTTGAAGGTCTCAAGCCGAATGTGATCTAGCCTGTAAACCTCCGTTAACGTGATGATAGCGCGGTCACGAAGTCGAGTCTTCGATGGACTCCGTTAGCCTTGTGCATAATATCGGTGGTTGTCTTGCTGTCCTCCTCATCATAGGGCAGACGATAGCATGGTATGGGTGCACACAGATCCTTTCGGAATATGCAACCGACACATATCCACATCGCTTCTTACATAGGACTGAACCATCCTTGTAACTAAGATACTACCTAGTCATCAACGATCAATCCGATACACCTGAGTCTTCAACGCTGCTCGAGGTCTACCCAATGCCGACTCTTCTACGGCAAGCTTTACTTGTTGTCTTTTATGACACTTGTCTACATTGTTACTATCGTCCTGTTTGAGATCGGATTTTTGGTCTGTGCTACTGCCCTGAACGCGAACGCCCTTGTAAAGTTGGGTGAGGTGGCCCCTGGCGCAATGTCTCCATCGTAGTCCTGTTAGGTACCTAGGTAGGTAGGCTATTCGGTTCCATTAGCCCAAGGCATCGCGTACTTAAGCGGCATGTCGACTGGGTAAAGACTTGCAGCGGCTGTTAGCCCCATTCTCAGAGTCACCTAAATTAAACCTTCGACTTGAAGCTGGTGCTTTGGAAGCGGCCTCTTACAGAACGTTGTCAATCGCGAAGGACGCGTCCGACATCCTCGGCATCGGCCTAGCCGAGATCCTAGCGACACCGCCCCCGGTCATCTGGAGGGGCAAGCATTAGGCGCAATTAGCACATCGATCATCAATTTCTAGGTGGCGTTGGCGCTAAGCATAGCATTGGTGGGCGGCGTCGGCGTGAAGTCAACCTCAATGAAGAATCACTTGTGGTGGTGAAGGATGAAGTTGAACAATGTGGGCAAGGTAAGAGAGAGACACGGATTCCAGTCAGTAAAGTCGTAATGGAGGGTCGGTAACATTGTATTCTTCTGCTAATTACTAAATATAATCTACTAGATTTACAGATTCTGTCTGCTTGATAAAGATGGTAACACCGTGAAGCTTTTCTTAGCATCTTCCTGAGTGAGGCCTTCAAACCAAATCTCACGATGAATTAATTCCAAGGTCCCCAGATTCGCGCCTCGTGCAATGCCGAACGCTATTACTTATTCGGATTAGTGAGAAAGGCATTTGGCTATTACCGACGAACTAGGGCAGATCATCCTTGATGAAACTTGAAAGTTGAAAGGAAATTCAACGATTTGTTGGAAGTTGTGCCGGATCGACGGTGCCAATTTCAAACGTCTCCCCGCAATTATATCATTGGCATCTGTCAATACGAGGCGTCCCTGCTGTAGTGCGGTGAAGATGAAAACCTCTGCTGTCGAAGAGGTAGTAGAAAAATCCTTACCTTGATTAGTGTCGAGAACTCTATACGAGGATGGAATGCTTCAGACTTGAGGGATGCATATCCAAATCCCATCACCAAAAGTTCGTATCGCTTCAGCCGGGGTAGTTTATAAATAGGTCACTAACCGAAATTTTACAGGCGGGCGGCCTGTCTCCAGCGAGCCCATATAGCGTCAAATCTAATTCGCCGCTGATAAGAGACCATAACTACGTGGAACTTGACGACATCAAGCTAGACGAGACGGGTCAGAATCACCAGCAGCCCGGCCATGACTCTTCAAAGCCGCTACAAGGTCTCCCTCCACGAGAATTGCTTTCCGGTCGTGATGACAATGGTGGGTGGTGGCTGTTCGAGATTATCGCATGGGTGGTGAGCGCGGTGGCCCTCGGAGTCATTATCATAGTAATTGCGTTGACGGACGAGAAGCCACTACCACAATGGCCTATGAACATCACGCTCAACTCGTTCGTCTCGTTCATGTCGACGTTGATGAAGGCAGCACTCGTCATTCCCGTGGCTGAGGGTATTAGTCAGCTGAAATGGGTTTGGTTCAAGAAAGCGGAATCGCTAGACGATATCCAGACGTTCGATGAGGCAAGTCGCGGGACATGGGGTAGTCTGAAGCTGTTATTCATGACGAAGCGATTGCATTTGGCGAAGCTGGGCGCCATCATAACGGTTTTGACTCTAGGCGTCGATCCTTTCATCCAACAGGTCATTGTATACCCGACGAGGACAATCCCTTCGGTACTGAGTAACGCGTCGGTGCCCCTTGCGCTTGGGTACTCAGACTATGCCTACGGCGCGATCATGGCGCTCCGCGAGCCGACGCTGGGCATGAAATCTGCCATAAACAACGGTGTGTACGACACAAACGACCGCCCGCAGGACGACTTCGCCCTCACCCCGCAGTGCGCCACGGGCAACTGTACTTGGCCAGGGACATACCGTTCGCTAGCTGTGTGCTCGAAGTGCGCTAACACGACGTCCCTAATAACCAAAAAGTGCGACGACGACACCAGCAGCTTTGTCACATGCAGTTACAGCTTGCCTAACGGCATGTTTTTCGATGGCTCTAATCGCGGCCGATTGTATATGAATGCGTCTAGCGAACTGAAAACAATAAATTTCAACGATACGCAATCGACGATCTCGTCGATAAATACCATGCGCGGATTGCACGATGCAGCCTCGATCGACTTATTAGGCGTCGTATCGAACGAGTGCGTGCTGTACTTGTAGGTTCAGGTTTCTAGGGGCTTTCTCGTTTTTGGAGGGATAAACTGACATAGATTTCATGGACAGCTGCGTAAATGAATATCATGCCGAAGTGTCCAACGGCATTTTCAAGGAGACAGTTGCTGCCACATACACGGGTGAACACGATCCGGTCTTTGGAGAAAACATCACGATCACAGTTCCGCCATCAGGGAATCGGACAACTTCCCGAAAATACGTTGTGACAAGTGAGGCATGGAGAGCGATTGCTTATCACTTTAGCGTAAGCGACGGCAGCTGGCAGTTAAGCACGACTAAACACTGACATGCGCTTAGGACTTCTGGACTGGCAACGTAACGGGTCAGACAGGCGAGCGATCTTCGACCAACGACGTTCTGAGCGCGCTTTACGACCTAGGAGAGGATGGCTCAGGCTTGGGGGCGCAGAAGCCGGGCGGCGAAAATAACACAATCGCCGCAGTAGCAGCCAGTATGACCAAGTACCTGCGACTTTACCAGCAGACCAGCAAGACAGGCGCGAACCGTACTGACACCATGGCGATCGGCACAGCATGGACGGGGGAGACGTTCGTCCACGTGCGATGGGAGTGGATGATCTTGCCTGTCGCACTTGAGGGGCTGGCACTGGCGTTCCTGGTCGCCACGATCATCCAGAGTAAGATGAGCGGCATAGCGCTGTGGAAGAGCTCCACATTGCCAATGCTAGAAGGAAAGGTGCGGAGTCTTCATGGACGATTCGCGAATTACGCAGATCGAGGATGATCAACAAACCCTAGCAGTGACATGACCAGTAGGTGCCTCCTCGCAGATCTTCAGGCCCACCCAGAAGAAATTGATGTTGACATACCCCAACCCACATATGGTAAGATGTATATAATAAACAATAGCAGGTAATTAATTTAAATAGGAACAGAATAATGATGAACATGAATGGGCGAGAATGTGAAGTTATTTTGGCAAAGGTTTGAAGGTGCTCATTTGCAGCCGTCCAGGATGAGGGGTAGCTGGAGAAGTGCTTAGGGACCTTTAGGGATCCCCTCCCCCCTATAAGGTACATAGCGCTGCCTCCACTTTTATCTCGATAATTTTTTCTTCCTCTAAAGATTGTCTAATGCATCGCCAAGCCGACTTACTGGGAATCCTTATTTACAACATTCGATGACATTATGAGACGGATTACTAGGGCAGTTAGAGGTTGACAATCACTTACTTAGGGGATGGACTAAGGTGGATGTTCTTCTCACGGAGGTAGGCATCCCTTGACATTTGTTGAAAGGGATTAGGGGATTAGTAAGCATTGTGACGCAATTTCAACTACCTGCCACAAACTTGTAACAGAGTAAGAGAGTGTTTACCTGTATACTCCTTAGGTACAGAATCAGAGGCATCGGAAATCTTGATACGGTGATATCTACCTCTAAGGTACAGTAGACTTCTCGGGCCATCTTCCGCTGTACATTGGGGCTTGCGACGGAGTCTCCCAATCTAACATGTCCGTTTTAAGGCACGCCAGCTTTCTTACATTCCACAACACCCAGAGATGTTCCCTCCTTCTTGTGTATCTTGACTACTTCCAACCCCGCTCTCTTCGCCAAGTTTTCAAATTGCTTCTCCGACCTTTCCAAGGACGCACAGGTCAGCATCAGTATATCATAGGCTGCTACGAACGGAGTGGGTTCCTCTGTGTTGATCTGGTCGTTGATCAGAACACGAGCGCGGGGCTCATCCGCGGGGAGGGAATCCGCCAGGATCTTGAGGATTTTGACGCAGTCATCGTCGGTGTAGTCGTGAATACAACGTCGAATAAGGTAAATCAGAGCTCCTGTAGTAGGGCGTTAGCATGATATTTAGTAGGAGACCAATTGGATCATAGGTACCTTTGACAGGCTGCTCCTTGTGGAAGTTCGTGACCACCTTCTGGACATCTTTTAAGACAGGGTCATCTACAGACTTCTGCGTCACGGACTCAATAACCTCCGCACGGTCCTCCAAATAACACCTGTTGCGTGGGATGTCTGGAGTCTCCTCAAGTACTGCTCGGATCATCTGGCCGTAGCCGCCTCCGATATCAAGAATCAGAGGCCGGTCCTTATTCTCCTTCGCATAGTCTGCGACCCAGCTGAAGTCATAGATACCGGTATAAGGCCAGGCGTGCGTTTGGAGACCCTGCATGGCAAGTCCGAACCTCTCGACATTGGCCTGTCCCCGTTGTAGGATCAACTCCCAGTACGTCAACTTCCCGTCGACGCCGTCGGGGAAACAGAAGGGGACCTCGCTCTCGCCCTTCGGCTCGTGGGGGCCGTATTTCTTGAAAAAGCCCGGGAATGCCTGGTACGCGTTTTGGAACTCGTCGCACATCATAGTAAAGTGGGCACCGTTGCTATTGCCGGCCTTGAAGGTCGGCGAGATGTGCGAGTGCGCAACGTGGTCGGGTTGAGGCCTCTTGAGCTTGCCGGTGGCCACGAGCATCTGGCCGAAGCGGCGGACCAACGCCTCATCTCCGTTTATAGTCTTGGCGAGCTCGGCGTAAGATATAGAACCGTTCTCTGGGATTTTATCGAAAAATCCCCAGGCCATGTACATACGGATGGCCGCCATTTCAGCGAGCTGCGAAGTTAATTAGAAGGTGCATAGCAAAACGTTGTTCCTGGTGTGGAAACGTACGACAATAGCATGTTGTTCTATTTCCTCCTCCGGGTCGATTATTTCCGCTATGATTCGCCTTGCTGTGCCCGTCGCCCGTCTCCTTGCGAGCTCCGAGCCGCTCTTCAAGTCTTTGATGTGCTGCTGGAGCTCATTACATAATGCTTCTACGTCCGCCATGTTGTCTATTAGGTCTTGGTCCGTTCGTCTAGGTAATTGTACGTTGTTCGATAGTTTAGAGAGTTAAAAGTCGATCGGTATTTCTAATAAAGAGAACCCAGGGAGAAGCAGCTCAAATAAGCATTCGATTCTCCACGATGATATCTCTACGTAGAGGCGGTCAGGTACCAAACTGCCGTGGGGTTACACTTTGGCTCCTCTCTTACGTACTGCACGGTTCCACAGGGGATCATATCATACAGTTGCGACGATGTTCGACACAAAAAGTAGGGCAAAATGGAGTACCGAATAAGCGATATGTATTAGTCCAGGTCCTCGCCTCCTGTCGAGTGGATAACTATAAGCTTAATACCACTACCGGAACCACAAAAGCTCTGAAGAATGTTCGCCTATCATGTAATTGCGACTGCACATACGTAGGTGACTGGCCACGAGGGTTAAGACCATCAAGAGACTCGCATGAACTCACTGCAGATGGTCCACTATAAGTATGAAACCATTTTGTCGCTAACCTTTGGTTGTTTGACTATCTGCGACGCTATATGTGGTAGGGTTGCAATTGTTGGTTGAGGTTTATGGTGAATCCCTGTCCTCCTACCGTATATAGTAACCTCTATTTACTCTCTGAATGTAACGATGCATTAGGTAAGCGTGTTCTCTATACGGCGTAGTCTTTGTGACTATCATTTGAGCCGTCAACATTCGCAGGCGCTGATCTTCATGTGACGTTCGGTCAAGGCGTGCTAGGCTAGGTCAAGCCTATTGACTGAGAGAATATTTCCCCAGTTCCAGATTAACATTGGGTCGGAATATTTCTACCTGATATGCAGCAACGGTGAGCCACCGTACCCACGTGCGTAATATCGCGTGCATATTACAAGATTACACTGTGTCGTTGAAACAAAACGTTTGGATGTCAGGATGTATGCTCGCAACCGGAAGTGAACGGATGTTTGTTAAGATGCCTGCCTTATGCGGTATGCCTTGGTAATGACCCTGGACCATGTCATAGGAATGACCCGGGACGAACGGTCCACCACACTGACCCTCTACGATCTTGGCCACTAAACCTCTTGAGGGATTCCACTTTTCGCTATGTGGTATGTCTATGTATCTTTGAATGTTGGAAGCTGTCTCAAGTACGAATGATACAATATGCATCAATGGCAAATGCCCATTTTCAGTAACCATAGCGAATAAAGTCTTGGAAGTAGTCTTGGAAGCACTCTTGGAAGGACCAGAATGTTCCGATCCTCGTCATGTTCCATAATCCATGGGCCTGTCTAAATATTAACAAGCCTGACTAGATATAAATCCTACCCTAAAGACTTCATGCTAAGCCCTTACTAGTACTTAGCGCGCTCAGAAGATCACCCTGAAAAATCGAGCCGGGGGTCCTGAGACCTTGCCTCATAATCACGTATAGCAGCAAAATTCCATCTTAAGTCAACATCGTTGTCGTCTTGTCCTCTGTAATTTATATGACTGAAGTTAAACATCAACCGTCCTCTGGAGATGGTTAATCGGGGAGGTTTCGCTCGTTAGTCTTCTCGCTGGTCTTCATCCGAAACGCGCTTTTTCAATATGGCGTACAGTCTTACCGCCGAACTGTGGACAGAGCTCACCATCGGCCTCCTGGTATTCGCTTTACGATTCTACGCAGTATGGAGGTATAGAGGGATTCGTAGCTTGGGGTTTGACGATTTGTTCGCCGGTCTTGCAATTGTGTGTGGTTACGGTCACGGTGCGGTCGACTTATCAATTCAATGTGCTAACTTAAGATCAGTTATTTTGGATTCTCGAAACCACCTTCCTTTATACGTGTGGTACGTATCTTACATACTTCTGTTTCGCGCCGTTAGTTTTAATGGCAACATACCGGAGATATTGACAAACGTTCATCAGGAGTTATCGGCAACAACATCAATCTTACCGAGATCACTGCACCGCAGGTTCCTGACAGCGAAGTACCACGTCTCGTCTTAGGCTCGAAGCTTGCATATGCCGCCTGGGTGTTTTATATCCTCGGCATATGGACTCTGAAAGGGGTACTTCTATGCCTTTATAATAGATTAACGTCTGTTGAATCTGTCCAAGGACGTTTAAGCGGTTACTAACGCTAATTGCAGAATGGGACTTCGACAGCAACGAATGGCGTGGATTATGATGGCCCTCTCTTCATTAACTTTTCTCGCAAGCCTGTTCTGGCACATATTCTCGTGTGTTCCGACCTCTAGAGCTTGGCAGATTAAGCCATACCCCGGGGGTAAGATACTGCTTTCTCACCTCAAATCTTCACTGACTGACGAAATAGAAACATGTACTTCACGAAGAGGAAATTACATAATCATCTGCGTCTTGGATGTCATGTACGTCTTCATCCTCTTCCCAACTACTGTGCCCATCTCCTTGTCTAATACACCTCGACTATAGAACCGACATGGGTATCATAGCTATTCCTTTACCCATGCTCTTGCAAACGACTCTTAGTCTGAGGCGCAAGATCTCCCTAGTGGTACTCTTTAGCTCCGGTGTTTTCGTTATGATCTGTGCTGTGCTCCGGGCATACTACTCTCTTATCTCCATTGATGACAACAGCGTCGCGCTCGGATGGGCTTCTCGTGAGTTCCTTGTCGCAGCCATCGTAGTCTGCGCACCGAGCATCAAGCCCATGTTCAGCGAATACAAGAAGAAAATGACGGGACAATACGGAAGTGGCAGTTGGAAGAGTGGCAATGGCTCGAATCACATGTCCAGACTCCCTCCCTACAGCAGCAAGAATGATGTCGAAAACGCTACGACGATAACCTCTGGCAACCCAAAACGCTCGCAAACGTACAAGATGGCTACTATTGGCCGCTCCCAGGCTCAGAGTGAAAGCCAGGATCATATTAATGCGCGGGTCGACGCCGACAACAGCAGTACTAACAGTAACAGTAACGGGAGAGATGGTATCGTGGTCACGACAGAGTTCAAAGTCTCTAGAGCATAGGTCTGGGCTTCACTATGAATATATTAGGTGTATTTAATGTTCAGCGGGCCGCAGGAAAATTTCCCGCAATGGTTATACTAATCGTCACATTTCCCAAGGGGTCACGCCTCGACAACTTTTTGTATCGTTGCCAACACGTTTTCTAATGACGCCGTCGATATACCGAAGAGCACCATCCCTTTACCCACGACTAAACATTATCCTGACATCGAGTTGACATAGCTGGCTACTAGTCAAAATTTCGATGAGTAATAAAAGATTGCCTTCCTGGTGAACCGGCCCTTCTACTCTTAACTAAGCTAGCACATCATAATAAGTTTTATCAATAGTGTCCGAACTAGCTCGGGATTAATTGTGTTGATTGACAACGAATCGAACTACCTACCTACATACCTAGGTACGTACCTGCTTAGGGTAACCTATGAAAAATGCACATGTCTATAATAAATGTATTACGAGAACAGCCACGGATCTTAATTCACTCTTGTACATATCTGGAAATTACGAATATTAGAGGAACCGCTAAATTCTAGATAAAATACACGCCGAGAGGCTAGCCCAGCTCTACTAATTACTAGAGGTTTGAAGCCTTTAGCAAAATGCTTGTGTCGAACAAGAAATTTACTAATCCACCTCGGGTGTTCGACCATGAATAGAAGCTTGTCCTAACCAATACGCGAAACCATTTCAAAGCGTGGCAATAAAGCCAAGAATTATAGTGTAGCGATCCTAGTTCCAAAGTCATTCGAGTCCCCTATCACTTTCTCGGGCGGTGAAATCAGGGATGGAAAGAATGAAATAACCTTAAAATATATGTGCGGCATATACCATATATCGTGTACGTTCTAGGGTTAGGTATATAATGTAGATGTTTTATGTTACATGGGCTATTCTGTGATCCAACTTGCCTACATAGTACGTACCCAGTACCCCTTATAAGTTTGATTTGCCAAGATAAAGTTGGCTTCAATACTCAGCTTGCATCAACGGAATTCAGATTATCTAGGCCCTTGTATCGGAGAATAATGTGCTAAGGCGCCATCAGATAAACTCGATGCTTCCTGATGCCGTTTCACATTTGTTAATGATGACTACTACTGCAGGAACACAAGGGCTAGTGTTACCTTATGACACACACACCGGTCACTTTATCCACTCGGGAGTGGCATTCTAGCGGTCGACTCTTGAATTCAGTTCACGAATAGATGACCAATTTCGTCTCGCTACCTCGGAAACATCCGCCAGGAGCTTTCGTTTTAGCAATCAACAATTAACATACAAGGATTCAATCTTGCATTTAAGCGATGCCAGGTTACCTTACCAGCGGCGGAGCTGAGTTACGCATCGTCATGAAATCATCATAATGTCTCCCTTACTTTATTTATAGCAACACATTTCCAGCTGACAGTGTTGACTAGCTCATATGGCACTACACCATTACTTGTAAGGCAGATACCAGAGATCTCGATCACGTCCAGTATTAGTTTGCTGAAATTGAGGCAAGCAGCTGCAGGGGTTTCGAAAATGAGACGACGGCACGTCTAGGCACATATACCTCGGTAGTAGAAATAGCGGGAAAAAAACACTAGGTTAAGATCTGTTACATAATCCACTATAACAAGAGACTCCTATAATAGCCCGAACTTCTATATCTACCGTAAATCGTCGAAATACCAAAAGGTCAAAAATATTAATAAATTAATTCATAATATCGTCAGGATGCAGCGTTCTTCGTTCAGCTCGTGCGCGGGAACTCCCGGTGGATGCATACATCCGGGGAAGTTTTCGGTCCGACCTTAGAACCTGCAGCTCGGTTACTAGGAAGCCGACCTTCACCAATCGAAGATATCCCTGAGAGTTGCATGCTTTGTTCTGCTGCACTTGATTTCGGGCTGCGATCCGGAGGGGAATCTTGGGACTCATCGCCGTCAGAATCGACGTTTACTTCAGCTTTCCCCGCCAAGCCACTATGAACCGAGCTAGATCCCGCCCCTGAATTCCCTTGCTCCGAGGCATGTCCGGTATTGAACCCGGAGGATCCTTGCACAGATATAGTTGTGGAGCTGGAAGCTTTGGCCGAGTAGGGCGAGCTGGATGGTGGGTCGGATATAGATGTCCCCCTGGTATGGACCCGAGCGAAGCGAGTAGTCTCCAATATAGCGCTTGAGCTATTTCTTCGCATACCTAAGTTGCCGTACCCAAAGCTAGCACTACAAAAATGGTCTCTATCTTTTGGTCTCTTCCCCTTTGCCATTTCTTCGTCTGACCTAAGCGCCGAAAGCCTTGCGGCGTGAACCATCCATTCAATCTTCCCGTCCGGGATGCAAGCCTCCTCCAGTTTTGACCCATGACGTCGAACGAAAATGAAGTACCTGATTCCAAGCCATATTGTCACAATGGCCAGGACGATGATAGCCACTAGTAGAGCCACAGAGAGCTGCACCATATCTCTCCATACGCTAACTTCTCTCAGGATTGGAGTCGAGTTGATAGTGTTCACAGAGGCCATATAAGCCTGGTAAAACCTCAGTAAATCCTTCGGTGTAGGTGTTTCCACTACCTGGCCTTTACTCGCTGCAGTCTCAAGAGAGTACATATAATATTGTTGGTAGGACATAGTGATGGAGTAAGTGTCATTGGTCCAAATCCATGGGATCGCGTTTTCGTCCTTGACTACCTCCTTTCGTGTGATATTACATTCTGTTCGAGCAAAAGTTGCATTCTGGACAGGTCCAATTGGCTGCCATCTTGTTACTGCTCCCTGTCCCGTATCCGAGAAGTTGGTTACCCTGAATCCTCGTACATGGAGGACCGACAAGGAGATCTGTAATGTTTCATTGTTCACGTACATTCGATCGTTCACCTCTGGGTCGGATTGGAATAGGATGAAGAACAGGGCCTCCTTGAACGGGATCTCGTCTGTTACTATTTGCCAGCTATTAAAGTCGGCTTGCATCCTATAATCTGATGAATCGAACCAAGAAGGATTGTAAGTCTCGCGGTAGGCAGGGAAGGCATTGACGGGGTCGTAGAATGTATAGTTGCCATATGCTTCGACGTTATATAAAACAGTTTCAGGGGTGTTGTTACATGCCATCCTCCACGTTGGATCCCATTCTTGTGCCTTGTAGATCCAAGGGGCTGACCACGGTGGCAAGTAATCAAGGAGCTGATCGGTTGGAAAGCTTGCTCGATTCAAGCTTTGAATGGTGTCGTTCCATAAGACATTGGCTAGGAGTTTATTTGCCGAAAATCCATCTCCCTTAGTCGCATATAAAACTTCAAGGTTGTCTTGAGAAGTTTGAGGGATACTTCTTAGCGATGACTTCGAGATGGGTCCGGCGAACATGGAACCAAGTGTCAAGGTGACGACGACAACCAGTTGGATAAGTAAGTGCCAGGTCCCCTTAGTAAATACAGCCTTTCTTAATAGAGCGATCGCATCCCAGCTATCACCTAGACCTGAGATTGAGTACAAGGTTGGCAAAGGCACATCTGCGTTGTTGCAGAGTATTCTTGCGCTACCTCTCTGCCACCAAAACCGTGAAGCAGACCATATTCCGAAGGTCGCGAGAACAGAAATTATAACATTGAGAGCTGCCTGAACGCTTGTTAGATCCCACCTCGAGGATATATCGACCCACGTAATCGACATGATAATGTATCTCCTGAAAGGGGAGGAGTCTTTGAATGGAGTAGACCTCTACTGCAACTCATAAAAGAACTCACATAGAAGCTTGCAAACCTAACAGGGGCGTCACCGCGTTGCTGTCACGAAAGACGCAAGTGAAGCGTCCATTTATATGAAATTAGGTATCTAGGTAGGTATACACGTTTAGTAAGTCGCTCCTATACTTTTCATAGGCTTCGATAAATGCCGTGAGCAATTTCTAACCACTTAGCACCCATAGCCCAAGTCCTGTTGTCCTTCAAAGTCGCACGATAACCAGAGCAACGCCACTTTCAGTCCTAAATAAGACGACACAACCTCTAAGAACTGCACGTTTGCCCGAGTAATAGCTGCTCTTCCTTCAGTTATACGTATTCCACTTCTAAATAAAGACATGCCAAGACAATAAACGTGGCGTTCATTTAACATAGAGGTAAGATAACGTCGTCGGTAAACGGAAACGGTCCAGTACTTTAAATGGCCCACCCACCGCTGCTTCCCAAGCCTCTCACTTACTGCATAGAAGGGTATACTTACGAATCTTGAATATACAACCATAAGTAAAACTTCAACTTCAGTAATGTCTTCTAAATCGGTTTCCTTAGATTAGTTGATCAGTAAGAGAAGTAATATTCACACTGTATATGAAAGAGCAACCCCTATACAAGATCTCGTATAGATCCTCCAAGTCCACATTTTGAAACGTACCTAGATATATGTGCAAAGTATATTGATGTTCTGCCTTGGCATTTACCTTGTCATGAACTAGCCTCTGTTACAGACACTCGAGTCTTATGAGAAAATTGCTAAGCATTAAGAACAAGGCTACGCTGACTACCTAGGTAGCTGTTTGATTGGTTGATTCATTGTAATGGCGTGATACTTATGACAGTTCTTAAACTGTTTAACAATTATCGACCCCCTATCCAAAGTCGTTTTTCATCCAATCATGGGTCAATCATGACAAGGCAGAAACGTACATTCTCTTATCTTGTAGCTTTGTGAGGGCCAGAGTAGACTGCTATTCGAGATGGAGTGTGGCGTCATTGTCGTTGAGACTCAGATTGGATCGATCTGTCCACCAACAAGAAGGATGCGTCATACAAAATCTGCACTTTTGTGTCTTCGGTAGCTTTAAGGTGCTTGACTCTGCCTAATAATAATGTCTCCAAGAGATAAGGTGTGTTACATCCGTTGTCTGTCGAGGAATCTTCGACATCCACGACAGCACATGCTGAGGGGTATTGCAGATTGATAGCTGCAAGCCCTATTGGTCGCGATAAGTTGGGCGAACAACCTTTCAACCCCCACGGGAGGAATCGGGTCGTGAAAAGGGAGAGGTGCCCATCATTCTGCCTCGCCTTCCTATGCTACGCTCGAACACTGAGTTCTATACCTAGTTTCATTTTTAAGGACAATCATAATCAAGGTGCGTAATACTCTGGTTCAGCTGACATGCCGTCATATCCGTTTCGTTGACGCATGGAAACATTATAGAAGCATTCTATCATTCAAGATCCCGGTAGAAAATGCCTGCAGCTGCCAAGACGCAACCCTGGAAGGCTGTCTGGCCTCCTGCGGATAGGACCGCTGCATCCACGAATATGACTCGTGGCTCTAATGGCGGCGACTCGAGTCCATCGAGTGGATCGAGCGGGAACTTTGGGTACAATGACAAAGGCGAACTTATCGGCCCAAAGCGAAGCATCGATCCCAGAAAGAAGGGTGTCGAGCAGGAGAGGCAGCTCGGCCCTAAAGTTGGTGATGAAAAGGAGTAGTAGTTGTAGTCAGGTCGAAGGCTTTAATGAAAGGTTGAATGGATAGGAACGAGCCTAAGGCGTCATGAAATAAGGACAAATTGACATTTAATGGAATTATGAATGACTATACGATACCACTCATACTTTGGGTATTAATAAAACACGTATGCTCTCAATTCAATACTAGCCCTTGGTGCTGCATTTCGATCAGCCTTGGGGTTATAGAAACTTGCATGTGCAACACCTATTGGGAGTGTCCTATTAGATCACGTATATGAAACGATATATAAAAAAAGTTATCACTCACCTCCAGCACCGTCGAGGGCAGAATCGGTCTGTCTGAATATGATTACCTCGTCGTCCTTCAAGTCCTTGAAATAGTACCACTCATGCTTAGGACTGTAGTACAATCTGACATTCTCAGTAAACCTGTTAGTGAATACTACATCTGCTACGATAGTATCGGATATATGGTCGATAGTTCGTGAATCGCAGAGTGCCAGTGGCCAGTCATTGCCGCCTCCCTGGAGAGGTTTCCAAACACTAGAGAAGTTAATTAATGACTAAAGTGAGAAGCTGGATATCGTACTTCACCGTCAACAATCGTCTGTACTGGTCCGGTTTTACGTCAAATGCCCACGCTGTCCGATGGGCGGAGTAGGGAGAATAGTCTACTACTGGATAAGTAGAGGACGACGGCGATTAGTGCTGGACGCCTACCGATGTGAACAGCAGTAGCAGGTTGGGCGGTATCAAAAGCTTGCTCGCCTTTCGTACGGAAATCGGCGTGCCTCTTGCGGATCTTGATTTATTAGCGAACCCGAAGTAAGGTGAACGCGATCGTGCGTACACCATGCTCTAAAATCTTAATCTCAGCAGCATCGGGGAAGGTTTGATGCAGCATTTTCTCAATTACTGAGTAATACATCCCGTACACCTTCTCTTCGTCATCGAATTCGGATGCGGCCATTGAGCAGTCGACCTTTACTGCCGCAAACCCATACTCTTCGAAGCTTTGCGAATATTGCAACTCTCGGAAGTTGCGAATAGTCACGGATCTGAAGTCGCTTGACATGTTCGTACGAGGCAATTCTCCTCCAGGATCGTACCTCATTTCGTACGGCTTCTCGTTCTCATGCTTTGATTCCCTCGCGAGATAGCAAATCTCTGTCTGGACATCATCACAATGTGAATTATTATTTGCGAATTTTGGAAACATATCTGTGTCCTCAGTCATACTCGAGAACTTCTTTTGCATCGGCCTTATGACTAGGTATTATCAATAGATTACGATGATTTGTGTGGTAGCATTGATCGGGATGAGGCGGGGTTTGAAGTAGTGATCCTACCCCTTAAATCGTTATACCATCCATAATTCGACCGATCGATACTTAAAATCACTGCAATAGGAGAAGTTTAACAAGATTCTAGGCTAATACAATAGCCCTCGTTAAACTGAGATACTCGGGTATTTACAGTATACCTCAGACCACAAGACATTAAAAATCGTTGCGCCGATCTCAAAAGATCTTAGCCAAGCGCCCCAACTTACTTGATTACCTCACGCGAGTTAAACCGACGACCTACGCTGTTAGACTCGATTCCGTTATTCCGACGTATAAATCTCGGCCGATGAAAGGTACATGATTAGATCGAGGCGAAGCTAAGAAAAGCTGCCCCTTTCCTGAAAGAAATCGCTACCTAGCGATGAATTTCTTATGAATGAAAGAACGTATGCTGATGTATGCTGGAATATACCTAAGAAAGATACCCCGAAGATAGTCCCAAAGCTTTATAATAGTGATTAAGAAGCGCCGAGGAGTTAAATATGTAGTTGGCCATTTAGTCCCGCCACACGATGCCCCTAGACGTACCGATATCCCGATCAAAAAATCTGCCATACAGCTGGCCAGAGGCTTATACCATTCATGCGACTCTCTGGGCCATCACATATGGGCTCAAGGAACCCGGAGGCGATACCTTGTAAGAGACGTAGACCTATGATCGACTTAAGAATTGTATTAAACATGCAGAGCGGCACTGGGAACCAGTTCATCCTACACACAAGGGCTGCACAACCATTCTTCTTGGTAGTCGATCTTCCTCAGAGAAGGGAGAAGACCTCAGAGAAGGTAGAAGACCTCAGAGAAGGGAGAAGAGATCCGTAGTAGAGCCTTCGAAGAAGACTACCTATGAAACTACCTACTCGAGGACTGCTCATCGAAACCTGACAAAAAAGGAGAAAGGATGATACGAAGATAGCAGAGGCATAGACGCAGGAAAGCGTAATCGAGGAGGACACGATTAGTAAACCGAGAGATCGATTTACCGCTATGATCTCCGTAGAGGATCAGAAGTCCTTGGAGAACGGAGAAGATTTCACTTATTTTTGGACTCCCTCCGTGCGTGCTACTTTGAATCCACCTTGCAAGAAGACCTATCACGGAAATGAGGAACGCAACGCTCAATTTAAACTATCCTATAACATAGGTACCTACCTGACACGCTGTTGATCACGACAGGCTACGTGAGGAAGAGCTTGAAAGCCTTCACAAGCTTCCGAACCGGAGAATTATCTTCCATCATATCCTCCATGATAGGGGGAATTCAATCCTCCTTGGCCATAAGGTGTTCGAACGGATGCTGCCTGAATCTGTATTTGGCGCCCCCGGCGGTGAAATAACAGTTCCCGCAAGCCCCGAGGAATTACCTTGACATGGATTGGCTACCGAAGAAGGCGATGTTCCGACCGAGTTACTCGTCTCGGACCCCTTGGTGAAATGTCTCTCACAGGACTCGTGAGGCACTTCGTTCGAATACTCGAACGGCCGAACCGAAAAACCTCTGACCGCTCTCTTCTCCGTGGCCATCCGACGGAAAGGGGACCTATGGGGCCATCCTGCCGGAGATCGACGTATACAGGAAGTACACACCCGCAATCCCTCACGAGCACATAGTCTCAAAGTTCTTAGGCACCTGACTGTAATACCGAAAGTTATCGTCGAGTACCTCCCAGCATAGGTGTCTGCTTCTAGAAATCCCATTGATCAGCCTGAAGCCGAATGTTCGAAGTATCTGATCGCCAAAAAAGATATGCGATCGTACCGATGAGAAGAAGGAGCAGGAGATCAAGGGTATTTCTGCTAGATTCGGGGGTCGACATCTCCTGTTAGCCATGGGGGAATTCTCATCGAGCATGTATATAAAGATCGCTTGCTGCTACCTTGTGGAAACGCCACGGCATCAAGATCGGGAGTAAATGAATGGCCTAGCCACGTGATCGGGAACGAAACCCCTCGGATTCGGATTCGCTGTCATGCTCTCCATTGTTATTGTCCGGAGATTCGTGCCGATCTTTGTGAAGGAGATAGGGCGGCAGTGATTCTTCGTCTTCATCGTCACTAGAATCTGCATGATCAGAATCCTCCTCGCGATCGGGCAACTTAAGTTGATCTAAATCATGTTCAATCCAGTGCAATTCAGTAAGTATACGAGATTCATCAGGTGATACGATTTCTGCAGTAGATCTATTTTTTAATCTCCGAGAAATCTGGACCCAATAGATGCAATGGATCCGGCCGAACTTTTCTCGCTATTGCCAAGCCCCTCATCCATGTTCTATCAGACAATGATTGGACAACACGGTTCGGAGTGTGGTACATCATCGTTGTTGAATGGAAGAGATCTAACCCGATGAGGGCACGCCACAGGCTTACGCCCCTCGACAATTCCTAGGTGTCAGCAGCCTACACTTTGTGCCCAAGCTCTTCGAGGCCAGTTCCAAAATTAGAACTCCTTTGGTGGACTATGAGCCCAAGATAGTTCTATTTTTCGATATCGATCTCGCCATTTTACATTAGGAAGTCAAGGATCGATTTTTTTTCATCGGTAACACACACGAGTCGTTAGCGATAGGGAAGTGAGGCAAAATGCCCGGATGCTGCATGCTTTAGGTACCTAGGTACCCATGTAATTAATACCTGCTGCCACAAGGGCACGGGCCAAATATTGATGCTGTGTAACGCCGCAAGCAGGCTGCGACGAGCCAAAATATGATTGATCAGTTGTTCACCGAACAAAAAGAGAAAGGGGGGAAATTTGAGGCGGAATTCTCGAAAATAAGCATTTCCCCTGAGATAAATCATCCAGCTTCTGCCAAGAGTCGGGCCCAACGTGTTAAATTCCCTCTCAGACCTTCAGATGGTGACGTGGGAGTAATATCGGGTGTAGATTGGAGTCTCATTTACTCTTAATGAAGCTTTACGAATAAATCTGTATTAGAGATTCGCGTGATGAAGCTGACGATACCTTATCTACAAGGTATACGAGCAGGCGGGTCAGAGTTGATCCGGGTCTCCGACAGCTCTAGGTAGGTACCTACCTTACTTATGCACGGGCACCTAGGCACTGCATAACAGTGCCTCAACAGCAGTCACTTGGCCCTAAATTTCTAGGTGTGTTCCTCGTATGACATGGAGCTGCAAACGTCAGATTGCAAACTTGCGTGAAGTAATGAAGTAACGAAGCAATGCAAATACGTTTCATCCTTCCTGAAACACTATAAAAGCATTGTACGCTCAGATTGACCGCCTCATTCGGTTGCCTTCACAAAGATGGGACATCATAATACTCGCTTTGACGGCGATACTCATGCCTTGAATGGAGCCTGGAGCCCGCCAACCAGCAGAGCAAAGTAAACATCGCATTGAACTTCAAACACACACATTCATTGCAATGCTGACCGGGATACAGTTTCTGTGAAGAAGATTACGCTCTGACTTTCTACCTGGCCGAATTTATTAACTCGATATCCAACATTGCATATGGTGAGTAGGGTACCTAACCCAATGACTTGAGTGGGAACATTACTAACAGCATACTTTGATCAGTGTATCTTGCTCTTCGATATATGTATGGTCCAGGAAGCCGGGGAATTCTCGCACCAAGATGGGACTTTATGTCCATTTCTCTCCTGGGTCTTGGTATCGGATCGTTCCTATTCCATGCATCTCTACGCTACACATTTGAATTCGCTGACGAATTCTCGATGCTCGGACTAACTTGGTCCATGCTTCATGCTTCACTCACTGTACGGCAGCCCCCTGCGATATCCCGACTTATATCGATCAGCCTGACCGTCATTTTCACGGTATTTTCGGCGTTCTACATTCGATCGCCGCTTATTATTTACCAAGTGATTGCATTCGCAAGTGGGATACTTGTGGTTGTTTTCCGAAGCCAGTATCTGTTCCATTGGATCCAGCCAGCATTTCCAGAGGTCAACAGCCGTGATTGGAATGCGCGAACGTGGAAGGGCATCTCCATTTGCCTTTTTGGCTACTTGCTCTGGAACATTGATCTGGAATATTGCGCAGAGCTCAGAGCCATTAGACACCAGCTCGGCGTACCCTTGGCTTGGTTATTCGAGCTTCATGGATGGTGGCACATTCTGACGGCTATTGGCGCCAGCCAATTCATGGACGTAGCGAGAGAAGTACGAGACGAGGTGAAACAAGAGGAGAATCTGAAGGGACGATGATTGCTGATGCCGATGCGATGGGCATAAAATGATGCGGGATTGTACCTACTGTTCAGGGCGAGGCTTAGACTTTTCTCAGAGAAGACGAAGATCCCATAGAAGATTAGAATAATGGGCATTAATGAGGTAATCAGTACGAGCAGTACCTATTCAATTATATTTAGTTTGGTCAAAAGAAGTACACACTTGGCGGCCACTACCGTTTCGCCGCTCACCTTTCTCAAGGCTTCATGGAAACAACACATCCTTCAGCGCTAGACACTACCAGGGTTAATATCTGCTTCTCCTTACCAACTTCAACCAGCGGATCGCCCGGGGGTACTTCGATTCTCGAGAAAACCTGCACTAATCGCGCAACAGTGTAAGTAACTTCCAGCATAGCGAACTCCTCTAACAAGCCATTAGCATAGGACGGACAGGTCACGTAGGCGTCAAATTTTTACTCACGTCCTAGACATAACCTCGGCCCGCCATTAAATGGCAGGTACGCCCAGCCAATATCCTTTAGCGACTCATCTTCCCACCGCTCGGGGCGAAACTGATCCGCGTCATCGCCGTAGATATCCTTGCGTCGGTGCATCACGTACACACAATATCCAACGCCCTCCCCAGGTCGAACGAGCACCGGCGACTTGCCGTCGGGCCCGCCGCCTACCGGTAGGGTTGTGAGTCTCACCGCCTCTCGAGAGTTAACTGGTACCGACGGATAAAGTCGTAACACTGCGCGCCGACTAAGTTAGTGAAGAGCATACAGCGAGGACTAGCACTATCTATCATGGCGTACCTTCTTTGATGACTAGATTGAGATACGACATGCGTTTTAAATCTTCTCTAGTAGGTGGTAGGGCGTCAGCGCCCAGGCCTGAGATATGTTCTATTTCTTTCCGCAGTCGGCTAAGAACATGTTGATGGCGGGCAAGTAGTCGACTGTTTAGATTAGATCACGATCCGGTGTCAGCCCAGAGGACAGGATAAGAGCTTCATATTCTGAGTGCAACCTACAATGTCCACTGAAGGCAACACCCTGTTGTATCGCGTCCCGCAAGCAACACGTTCAGACATTGGTCTCGGATGACTTGTGGATCTTTCGTTTGCCGCACGAGAGCCTCCACGAAGACGTATCTATCCTCTTCGGCATCATCTTCCTCCGACTTCGACCTGTTCTTGCTCTGCCCAGACGTCTTCAACGCTTTGGCGACAGCCCTATCGATGAAATGGTGGCACGTTCTACAAGCATCACGAAACGTCCTATCGTTGAGCAACCAGTAGAAAGACCCCAAGCGGCCACGGTAGGCAAGATACTCCTGGGCCGTATTAAACGCCTTCGCGAAATCAGACTCCTGCCCCGATACCTGGCCCCAGTCGGCGGCGGAAACCGAGTCACCAAAGAGCAAGAACATGGTTGTCTCAAACGTCAACTTAAAGCACAAAGGCTGCAGGTCGACGATTCCGTCTTTTGGAATAGCCCCAATGAGATTTTGCACGCATTTCTGGATTTCAAGGAAGTTCTGCAGTCGATTTGAGACAAATTGCGGCCGGAGCAAGTTTCGCGAATGCTTCCAGGCAGCACCGTCCTGAGTGAATATGCCGCTCCCAAGCACGGGTCGAAAGGTTGGGGCGCGAAGTCCCAAGCTGTAATCTGAATACCGCTCAGCTACATTAGCTCTTGTTCATTCCCGGCGGATTTACATGTTAATAGGAAACGCTACCGTTGAAGTTAGTCGATAAGATAGCCTCGATATTTCTTGGATCGATCGTGTTCGTAGCCCGCCCGCCAAGCAGATTCTGCTCAAACGTGGTGCCCGATCTTTCAACCTCCTCGACGAAGAATTGTAAGATTTGCTGTCGTCTAGAGTGCTTGAATACTTTCACAAGCATGTCTAGTCCCAAGGGCCACTCAGCCGCCCACGGCCGCAACGGTTGGCAGCCATGCTCTAGCGCAAAGCGTTGCTCAGCTTGGATTCTCTTTCATAGGATTAGTATTGACATTCCCTGAACCTCAGTTCTCAAAGGGACCTTGCGGGATATTTTGCTTCAAAACAGGATCAATTACCCACATGTCGTCGTTTCTGCCACTTCCATGCCAACCATAACGATACCAGCAGTACAGCATATTGGTAGATTGCCATTTTAGAAGTATTTCTTGGGCCCTGGGGTTAAGGAAACGAGGACATCGGTTGTCCACATTAGCGAGCCTTCCTTTAAAACCTCACAAAACACAGAACGAGCGATAACGCAAGTGTAGGTAGGTAATGTGTCACGGCAATCAATTGAACTACTACTACCAGGACGGGATGCCCTTATTTTGCCGTTTTCTATTTTGCCCATCTTCTGTTCGCATCGCACCTACGGTACCTAGATTACCAAGCGAAACGTCCATGGAGGGTGGTTGGGGGCCGCGAGCTGAATAAATCCCGGTTGACCTTGAGCTCCTTTGATTGGTCATCGGGACTTACGTGGTAGGACTTATATATACCTGTAATTGGTGCATGGTACAAGCCTCTCCGGAGGTTGAACTCGAAGAGGCTTTCTGCATATTACATGTATGTAAGACGCCGTGGCACACCATCCTTGTTGATATTTCTCACCTGCGCTTTGGATGGACGCTCACACAGAGGAAGCCCTGTTTCTAGCCGACCACCCAGCTTCCCTGTCCCCTACTCACCTTGTTGTCCCACTATTCCTCGACGTTTCCTGCATCTCAGAGCAGCGCCAATTGCCCTTCGCAACGCCGGAGCCTCGCTTTTGTCAACACCAAGGACAGCTGGGCGGAATACGCCTCGCCCTGCGCGCAGAGCGTATCTATTCGTCTATGTTCAGCATGTCATTATGGCAGACCCTTTTTCCATAGTCGCGGGCGCGGTCGGTGTTACCGACGTATGCGTCCGTCTTGTACGCGGAATTCGACAACTTCAAAAAGATGTTAGTAGTATTGAAGACGAACTCGGCGGCATGGTACAAAATGTTGAGGAGCTCACAGAATTATGCCAAACGGTGAAAATTACCTTTACTACGAGATCAAGCGACGCACTACCAAAGTCGACGGAACACGGGTCTGCAAGTCTCTGGGCACATTTGGGAAAGATACTCGAGAACTGCTTCGGTGTACTGGAAAAGCTCGAAACTGCAATTTCAGATATCCGAGGAGATTCGGCAACCTCTGTGTCGGGCGGGCAAAGCAGACTCGATGCCCTTGCGAAGGTTAGGAGGAAAAGAAAGCGCGAAAAAGACTTGCGCGACTACCATAGGCAGCTGGAGACGTATCGGGGGGGAATGCAGCTCGTACTTACGACCATTACTCTCCATGACGTCTCTGTTGCTAAAGATTCGAGCACGCGATCACTGGACACTCTTTCCCAAGACATCAAGAACCTCGATAGGAATATTCAGTCACAGATTGTCGATCTCCGGCAATCAAATGAAGACAAGGGCAGCCATAGTTACGACGGCGCGGTCCTTGCAGCTCTCGAGGAACTGCAAGAATCGGTTAAGCACGCTGCACTCGCAATAACATCCGTGTCGACTAACCATCACTTTGATATTCCCCAATCGGTCAGCAGCATCTTCACAGGACGCGAAAACCGTCTTCAAGAACTCCGCAGAATACTCGTCTCTCAGCAAACCACATTGAGAGATCGACTCCAGCAGCGCTTTGTTATTTGCGGCTTGGCCGGGTCGGGAAAGACGCAATTTTGCTGCAAATTTGCTCAGGACAACAGAGACAGCTTTTGGGGTGTTTTCTGGATTGACGCCAGCACCGCGGAACGTGCCAAGCAGACTTTGGGTGCGATTGCAGAGACGGCAGGCCTCGAGAAGAATGAAGCCTCCGCTCTGCATTGGCTGTCAAACCTCGAACAGAGATGGCTGCTCATAATCGATAATGCGGACGACGAGGATGTTCCGCTCGAGAAATTCTTTCCTAAGGGAAATAGGGGCAGCATACTAGTAACCACGAGAAACCCGGCATATAAAGTGTATGGGAACGTCGGGCCTGGCCATTACGATTTCCACGGTCTAGAACTTGACGAGGCTACTCAGCTCCTCCTCAAAGCTTCGGATAAGCCGGCTCCTTGGAGTTCGGCTTGTGAAAAGCTGGCCTTGAACATTAGCGAAGCACTAGGATTTCTCGCCTTAGCAATCATCCACGCCGGTGCCGCCATTAGAGACAAGCTTTGCAATTTAGGTGACTACTTGCAGTATTTTAGCCGAAGCTGGCGGAGAATTCGCAATGCGAAAGTCCCGGAGAAGAGCTCGGCCTCCGAGGTCACTGTGTACGCGACCTGGGAAATATGTTACGGTCGGCTGGAGCAGAAAGATACTGAGGCATCTCACGATGCGTTGGAACTCCTGAACGTACTAGCCTTTTTACATCGGGAAACGATTTCGGAGGACATTTTCACTCGAGCTTTACGAAATCCAGAGCTAGAATCTCAACAAGGGGATGATGGACCCGAACAACCCCTCACTCCGTATTTATGGTATGTTAGTTGGGCCCAGCGGTTTCGGGAGGTCCCTGGTGCAATTGTTGCATTCGCTTTTCAACACAGAAGCCCACCGGTTCTACCCAGGATCCTCCGGGACGCCCAGCAAGACGGCAGTGTGGACGATGCCGAAGATCGCGTGCGATGTGCCTTGAGAGAGTTGGTTCACATGTCGCTGATCATCCGCAATGACCATAGCGATACCTACGCGATGCATCCTCTTGTTCATATGTGGGCACGTGAGCGCCCTAGGATGAGGCTCGCCGACCAAGCATTTTGGGCAGACGTGACCGGAAGAGTTCTAGCGGCATCCATCCTTCTACCCCCTCTGGGAACCGCTGCCGCCGACGAGGATTACCATCGGAGTTTGCTCCCGCACATCGAACATGTTCAGGCCTGCCGCAAATTCATTGCCAAAAGTATGTCAAGCAAGAGAGATTCTACGAACGCTGTTTCATCCTGGTTCACCTGGCTCATGCCGGCTTCCACCCCTGACCCTAACAAGATACGCATGTACGCCAAATTCAGCCTAGTCTACGACAAGTGCGCCCATTGGGAAAGCGCGAAAGAGCTTTTAGAGGAGGTGATAGACTTCCTACTTCGATATTTGGGCCGGAAGAACAAGCGGTCGAGGCTGGCTATGCTATGGCTCTCGGGCATACACTTCCATCTTGGACGACCATCCGAGGCAGCCGAGCTCCAGAGTTCTGTTCTGAAGATCTGTGAGTCCCATCTAGGGCCGTCTCACCCGGACACACTGGCCGCAAGGGACGCGCTGGGACGCACGCGCTTTCAACAGGGCCAATATACCAACGCGCGGAAACTCCAAGAAAGGGTTCTTAATGAGTTATTACAGCGCTTACCCCGTGATGACGCGACCGTTCTCAAAGCAATGGACAATCTGGGCAACACGATTGGTAAATTTTGGGGAAGAGTCCACTTTGAGAAGGCGCTGGAGCTGCACTCGGAGGCGGCCGAAGGAATGGCTAAAGTGCACGGACCCGACCACGAAAACACACTGATCGCCAAGGAGAATCTCTGCCGCGTGTCCGTACTTCTTGGCGGGAGGCACCTGGAGTCGATACCGGACGTTATGGCCGAAGTGCTGAACACGCGCCGCGACAAGCTTGGCAAAGAGCATCCGTATACCCTGCTGTCTTCGGCCAACATGGCCATCGTGTTATCCGGAACGGGTCAGCTAGCTGAGGCTCACGAGCTGGTGTGCAAAGTCTTACCAGTGGCGGACCGCCTCCTCGGGCCCGACCACATCGGCACCCTATTTGGGCGATACACGCTTGCGTGCATTTTGGTGCAACGAGGCCGATACGCCGAAGCCGAAGACCTGCTAGTATACATCGGCGATTGCCAGAAGCGTATGGCCTCAAATCGGGGGGACTATCACCCCGACCGACTCGCCACCCTCATAGAGTTGGCTCGTTGTTCCTTCTTATTGGGGAAAATTCATCGCGCTATCGACATCTGCGACGAGGCCATCTTCGGCTTTGATTCGATCAGCGTTGAGCCGCATCCTCTTGCTAATAGCCTGCGTATCGCCCGTGACCGCATGGCTCGGCTGAAGCAGACTAGCTCAAGTGACCCGTCCTTGGAACACCACCATGGTATTACCTTTCCTTTCACACTGTTTCGAACTCACGATGATGCCAGTTGATCGTAAACAGCATTGTCAGTAAACTTTGAGAACGCCGACAGGACTCGTACACTTCGCTAAACATGAGCCGATGATGACTCTGGAAGGGGTCGAAGGTGTCCTCGATCCAATTGTTGCCTTCTCGTCGCTTTCATCTGCCAGTTTGCGGAAAAACGCCTAAGAGAAACATAGGTAGCCGACCAAGTCCCCCGGACGATGTCCCTTGACGATGAGCAAAGGCTCCACAAGAACCCCTCATGAGTCATGCAGTAAGTGTCCCATCATTTAATTTGTCGTTTTCTACCGAATCTACAAGAGCCGATTAAAATACCGTACTAATATATTCGCCATTGCGACTCTAGTCTTGCGTGGGCCGAAAAGTACCTACTCGTTGCTGTCCTCGTTAACCGGTTCGAGTTTCAGTTTGCAAATGCTAAAGCCGAGGATTTCGAATGCGACAGCGATCAGTTTGCGATCGGCACGAAGGGTAAAGGTGTTTTGAAAGCTACTATATCTTTCCGGAGTAGGTGAGAATGCGCACGAGCGCGGTTCTAATCCCATATCAATAGATTGCTTCCATAATAAGCTCCTGGGGTACCTTGCTCAAGCCTAGGAATAGGGTGTTGAGATATCGCCCGCAAACGACGGCTAGGGGAACTCAAGGCTTACTGAAGGACCAATACCTAACTTAACACACAAATACGGAGAATTAGATAAAGTGAATAAAATAGCACAAACGGCCCTCTAATAACTAATAAATTAGAAAATATAAAATAAATTATTTAAGTTCATTACATTCATCCTGTGAGCTTGGGTAACGGAAATCATGTGACCACCCTCTCGCAAATGTTAGCGGGGAAGTAAACACTTCAAATTTCGAACGGATATACACGGAATTAAGCCTTGGAGATATCGGCTTTACGGCAGGAGGAAATCCGAAAGGGACTTTCAGGTTGACACCGGTAAAACCGGGACAGGCGGGCTTAAAAAGGTGAGTGCGAGATGATCTTGCTTTTCAATCTCCCTGCGTCCCGATACATACACACTCCTCCTTCCTACCGCCCCCTAGTAACCCGTCGGATGGGTACGTAGGACACCTCTGACAGATGTACATGCTTGGGTAACAAGCACTCCTCTTTGTGTACCCACTTCATCCCCTGAGGTATAGTCAAGTGGACTGACACCTGAGGTAAAGTAAGGCCTGAGTCTCCCCTAAGTAGCGCCTGACCAGGCTTAAGTAAGGCGGCAAGAAACGTTGTGGAAGAGAAGGGGTAACCCTATGTTGTATTTAAGACGCAGCGTTCAAGGCGCCAACGAGTCTCGCGGTCGGCACGCTCGAACCACGTCCACCAACTCGGTGTTCGGCGCGACATACGGCTTTATCTTATCCCTAACCAAGGTCCTCTGCTCAAAACCGTATGCGAAGCCAATAAGCGACTCCTCCGTGAATTTCGCTCCCAAGAAACTGATCCCGAACCTAGACGCAATACATTAGATTAGCTCGCTTCCCATACGGGAAAAGAGACAACATACGGAATATTCGGAGCGACGTCAAGTAAGCCCCATTGGTTTGCGACTGTCGGCATATCCGATGGATATGATCCCAGAGGAACAGTGACGATCGGCGCTCCTACCGTGGCCGCGTAGCTGGATGCGAAGTTCGCGGGTAACACCACGGCGTCGAGATGATCGCGTTCGATAGCGCCGAGCAGACCACCCTCGGCCCCATAGTATACGTTTTGTTGGTAGGCAGACCAGAAGCGGGGGTCCGTATTATTCCATCCTTGCAAAGCTTCATCCCATATACCAGTATCGCGCAGAGGATAGCCCTCGAGTGGGGAAGATTGAGTGAATGTGCGCAACGCTTCAAGGGAGGTGATGTTGTTTGGATTGTATGTAAGTATATCGAAGTAGCTCTTAAGATTGACCACAAAGTCAGCGTCCAGGACGCGTCCCTCCACGTCCGAATTTCGGAACTCGAGGGCTGCTGGAAATTCCGTATCTACAACAATTGCCCCTGCGTCACGTAGGATATCCAATGCTTGTTCGAACGCTTCGACTACTGGACCCGTTGTGTTGCCAGAATGTAGCTCTATCACGTTTCGAGGAACACCAAGTCGAACCCCGGAAAGTGCTGAGATTTTGCAAGCCGCGACATAATCTGGCAACTGTGTATTGGGAATAGCCGACGTATAGTTGTCGCGTGGATCCACGCCAGCGATTGCTTGCAAAATATATGCCGAATCCTTGACCGTCCTGGTCATAGGTCCAACGGTATCTTGATGCTCGCTGATTGGAATTACCAGATGTCTAGACGTTAACCCAACAGCTAGAATCTCATCAGTCTTACACGCAGTGATTAGTTAATCCTCATACATACTGGGCTTGATAGCGACCAAATTGTTCAACGAAGCAGGTCCTGTGATCGACCCGTCGGTTTCAGTTCCCAAGGATCCCAGAGCTAGGCCAAGTCTAGAGAGAAGTACAGCATTTAGTATCATCCTTCGAGGACGGGCTATCAACTTACGCCGATGCGACTCCGCTTCCACTAGAGCTTCCCCACGGGTCCTGATTCGGGTGATATGGACCGTAGACTTGACCCCCATATGCCGACCAGCCATTACTTGAGTTCGAAGACCTGAAATTGGCCCATTGGGAAAGATTTGTCTTTCCGAGTATGATTGCTCCCGCGGCTCGTAGCTTCTCCACAACTGTCGCGTCACTGGGTACCTTGGCTCCCATAAGGGCCCAAGAACCAGCTATGAAGTAAGTTAGTAGAGATTTCTCGATTGGTAGATATGAACTCACCAGTGGTGGTCATTCTGTCATTTGTTGCGATATTATTCTTGATCAAAATCGGTATTCCATGGAGAGGGCTACTCATTTTAGTTCATCGGTTGAACATTCGAGTTACGAGGTATCCCTACCCACGAATCGCCCTTGACGAACGCTCCTCATCCAATTTCGCTGCAATATCCAGGGCATCTGGATTAACTTCAGTTACGGGATACAATGTGCCATTGACTTCTGCTATTCGCGCGAGGTACGCATGGACGAGATCCACACTGGTGAATTTCTTGTTATCAAGACCAGCTATGAGCGTATCGATGGTGGCGTCTATAAGTGGAGGGTATTCAGCTAGATCACTTGGTCAACTGGGCAATATCAACCCTTCGGCGGGCTACTCTACTCAAAGAAGAATCTGTACGGGCCAAACTGATGCGAAAGCCAGCAATGAACACCAAAAGGACTATTAGGAAAACCATGATGGCTGTTCTGGTTGATCCCTTTGGCTTCTTCGACACAGATGTATCTTGGTGTTCCGTAGAACTCGACAGGAACTCATACGACGATGGCAATGGTTGATAAGACGTCGTGCGCGAGCGGAAGTCAAGGAACTCTCGCGCAGAGATAGCGAGAGCGCCCGCCCGCAGGCGCGGCAGCACAGGTCGGGCCATATATTTGATTTATTCGGTCATGGATGATAACACCTATATCATGATCCACTTTTGGCCGTTATTGGGTTTGCTTGACTAGCGGTCACGACGGACCCGACGACTCGGAAACTTTCAAGCTTGTTCGGTCGTTCCGAATGGCAGGTGTCTTATCTCACCCCGCAGCGCAGTGAAGGCCTGCAAACACGTGATGCAACGGTACATTACTGCACATATTTTTCGTGACTGTTCTAATCAAACTTCATAATTCTCCATGATTAGGTAGGTTTATTCTTGATATGAACTAGGGTTCCTTGAAATATCTGGGATTGCTCCCGATCCTTGATATGATAGATGAAGCTACTGTAGAGCTTCGATGCTACATTAGTCGGGTAGGCCAAGAGCCGCGCGGATATTAGTCGTCCGCCGTTGTTCTGGAACCACTTTTGGGCCGTAGATAGGCAACGATCATCTTGCCAGTTATAATATCACTAGTATAATTTTTATTGATGATAACGAGCCTTGAGGCATTTTCATTTTAAGTTATGGGTTCGAAATGGGCAGCAATTGTCAAGAGAATGACCTGACAAAGGTGGGTGTGGCGGCTATGCATGAGCTATGTTCATCACAAACGAAATCACATCATTTTGGTTGTCGGATTAAAGTTGGTGGATATGTTCCAATACAGTCCCCCCAGCGGGAATGACGACATGAAGTTGTTGGTTGTCAAATGGCAGGCAAGTGATTAGTCCTCAGCCGATGTATATTGAGCACAGGACAATTGAGATCAGCTACAATCCCACGAGTCCTTCGTTGATTCCATATATATAGGTAGCTTAAAAGACGGCGCAAATCGATTGGAAACCGTAATGTAAGTTCATTGCCATACTAGTAATATGGAATTTCCTCCATCAGCAAGATCCGGAAGCACATATATTTCATACCTCTTGGTATCAGTTCGTGCCCACGTATCGCCGTAAACTCCACTTTTCGATGCAAAGCCAGCAACGCCTTTTGTCAAGCAAATATGATCCCAACCCAGCAAGTTAACACAGACCGTAGTCGACCAACCCCAGCAGATACCTACACTATCTGCTGTGCTCTGGGATGAGCGATATTAAGCCGTTCCACGGGGTTTCGCCTTGGCCTTAGCCTTCTCCTTCTTGTCTTCCTTCAGCTTCTTCCTCTTAGCTTCGTTCTGCTCCTCTAGCTTTCGCTTATGCGCAGCCTTCTCTTCGTCTGTCTTAGGAATGACCTTGAAGAAGCCTTCCAGACGAGCCTGTTGCGAACTCTTGGTAGCCTTCTCCAATCTCGCACCACCAGCGCGGACTCTGTCCTCGTTGAAGCCCTTGTCGACCGCTAAGAACTTGACGAGTCCCTCGATATCGGGCTTCTCCCACTTGAAATCGCAGAGAGCGTCATCTGCCTTTCGCACATCAGGCTCGAAGAACAGAGCTCGCGCGTCCTCGAAAGGCCAGTCTTCGGGTAGTGTGTACTTTGAGTCCCCCTTGATGTATTCGACCACCTTCTCAAGTGTACCGTATTGACGTATCAACTTCAAGGCGGTGCTAGGTCCAATCTTGGGAATGGGGTCGACGTAGTCGCAGCCGAGCAGAATGCAGAGATCGACGAACTGCTTTCATTAGCGATTTCTCAACACGTGACTTCAAATTATATTGACTGACCTGCTTGCGATCCATGTTCAATCCCTCGAGGACCTTATCCAGGTGGATTTCTTGGATAGGCTCCTTTCTCTGCTCGCTGAAGGTCAAATGGCGGAGCAAGACTGGGCTATCGAAACATAGCGTGTCCATATCCTCACTTGCCGCTGCATACACCTTTCCAGCTCTTGCAAGAACGGCGCACTGCGCCTCAGCTTCTGTTGGCGCGACGATATATGGAATGCCCATCAGCTTCAACAGTTGCTGACACTCGGCATTGTGCTCCTTCGTAACTCTGACGGTTCGGCGGGAGAACTTCTCGACGTCTTCGGCTGTACCGGTTTCCTTGGCTTCTTCCAGTCCCTCCTTTGCCTCTGCCTTGCGCTGGAAACGACGAGCCAGCTCGCCCGACTTCAGTTTGGGTGGTGCACCGTCGAATACGTAGAGGGGCTTGATACCATTGTCGACCATTCGCAAGGTACGGTAGAACATGCCCATAAGGTGGGATGTGGTGTCGCCAGACTCGTTCATTAATTGCTGGCCATCGGATCGGACTGCAATCAAGAAGCTGTAGATGCTCATGGAACTGCTTGTGAATTAGTCTCTATTCGGGGAATCGGACATAAATTACGTCTACACATACGCATCCTAGTATTACAACATTAGCTATCAATTATCCTCAAGCTTCTAGAAACAGAAATACTCACAATTGCAACCTTGCGACCGAACTGATTCTTGATTTCGCCCTCCTTGATGGCGCTGGGAGCCTCCTCCTTGATCACCGAAAAGAGGCCTTTAATACCCATGATGACAGTTCTCTTTGCGATATCCCTGTATGAATTCGGCGACGATTAGAAACAATCAAATTGAGAACCAGTAGGGACTTCGCTGGTCGCTGCAGAAGGTGAGAAAGAATAAGTTCGGGGTAGGTGGAGTGATGTCACGATAGATGCGAAACTGACGCGCCCTAAATTGAATTCGACAACCAGACGCGCCTTCTAATCGTAAAAAGTGGAGAGCTCAGGCTGGACCTTCACGCAATTACTGGTAAAGCTGTGCAGAAGTGGTCCGTGCATGTATAGTACCTGCCTCCTTATTTTCCCATTTCCACATCAATCGAATAGGAAAAATTAGCTAATTATGAATTTAACGCCGACTCATTCCTTCTTTTTGTTCCCGGTAAATGCCTAAATCCCGTATTCAATGACAGAGTCGGTAGTAGAAGGGAAAGGTGTGTTGCCCCTTTCGAACTGGAACTGGCTGGGCATTCCCCTGGAAAACGCTGTCGAGCCGGAAAACCAGTCCGACAGCCTCGCATTAACAACATGGGTCGTCGATCAGCTTCGCAAGAGCACTAAAAATGACGTACGGGATTTAATAGAAGACACAAAGGTTCGAATAATCATCCCAGCTCAATTCAGTAACTATCGATTAACTAGATTAGACTGTCAAGCGTCTGATAGAGCTCAAGGAGCTTAGACAAAATGGAAACAAGCTGTTGGCCAAGTTGGATTTGAACCGCCAACAGAAGATGTCTGCAATGGCTGCATATCTGACGCTTGATCCAATAAATACGGAACCGTGCCAACAATGCACCAACAGGAAATCAAAGGGGCCTTGCAAGGAATGCATTTCCGGTGGTTCGACTGTTTTTAACGGCGCCTGTACCAACTGCCAATTCTCTAGCACCGCTTCTTCTTGCTCGCTTTACACTAGTAAGGCTATACACTAATCCATGGACGTTGGATTATCTCCTAATAAGTTATAGGTAATTTTAAGAAAGAAGGTAAGAGCAAGAAACGAGCTCTGTCAGATATGTCACAGACCGAAAAGGCTGAGCAGTTTGAACGCATACTCGACACGCTTGAGGAGTTCACTTCTAGAGACCTTGAGAAAATAGCGAATTGGATTAGGAAGGAGCTTGAGTCCCGTGAACCTGGTCATGAAGGGGATAAAAGAAGGAGAACCTAATTACCATTTTACCTGCATCGTGAACATTAGCAAGTCACAGGCAGCTCAACCCACCACTGGCAGCAATCCCACGAAGCAGAGAGATGAAACGGCACAACCACTTATATCGAGATATCCCCGTCAATTGTATGAATCTTCGAAGTTTCTAAAGCTTGCTCCGACTAGATGGTTCTCAAATAGTATACTTATATCTCGGACTTTCATCTCCAAGCTCGGCAAGCTCATCCTCAGATAAATGCTCATGAATAGGTTTCAGCGGCCCCTCCTCACGTTTCCTGTTCTCTCTAGCAAACCAGAACCATAGGAACGCATATATACAAGCGGCCATTCCCACAAGCGATAAAGAGACAGCATTTCCCACGATATAACGCGGGCCGTCCTTACTAGGGCTAACGAAGGTTTAAGTATTGAGTTATTGATATGGATACGAACATTCCAGACTTACTATATAAATGATGACATAATGCCAGCGGCGTTGCCGGAGGTGAGTTGCATGCCGTTAGCAGTCGTGCGCTTACCATATCGTGGTGTATTATTCGGTAGCTAGATCCGTGTTAGCCAACGCGATAGGAACCAAGGAAATACTCAAGACTAACCCAAGCTAATGGCAAGCCGACAGTAACGTACAACCCAGTAGCTACTAAGAAGCAACTTAAAAAAGATTAGCTAAACCCATGGAACCAATTGAATGATCAACCATACCCAAAATAGTGTACGCCTGCAGATGAATCTGATAGGAGTACGCCATATCCGACCACGCTAATAGCACCAAATATCACGGTGAACATACCGCGCATCTGCCTTCGATCCGACAGGTATGCAATACCCATGTAGGTTACCGCGCCGACAAAGTAACACGGTATGGTCAATAGCTGAATCTCCGCAGTCGACCATTTCCCAAGGCCGCGTATAATTGTTGGCAAGAAAGTCGAGTAGCCTGGATTCCTGAATTAATACCCCTATTGTCGAAACCCCTGGACCGGGAGATCAACACTCACCATAGAGCAAGGTGTCCACACCGAATTGACCAAGACAGAACAGCCAGATCTTCCAGTCCTTGAATGCGGCAAGCATGTCATTCTTGCTGAACTTCAGCGAACTTTCCGTAACTCCGTAATGACGCAGATGCCTTGCGTTGGCGAGCTGCTTCTCCTCGGGCGTCAAGAAGTAAGCATGATCGATATCATTAGGTAGGAAGAAAAGGGAGACCACACCCAGCAAAATGCTCGGCAGACCCTCGATGATGAAAATCCATCTCCAACCGCTATAGCCAGCGATGCCATCCATCTGGCCAATCCCATAAGCCAGCAGTCCACCTAATGCGCCAGCAATGGCAGCGCTAACGAAAAGGTAGCCAACACGTAGAGCCAGTTCTTGCTTTGTGTAAAAGAATGTTAGGTAGACGTTGAGTCCGGGAAATAATCCTGCTTCGACGACTCCAAGGATTAGGCGCACGGCAATGAGGGCTCCATAGCTGTGGACTAAACCGGTACACGTAGCTATGACACCCCAACCAAAGGCGATGAATGCAATGTATCGCGACGGAGTTAGGGGTTTTAGTACCAGATTTGAAGGTACTTCGAACAGTAGATCTACGAGGCGTTGGGATTAGCACACTTATAAAGAGATGCTATCTGCGTTTCGAGACACTCTAGCTTCTGTTTAGAAAGGGATGACTAACACGTGACGAAGAAGATGGAGACGGCCACCTGGAACTGATTTCCTACCAGTCCAAGGTCCCTCTCCATGTTGTAAAGACGTGCATTGCCAATGTTCACACTAAAAGCTAATTAGGAATGAATCCCTTGGGTAAACGGCTAGTGGAGCAGGTACCGGTCGAGGAAGCTAAATGTGTCTACATAGCTTAACATTAGCAGCTATATTCACGATAACAACTAGGAGAACTATCAAGCTATTGAGCTCGAAATCTGCTTCTAGGTTGACTTCATGTGATCTTTTGGGGACTTATGAAAGGCGCTGGGTAACCAACAAAGTAGCATGACGAGAGGGATAACGTGCGCGTCAATCTTGCGCAGAAGCTTCCTCTCATCTACGCCGAACGTAGGGTCCGTGCCGATCCCGGCGTCGGCATCCTGCACATTAATTTTCGAGTCCGACATGTTTGGCGTATCGGCGGTCATTGTATAGGAAGAATAAAGTTTCGATGAGATTTCGAGCCCTTAATTATGAGTGAGGGAAGTTCGGCCCGGCCTGGAGGAAAACCGAACGAAAGGGCTTAATATTCGGACTGAGTCAACTGTATCAAATTGTAGTGTGACTATGGCATTGCTCGTGCCATTGAAGATCAAAAAATTCCCCGGCTGGCTCCACCAAAAGCGCCGCCCGCGCTACTGAGGTAGATAGCTACAGTAGTCTGATTTTTTACGTCAGGATTATCCGCCGAGCCGAGTCGCAGGAGATAAGGGAATATCGCAGCAATGCCTGCCAGGCCGTTTGAAAAAGGTATGGATGTAATGTGGCTATACTATGATACGAACGGATGGCAAGAAAGAAGTTTGGCCTGAGTGGTTCCGGTTATCCAACCATCTTAAGCTTCGATAGAATGCCTGACACACTTAATTTCAGCCCCAACATTATGGGCTGCATCTAGACACCAGCTTGCTTGCTGCTCATATACGTAACTCCGAACTGATAGCCCACGATGAAGAATTATTAAGCACGTAAGTAAGCGAGTAGCTCCAAACGGGTGCAGATGAACTAAACGGGTCAATTCCATTGGATGGGTGAGCGGGACAGAGAATCGCATGTATTTTAGGTGAAGCCAAGACGATCTGGTAGGGGTCGAGACCCAGCGCAGATAAGATAATCATCAAGAGTGGGTAGAGTGGGGGTCAGCTAACCTGAGAAAGTCTGACCGAGGGATTGGAGATCAAGATAAGCTCAACCTGAATTATGGAAGTCAAAACTCAATCTGTTGATCATCTAATTGGGGAAATCACAGATCTCCGGCCACTCGCATCATCACCATGACGGCAGCTTCATTTAACGCGAGCCCTCACTTATTTCGAGCACAATAAAACAAGGTAATTGCCTAAGGTGTTCAATCAACATGGGTATCTAAGGTATGGATAGCAAATACTCAATTTATGTCTCACATAGCTCAATGAATAGTCTGTCTATCCCGTTCGTCAGAAGCAGATTATCATGCTAGATGTTGAGCCCCTAATAAATATCACGTCCCTTCCGTCTCTTATGTCTTTTTTCCATTAGACATAACCTCCTGTCCACCCGCTTTAAGAGCTGGACTTCGTGGCAGCTCGGAAACGGCGGCGCTCATTCTCCAGCTCTTCCTTCAGGTCAGCGATGGCACGAAACGGTCGAAGCGGGCCTGAAAGGTCGATAAGACCGTCGGGATTATCAATTGGGAAAGGCATTCGATTCGGGATTGTGATTCGCTCACCACGCTGGTCGACTTCGCCTTGGTTTATTTCGTCGATACCCTCAATCGGATCGAAGTCGCCCTCCACAGCGCTTGGCTCTTCATACTTTTCGAGGAAGGTATATCCCCATTCGTCATATGTAGATGGTTTAACAGAAGTGGGCGGCATTTCGTCTCCTGTGATCCGTCTGAATGTCGCGCTATTGAAAATATGGACCGGGATAGCAATTGTCATGTCGCTCATCCAGCAAGAAGCCGGCATGTCATCCTTTTCAACGACTCTCGGGATAGTACCACTTGGTACAACGGCTAGATCGAAGTCCTCGTAACTGTCTGGTTTGGGCCCTCTGATCGCTAGCGCCCCAAAAGCCGTGGTACCAAAGCCCGAAGACGAACACTCACTGATGTTAGGCTCAACATCACGCACAGCATTCTCTAGATGTACCACGACGGTACTCTCCTATATCAAGCAATGCGTCAATTCTAGGAATTCCTCGCGTCCTGCCATCTCTCACTTACATCTTTCATGTGCAGATTACCCAAAATGTCATCTATAGGGAGGTTAGTAGAGTTCTCTGAGATAAAGCGCTTACTCACGATCCGAGAGCTCTTTGCCTTCGTGAATCAGCTTTTTCCCATTTAATTGAATTCCTCGAAGATCATAAACCATATCCCTGACTTGAGAGATAGTTGAATACCAGGGCAATCTCGCCCTTGCGACTTCTCCTTCAGGCCTGTTGATGACAAAATTCAGAGATCTACATGCCCGAGGAATCAACGGTGTAATCTCGAGTCGTAAACTTCCGGGAGCATCTTCTCTCGTGAGTTCTGCCTCCACACTATATCCAGTACCCATAGGTGTAGCGACGATTCGTCTTACGACGCCAGGAGAAATAGCGATATCATCGACCGCGCGCCGTGGAGGGGTGACGACATAATCCTGGATGTTCTTGCCTGCCCTGTGGAGGTAAGAACGCCGACGCCAAGTCTCCTCAGTCTCGGTGCTAGACTCGCCAGATATGACGTTTACTCCACCAGCGTAAATCTTTATCATAAAGGGATTCTCAGCAATGAACTTAATCACCATCCCTTCTCTCTGGTACATTGGCAGGAAGACACCACCCTTTGCCGTCATCTCCGGAGGAAGGCAGTGAGCGTAGTCCTGTATCTTGAAGAGCGGGAACGCACCCACAATAACCCGGCGCCCTTCAAGCTCGTCTTCGGGTACATGGAGAATGGAAAGAAAACAGATGTAAAGATTTTGAAATTCGGCTACTCTTGAGTTGTCCGGTTTGAACTCCAGTTCAATAGTTCTGCTGTACTCTTCATCAGGCCTGCTGTACTCGAGACCGCATCGATACTGGCCCTCTGAGAGTGCCATTTTAATGCTCCTATCACTATGAGAGCACCACGTGTACTTTGCTGATGCTTTGGTGATTCTGGTTCAGTTATCCCGGAAGAAACTCACGCGTAAAGGTCAGTTTAACAGCTCGCTCACAGCATACGATGAGAATAGGAGCTCACCGATGACACTTACTCAATTGAATTTCAGTGATCTGTCAAATGCCTATTGAGGATGTCGTTTTTCATGCAGTTTTTACCAAGATAGAAAATCATACGCAGGTCCCTAAAATATATAGATTCTTCTGTAAGAAAGGAACCCAAAGTCGAACCGGGCAGAAGCAGGATATGCCATCCTATCCGACGATTCTTTGAGGTATTCTTTCATGCAACTCATTTCCCAAACGGCCAGGCAGTCAACCCCTTTATACATATATAGAGTCGGCCTGCTAGCTAAAGAGAATTAGCTTTGGTTACCTACTCCTAGGAGGTCCTTTTAGTATCGAAGAGCACCTAGAACCGGTATGTTCGTCTGTAGATACCTGAATATTCATGATATAGGCTCTATTAGGTAGTTACCCCTATACAGTGGGCATTAGATTGGAACAGAGTCGATGTGATGGGAACTCATCTAGAAGCCCCTGAGCGGCATTTAGATCAATGACAAACACCACAAAGCCTCGGTCACCGTTTCAAAATAAGAAGAAAGACGAAATATTTCAGTAAAAGTCATGTAAATTGGCTTGCTAATATCTAAACCGAAAAATGGATCAAAGACGCCCCTAATATATGCCAAAGATGCCGATCTAGGTATCTACGCGATAATCCCCGCCTTCTCGTCTACATCTATCGAACTGTGTATCCTCCATCAATAACAATATCGGCGCCAGTGGTGTATGTGCTAGCATCACTAATGAGATACACATAAGCAGCCTTCAGCTCCTTAGCGTCACCTGCTCGGCCCATGGGGACCATGGAGTACCACAGGTCTTGCGTCTTCTTCTCGATGAAGTCAGACAGGCCGGTGTCAATATAGCCAGGAGAGATGGAGTTGACGCGAGCGAAGTCGCGCCATTCGTTGGCAAGGGAGCGAGCCATATGGATACAGCCGGCCTTGGCAACATTGTAAGACGTCTGCTCCTGGGGAAAGTTGGCGATGTGACCAGACATAGAGGCAGTGATGACAAAGGAACCGTGACCCTGCTTCTTGAAAATAGGGCCAACAGCCTTAGCGCAGTATGCGGTGCCGTTCAGGTCGATGTTAACAACCCTATCCCAATCCTCCTTGGAGGCTTCGATGATACCGCCATCAGCAGTCGCACCAGCATTAGCGATGAAACCGTCAATGTGGCCGAAGTCCTTCAGCACATCATTGACGAGCTTCTCGCACTGTGCGTATTCGCTTATGTCGCACTTGTACGCCTTGGCCTTGACGCCGTACTCCTTCTCCAATTCCGCAACGTTCTTATCAGCACCCTCCTTACGGGTGGAGTAAGTGATGGCGATCTCGGCGCCCATCTCAGCACATCCACGGGCAGCCTCGATACCCATTCCTCGTGGGCCAGAGGCGCCGGTGATGACGATGACCTTGCCCTTTAGGCTGAGAAGGTCGAGCAGCTTGCTTGCTGTGGGTATTTGCTGAGGCATGTTTGCGACTTGTCTGGTTTGGTTTGGTTTCTGAAATATTAGTAAGACGTCCAGAAGTAAACTGAAGACAGGTTAATAGACGATTAGAAGGTCGATAGGATGAGCTGATATAAGAAAAGGGGACAGCCCCTCCCCCTCAGGGTACCAAAGTAGGTTCTTATATGTCCAATGCGAGTCAGCGAGCCGTTGGTGGGTATGGTGTGGATATAAGTGGAAACATAGTCCAACGTCCACGCTGCCAGGAATCGCAGATGATGTCATTCACGCAAAGCAGTGATAAAGTCCACCACTGATATCGGGGCCATTGGCTGTATTTTGCGTCTGGTTGCATTCAGCATATGCATGAGTATCATGAGCTAGGTGGTCTGAGTAAAGCCCATCACCTAGGTCTCCCGCCCCGCTCCGGGCTCTACTACATATGGTAAGTCAGGACACCCGGATGGTCCCCGTCTCCTTGGATCGGAAGGCGGAACCAAAGTTGATTTGACCAATATGAGTGTGATATTCCTACCTTGCCTGTTAGAGGAACGAGAGGACTTCCATTGTGACGAGCTGCAGGATGTCTATGTTGATCAGCGTATCTGAAGAGCGTCAAGTAGACTTGCTGGACCGGACATAGCGCAATCCCACAGGTTTTGAAACAGGAGACGGATTTCTCGTACCATACACCCTGATTTATAAGCCCTAGTGTTGCAGAGAGTTTGCCGATCCAGGAACGCTTGTACGTCGATCTTGTCGATGACGAGAGATGGTCAAAAGTCGCCAGGATTTCCTAGTAAGCGTCAGGTACATTTCTCAACGTTATCGATAGCATGAAACACAGTATAAGAAATTTGACAGAGATATTAAAATATCGGTTCTGATAAGGTGAGATAGTCACTAATGCCCCGATAAAGACGTATCTACCGGGGAAATAATAACCCGCTACCAACAAAATACCTGCAGTTGAATCTTGAACCTTGATGTCTTCAATGTTTTTTTAATATCTCAGTGGACAACTCAATTCGCGTCAATCCTTTAATCCTGTGCACACAGCTCTTCTAGCTCATAGATTGATAGATTCATATTATTATATCTTATCCGTCGCCTCTTCATGTGCGAATCTACAGCGCATCCTATTGCCTCTTCAAGGTGGTGAGACCAGTGAGCTCATCAGGACCGAACCACATCTTCCGAGCTCTGAGTTCACGTTATTAGTGAACATCATCTCTTCTATTCTTCCTCACGCTCGCTCGTATTCGATGCTTCCACTTCTGAATATCCTGCAGCGTGTGCCATAGAGTTAGCTACGGAATCCAGCAGCTTCCTAATATCATCCATTCCCGAGTCACCGGCAGCCATGAGCGCTGTTATTCCCGCTGCGTCGGGAACTATCGGGTCAGCACCGGCCTGTAGTAATAGCTCTACAATGTAATGCTTGTGAGAAGTCTCGCTTGAAGCCGAATCTGCCATCAACGCTGCTATAAGCGGCGTTCGGTCGTTTGGCCCCTTAATATTAGGGTCGGCCTTCGCGGACAGCAGAAACTCCACCATTCTATCGTTGCATTTTTCACAGGCTATGTAGAGCGCGGTCCTACCGGAGCCATCGAATCGATTGATCAACTCAGGCGAACGTTCTAACATGACTTCTGAGGCCTTGACGCCGCCCCAGCTCGATTGGCACTGATGCAAGGGCGTCATGCCGTTGCCAGCCAGGGCATTAACATCCGCATTGTGTTGTATGAGTAGCTCGCATATATCTCCGTTGCCCATAAAAGCCGCGACGTGAAGAGCTGTCCTTCCATGCTTATCCCGCTCCTCAAGATTTGTATCGTGTTGAACCATAAGTCTCAGAACATTGATATTCTCTTGCAGGATAGCCAGATGTATCGGTATCGTCCCCGTTTTCGGATCTGGTTGATCGAACTGGAAAAGCGGGTTATCAACATCCATTCCCTGGTCCCTGCACCACTCGTGGGCATCTTTTAGACCATCGTCCGCTCTGGGCGGGCCTTTATTCAGCTCTATGCGCATGTGTACGCTTCGGTAGATCCGTTCCTGTCCACCTCTAAAATTGATTCCTAGTTGTACTATATCGCCATCATTGACGAGAAAAGCATCAGACTCGTCGCCTGGATCACTCAAGCGGAGGTGATTCAGAAATGTGCCGGATGAACTTTTAACGTCCTTCATGTACCATTTTCCGTTCTCGACCCAAAACTCGCAATGCCGACGGCTCACCACCTTGGTTTTAAAACCAACGGGATCAACAGCTAGCATACCTGGAGATATAGGATACTTGTCTTTCCGTTCAGAATATCGGCCAACCCTAACAATTTCCTTGCCTGTAGGCAATACGCGGAATATTGGAGAGAAGGGTAGACGCGGCTCGTTCGATTTTCGTATGTCGTAAGATGGGAAAAAACATATGCTAGGCGACGTATCATCCGTGACGGCGTCTCTCTTTCGGTCAGTTTCGGCTTTAGATACCGATTCAGACTTCGAATTCAGATCCTGGCCAGCGGGAGCCGGTTCGAAGACATCAGGCTTAGATGGATCAATGGTCGGGTCCGATTTCCCAGTAAGGGGTTCTGAGTCCAATGCGTTGCTCGGAGTTTCCAAATCATGTCCGTCCTTCTCAGTTGCAGAACCCAAACTATCACTCCTTTCGCTCCCCATACTAGCGTGGTCAGCATCTTCGCTAGACTTCGGCACTACGAAAATGGCGAGCTGTTCTTGATGAGTGGCGACGTGCCTCTTGAAGCGAGACCTAGAAACAAGCGTATAATCATCCGCTTGGATGAGGGACTTATCTTCGCCATGTCTCTTCGTCTTGAGCACTTCAGCCCACTCGTCACAAAAAGGACAGTCATGGGCTTCGAAGTGATTTGGTACCACTCGACCGGCCTCAGCCAACATTGAAATCTGCTCGGTAGCGAAGTTTCCATGAGAAGATTCGACGTGTAATGTCAGGGAGGCCTTGCTATCAGCATCCTCATTACATAAGGGGCAGATGTACTTTGACCGATGCACTAATAACTCGTGATCAAACCAAGTATTGCGATCACGGAACAATTCATGCGCACATCCTTGTCCCCCAATTGTGCAAACGTATGCCTTAAGATCATTGAAGGCATGATACCTAAGCCAAGTTAGTCAAGCGCAATGAAGACGGCGGTGGAGAATTGATATACTTCCAAGCCTTCTCTCTCCGAAATGACTGAAGAGTAAAGCATATAGGGCACTCAAAAGGCTCTGAATCAGGGGATAACTCCTCTAGACTGGGTAGTGTAAGACTCATAGTAGATTCGAATGTTGTCGACGCAGTCGAATACGATACTGCATCTTCTTCCTCTGCTACATTTAGCTCCAATTTCGCCAATTCAGAAGACCCGACGGGAAGCATAGTAGTGGCTTTGCTCGATAGCTTCGCAGTTGTTCTGTCTTCCAAGTCGTCTTCTAGGTCGCCTCCTGGGACTGCTGGGGATTCATCAATAACACGACCTAATCGAGTCTTGTGGTCGCGACAGTATTTTATGTACTGCCTCCTTTTCGCATTCGCGCTTCCAAGTCGTTCTGCTAGTTCTTGAATGTCCGGTCCGCACAGCTTCGGGTACTTGTGTCGGACATAGTCAATATCAAACCATGCCGGGAATGCAGATTCCGAATGTTGAAGAGCGCGCTGGAATCGATCCCGAGGACTGGCTTTTCGAACTAAAATGCCGATCCTAAAAAGAGATCGAATACATTGCGATATCACCTCTAGAAGGCTCTGGGCCTCGTCCAAATGATAAGGGCTTGGAATAGAATCATTTTCAATTTCGATCTCGCTACCCACTTCGCTGTCGTCGGGAGTCCGGAGCTCTCGATTAGGGTGATTGCCTAGGCTTATTTCCATCACTGCGTGATCTATCAGTCTCTGCTGCTGAAGGAGGATGACCGCACCTTACAATCATCAATCGCTTCCTGAAGATCATCGAGAAATTCACAGATCTGATCTCGAATCTCGGGGGCGGCAGATAGGCGAGAGTCTAGAGAAAGCCTATTTGTCGGCTCATGAAGAGCGCCCAGGTTTCCGGTCCATAATGAGTATCTATCCAGTACGTCCTCGATGGCATCGGGTCGTATCAGCAACTGATCCTCCTGGGTTTCCTTTTGAATTTGGCATTTCAAATTCTGAAGACTTTTCTTGACCTCGCAACTCCGCTCCGCAATACTTCTGCCTTGTCGTCGGAGGGCAGACATGGCAGGCGTCGCTAAACTACATGGTTCTCGCTTCAATGAAGGACGGCTGGTTAGAAGATGGTGCATTTGCAAGTCCTAGATCCGTGACAGTCAGCTGGATCACACAATTAATTCACAGCGTTTCAGCCAGCCTTGCGTGTGATTGGACCATCCATGCGCCCCATGTCGCAGCGGTTCGAAACCCCTCACCTCTAATTGTCAGCTGAGAGCACAGTTTTCCTCATCTTCATAGAGCGTAGCATGTCTCATTGTCCGACAGTATTCGATGTCGGGGTTTGAGATTGCCGGTGTCGTCTTAGGCGCTTTCCCATTAGCCATCGAGGCTCTTGAGAAGTACCGGGAAGTCTTTAAGCGCGTCGGGCTCTTTTATAAGATTAGAGTTGAATACATCAAGTGCGAGCATAACCTCAAATTCCACCGAGCATCCTTTACGGGCCATCTCAGGCGACTCTTACTACCATTGATCGAGGATGACGACAAGATAAAAGATTTGCTGTCTAATCCAGGAGGTACATTTTGGAAGGACCAGGAGACTATAGACCTTCTTCAACGTCGATTAGGCGAAGAATCGTATGGACTCTTTGTAGACTGCATTGAGGGTGTCAAGGACGTCATGGGGAAGCTCAACAGTGAACTAGTATTGGACTCTACAACGGTACAGGAGTCTCTTAGAAAGCCAGTACGTTTGTGAGAATATATAGAACAAGACCAGCTGTTGCTAACGATCACCACTAGAAGCCCACAGCACCTGGGACCCGCCTCAAGGAGTCGGCTACCAAAGCGAACATACAATTTCAGATGTACAAACTCAAGTTCAGTAACGGAGAAACTGTTAGAACTACACTCTTTAAGGAGCTGGAGCACTATGATTCCCAGCTTACAAGGTTACTGGATATGAACGACAAGGAGACGGAACTGGCGAAGAAAAGACCTTTGGCTACTAATTCATCGTCTAGCGATACGGCCTTATGCAACTTCTGGATACACGCCAATGCACTTTTCAAAGCCCTCGCCTCTGCATGGACTTGCTGCTGCCAGGATAAACACTTAGCGGAGTTATTATTGCAACACAGGACGAGTAAGAAGAAGGAATTTAGTATGCTGTTTGCTAAACATAACTCCTCGCGCTGGCAGATACAGAAGGCTCTAATAACAGAGAAAGATGGCAACAATGTTCAAGCAGCCCTTACAAGCAATCCCGTCATCACGAATGTTGCCATCCACCAGCCTCATCATAGAACAAATACCCCCCGAAGACCGGCCTTAAGAGCGAGCAATCCAAATCCACAGGCACCACGTTCACCGTGAGTAAGAGTCGCATACCCAAGTTCTTTGAACTAACTCGGTGTCAGAGCCAGAGTAAACCATACGATCGCGCTACCAGATACCCGCTCCGATAACGACAATCCAATCTTGAGCCTCTGTACTTCATTTGACCAGATGGGCTTGAACGATGACTGCTGCGGTTATCTCACCGAGGAAGACTGCAGATATTACGTATACCGAGTATCACAGCAGCAAACCGAAAACTTCGACAGTGTCACGATCGACCAGATACTTCGAAAAGAAGTCTCACCTCCGCCGAGTCGGCGTCAGCGGTACGCGCTGTCCTTTATCTTAGCATCGTCATTCCTCCAGCTACTCAACACTCCCTGGCTCCCCGAATCGTGGAGCAAATCGGACATCGTTTTCATCAGCGACGAAAATAATCCCAGTGTGCTTCTTCTCGATCAGCCGCATCTGAAGCGCGACTTCATCGTTTCGGGTGTATCTCAGGACGACCAGCAACCTCTTTCCTCGCCGTCTGCAACAATAAACCAGAATAGAGGGGCAAGGACGTTCCGGTCCCTAGAACTACTAGGTATCGTTCTGCTAGAGCTATGTTTCGGCCAGCTACTAGAAGACCAGCCGTGTCGTAAACGCTGGCCGTCCGGAGATGATGAGATGCAGAAGTACGCGTTTGACTTCGTCGCCGCTCGGCAGTGGAACGACGAAGTCAACGAGGAGGCGGGCCCCGACTTCGATGAAGCGATTAGATGGTGCTTCGAGGGGCACCGTAACACGCCACCTGAAAATTGGCGTCAAGAAATGCTGCGGCATGTTGTCCAGCCAATTGAGAGATGCCATAGGTATCTTTCTGAGGGACGATGAGCAAGATGGCGGGACTTTGGAGAATATAATTAAAATATAATTACAAGTCACACCAGGGCTGACGATGTAGGGCGCAGAGTTACTAAAGGCCTAAGGTCAATGCATCTTCGCCCCTGGGGATATCGCGTTTATTCAGACTAAGAAGTTACGGCGGCAGCTGACAACAAAGGATCATTTCGATTAAACAAATATAATGTACACCATACTAGATCGGCCAATGAGTATACTGATTAACCCTTATCACAAAGTGTAGCCGCGGCGCTCCATCCATACCGACACCCAACCCCCCAATTTCGCAGACAGGTCCGAGTTCTCGATCGCAAATACCCAACCCCACCAGTCCGGGATTCGAGATGCCTAAAGTGCAACACAAATTTCACCTAGCCGAGAAAATAAGACCTAGTGGTACCTGAGTCATGAGATTCCTTGAAGTTCTACGCTGTTCTGGATTTCAATATCCCGCCGGGAACACGATAATGACAAGGCTCCGGCATTCGCGCAACGGCTGACTACGTAGTCAGCCGTATACCGCACGCAAGATATAACCCACTACGCTGGGCTTATGATCCAACGCTATAGCGATCAATGGTCGCGAAGATGTAGGCATGCAGACACCAGCTAGGGCAGGTATCACGTAATCCATAAACAGCTCTATGCAATGCTGCAGGTTATACAAGCCACCAGTAAGCTAGGTACGTAGGGCGGCCCGGCCGGACCCTCATTTAGACATACATGTTGCCGAACCGCCTCCGGCCAAATTCCCACCATACTGGGTCATATGTACCTCCTATATACATTCAGTCCTACATGCACGACATTCCTATTCCTTGGTTTTGTCCGTAGCACCAGTCGCCTCCTGATGGCGTTCGGTGAAGATTAGTTGTTGGTTCCAGAACATCCCCACAGCCCATCTTGCGTGCTTGAATCTATTGTTAGTCTTTGGAGACGTAATGTCGAATCGTCTAAGGAGCTCGACGCAAAGCTTTTGCATCTCTATCTGAGCATAGTATTTGCCCGTGCACTCGCGATCACCATAACCCCACCACATCCCGTACTTTTCCATCCTCTTAATATAAGCCTCGTGGGCCTTGGGGTCCATTCCGGACTCAGCCTGGATCCATCGTTGTGGCATCCAGACGTCGGGGTCAGTTCCAAAGATGGACTCATCGCGGTGGATAATATAGGGACTTGCACCCATCTGAGTGCCAGGAGGAACGTACACTCGGTTATTGAACAAATGGTATCCGGGCTCGCTGACAATACGAGGCAGGATGGTTTGCGCAGGTGCATCCCTGCGTAGTGTCTCCTTAATGCAAGCCATGAAAAAGGGGAGGCGGGTCGTTTCTTCGTAAGTCACAACCGGCTTAGAAAGTTGACCAGCGCGATCAGCGGCTTGAATCTCGGAGACGACGCGCTCGTACGCATCGCGGTGAGTAATCAAGTTATCAATGAGAGGAGAAATGAAAGCCGACACGCCGTCAAGGGTAGCAGCCGTGAAAGTGATAACTTCAGCCTTGAGGTCCTCTCTCGAAAATTGGAACTCACGAGGATTCTTCGCCGGGTCAAGGCTATGGTTCATGTGTTAGTACGTCTTGCATGTTGGATTAAAGCTGGAGCAGCTTACTCGTCGAAAAATAATTTTTGATCTTTCAACTTCTCATCAGTTTGGCGAAGGTCCACCATCTTATCAAAGTTCTTGCACAAATCATTAGTGTACGTTTCCATAACTTCGGAGTAGAAGAGCTGTACCGAGAACAAGTTGTCCATATCCCTGAACGTTTTTGTCCGGGACCAGATGTACTTCCTCCAAAGAGGATGCCGGAGCAATGGTGTCAACCAAGTCATCACGGCCGCTTTCGCTGACATACTGTAAACGCCTTGGAGCGAACCCAGCAGACCGTCAACGTCGCGACCTTGGGCAACACACCCCCTAGGGATGCCATAGACGAGATGAGTCCATACATCAGTTAAGAACCACCTGCATTATACCTCTCGTCAGTATGCCAACTTTATGTTAAACTATACCTAGTGAATTGCGTGCTTTAAGTGCTTACCTTAAATGATCGGAGAAGTCGATTGCTTTGGGATTCCCAGATCTGTCTCGAATCTTGCAACATAGCTCATCAATACGCTCACTAATCTTTCCTTCATGAAAAGTCTTCATGACATTCATAGAACACTAGGCAAAGACATATTGTCAGCTGGTTAGGAGGGATGCCGAGAGCTTGAGATCCATACGCAGGGAGCAACAAGGCGTTTCTTCGCGTAGTGGTCTTCATGTTTGAGCGACTGAAACATCGCTGCCGTTTTCCCAAACATCCACGAGTCATAGAATCTGGGCTTATCTGCCGATCGATGATAGACATGGGGTAAGAGCGTGGCATCACTAAATGATAGTAAATTCGGGGCGAGGCGAACAATCGGACCTAAGAGCATTAGTACCTAACTAGGCACCTAGGTTAACCTGGTGATTGTAGAGGATATCTCCATACCATACTTCTTATGCAGTTCGAGCCCAAAGGTCGGTACAGAACAGATGACATAAACGAGATACCAATCCGTCATCGCACCCATGAAGGGTCCCGGGAACTTTGCCAATGGATGGAAGAATTTATTATATACGCCGATTGACAAGACATATATAAAGACCGTAGCTAACGCCAGGTAGCAGACAGCAGTGACCTCTGGCATTTGAAGGTAATGGAAGAAATCCATGTCATACCACGAGGGAGTCATCGTCACTGGTGACAAGCAGATGATAGTGAAAACAGCGCTCGAGCATTAGAGGCAGACTCTTCTGATATACTATTTCTGACTTGGACACGATGTCTATTTGCGGCATACAGCCTACTAACAGACTTGGAATCCATATAACATTACCGCCAAGGATCTCCATACCTACTGACCGAAAACCGTAAGTAAAAGTGTCTTTGGTGCATGAACGAGGCACAGACTTAATAATGGCGCTGATTTACGAAATATGCCGGCAGCGAAAGAGACTCGGCGGGAAGGATGTAAGCAGCGGTAACCAAACCTATCATCGTTGTCTATTACGTTGTTAGGCCTAACACGATAATAAGACCCGTCCTAGTTATGTGGGGGGCTAGATGAAACAAGTTTAGGTACTAACCGGTCATGTAAATAATATTCTCGGCGAATATGTGAGCTAGGTAGGTACAGCCACCCAAGGCAGGCGGAGACACAGAGACGCTGAATGCAGGCCTTTTAATAGTAACGCCTACATCGGTCAGAAATCTCCGAAAAGTGAAAATGCCTAAGAGGAGGTAGATACCAGGTAAGCACAGAAATCCGGGTCTCGGTCGCCGATCTATACATTTATGTCGTATCCTAACCACGTAAGGAAGTGTGGAAAAGTGCTATAGTGGATCGTATAGTGTTACTAGGATTTTAACGCTACTTGGAAACAACAGTTACTAGCTTGTAAAGTACACGAAGATGTACAAGGCACGCAAAATAAAACGCCAACATAGTTCGAGAGGTAGCCTACTATACACGTTTACTTAGAAATTATTTCGCTAATAACGTCTCTGGCAGTTTGGGACTTGAGTTAAATGACACTACAATAATTTTATGCCACCATAGGTACCTTTATCTATGACAAGTGTATCCGGTAATTAATGTAATCAATGTTCCATCCCAGTTTGACTCACGTATTCCTCTCATTGAAACGCGCCCTACACAATAACTCCTTCGTTGCCCCTGTGGTAGTTATACTGATTCCCCTGGTTATTGTACGTTACTGTTGTGTCAACGGTACGCCAAATAGCACGATCAGAGTCGTTTGAAACCATGGATTCTTCCACTCTGCCTTGTCCCGTCCCTTCTTGTCCGCGCGAGGAGCCTTTCCTGTGCTTTGAACGGAGAAGAGATTTAGTCGAATCAAAGGCGAAGCTGAAAATGGCGCCCGGCCCGCGAAAAAATGATTTGCCTTCGGATACTGGTTGATTCTTGAAAGTGTGGTTAAAGAAGGGACGCAACGAGGGCATACAGGCGGCAATGATTATCACGTTAGCCTCGACACTGCCCAAGATAATTAGTAAGATAGCGCTGCTGGGTAGAATATAGGGACTTACATGGCCCAAATGACGAGATCGACGGTGGCATAGGTAAAATCATTCAAATCCTCGAGTTCGTTCAGCTTGGTAGTCTTGACTATGGCGCAGATAGCAGCAAATAATGTACACCCCATGAGAAAACATATGCAGACTTTCGTCTTCGTCGGGAGTTTCAAGTTCCAAAAACTAGCAATGGGTATAATGCCGAGCACGATGTCGGTGAATGCAGTAAGAGCTACATGATTCAGAATTAATGACCGATGTCCTCTACGATACACTTGGGTTATACGGGCCTATGGGTAGGGGTTGACTTACATCCAACAAAGTACGAGTAACTAGACATAGTCCCTGGCGAAAAACAGGTAGCTGGGACAGTAGGGTTCCAGAGAGACTCGGTGGGAATGCATTGAACGAATAGTAGGACACACGATATAGCAGCAACGACACACTGGAATATCGTCAATGTGTATAACCCGATGGCGCGCATTTTGTTCGGAGCCATCAAGCGATTTAGGAGAATAGCGACGGAAATATTAGGCAGCGAGTAGGCCATTATGCCGAAGGGGTTTGCAATGAAATTAATCTTAACAGTGTCGCTGAGCTGGTCCTCTGGTATGTCCCAAGCGTGCTTGCCCATACCCAGGTGGACATCATAGGTAAACACCGACGTGCAGATTATGATAAGTGCCTATTCATACTTGTGAGAAGAGTAGCTTGATATATTACCATTCCAGAACTTACAACAGAAACGAAGATGAAGAAGTCATCCCATCCTAGAGCATGAAGCACGTGTGCGCGTGTGACGAGCTTCATCACCACTATAATGATGGCAAGAGCCGTGAAGACCCAGGTGATGGCTAGGAGCTCGGGACCCCTATTTTCGACAGACATCACGACTAGATTACAGTTGTCACCAATGAAAAAGGAATTGGCTATAGTGAAGTAAGAAGGCAGAGCGGCGCGGGATGAAAATGAGGGTAGCGCAACTTATTAACATTTACTAGAAGCCACGATAATGTAGCCGTATCCAATTGGTCCCGATGGCCCAAGAAAGCATTCCCGTCATGCTGAAGATGCCACTCCATCTTATTATGGCGCCTGGGTTGTCTCGTTGGAGGGTCGCCGACCGCCGGTCGCTCCAACATACATATGCACGTCTACTTTAGTCAGCTCCTATTGGGTAATCACAGCGGCAAAACTTTCGGGGTATGGTAACATGTATGAGTAACAACATAGTGCGGCACAAAAATGCACTAAGTGCCGCTATAAGCACTAACAGTAGCATCGTTACTCCATATCAGTTTCTGCGATGATATACCCGTCCGTGGTTTAGGCGTCGTGGCTATTTCAGAAAGGAAAAGGTGAACGAGGTCCTGTTGGTGATCCATAGTGGATCTAAGGCTGAGCCGCCGCTTGTGGGTTACTTAGGTGGTAGGTACCTAGGTACCTGCAAAGACAAAGAGGGTATCGTTACCCAGACTTCGTATTAAGGCGCCTGAGGCTATGAGAGATCGGCACCTTGCTTACCTTATGGAAATATCAATATCTGACATAAGCACGAGTTGTGCCAGTTGACTTGCCCTCCTCGGGAGCTTATTGGTGTCTCCAGATCAATGTTATTCCACAGCCTTGTCCTGGAGTTGATATGTGACCGTTGTTGGCTGAAAGAACTTGTTTCATGTAAAACCACTCACTATACCGCACCAACCTGCATGAGCTACCCGTTGCAATGATGCACATCTATTTTTAGCCTTGCATACCTTCATGTGTATGTACTCCCGAGTACGTAACTAGAAGATTTTATATTAGACGTCGCGCGAGCCTCTCCCTTGGACTGCGGGTAGATAAACTTCATCACCCCTAGAGCGCTCATTCAGTCTCCCGCTTCAACTTACCCAACTTCTCCAAATTGCAAGTTTAGGTAATCATCAAACATTAATATGTCGTCTACACCGGAAGCCATCCTTGCGCAATTGCAAGCGGCCGGTTCCGCATACGCCGAGAACAAGCCGGGGGCACGAGAGCAGCTTCTCAATCTCAGCCATGCTTTGATTTCGAGCGTGGAACTACCTAGCGAAGCTATCCAGCGGATGGGATGGGCCGAGGTGCGTCGCGGAAAGCCCTTTCATTTAGTTCTGGCTCTAGGCTTTATTCTAACGGCTGCCGTAGCCTGCCAGAGCTGCTCATTGCCGCATCGCCGTCGACCTCAATTTATTTCAGCTTCTGAAGGAGAGCGGGGAATCAGGCATCAGTGCCGAAGAGCTCGCCACAAAGACAAGAGCAAATGAAGTTTTAATCGGTAAGCTGTCTCCAATTAATTACGGCTACCACCTACCTAGGTAGGTAGGTAAGTAGGTATGTAATCTAAATTGTTAATGCTGTGAAAAGCTCGAATCCTCAAGCACTTGGCTGCCATGAATATTGTCGCGGAGAGCGGCGCAGACAAGTACGTCGCAACACGCCTAAGCAACGCTTTTACTGAGCCGAGGTACCGGGATGGTCTAATTTACACGTAAGTAATACCATCCGCCAACGTACCTGTTTCTCCGAAGTCTTACAATATCTCACAGATACGATGTCGCGGGTCCCTCGTTCCGTGGGCTGCCCGAGTACTTGAAGAGCATCAAGTATGCACTTCCCACACAGCTGACTGATGGACCTTTCCAAGCTGCACACAAAACGCAGCTTCCATTCTTTGCCTGGCTTGACCAGAACCCGCCTTACCTTGAGTTGTTCAACAGCTACATGGCCGCGTACAGAGCCGGAAAGCCTTCCTGGGTTGATCCAGGGTTCTACCCAGTCTCTGAACGGCTTGCGGATGGTTTCGGAGATAATTCCGATAATAATCAGGTTCTCCTTGTTGACCTCGGCGGGGGCTTGGGGCATGATTTACGGGAACTCAAACAGAAGCATCCCTCTCTCCCCGGTAAACTTATCCTCCAAGACCGGGCCGAGGTTATCTCAACCGTATCCGGGCAAGACGTTTTCGAGGCTGCCGCGCACGACTTTTTTACCCCGCAGCCGGTGAAAGGCGCTCGGGCCTACTATCTACACTCTGTCTTGCACGACTGGGGCGATGATGACTGCGTCCGGATTCTGGAGCAGCTGAAGCCGGCGTTCAAACCGGGGTATTCGAAGCTGCTTGTCAATGAGATCATCGTGCCGAACCGGAACCCTACGTGGCCGGTTACGTCAATGGACCAGCTGGTGTTTGTTCTTGGCGCCATGAGGGAGCGTACGCAGGCGGATTGGGAGCGCTTGTTGGACCGTGCGGGCTACAAGATCACAAAGATATATAGTTACGAGATGGGTTCGGAGAGCTTAATCGAGGCAGAAATAGCATGAAGTAGATACTTTAGGTAGGAGGTAGCTGGAGGAGATTCACAATAGTTATCTCCCTTGATTGTTTATGAGCAAATCCACAAAATAAGGACGTTAAGCTTAAACGGCATTGACCGAGTTTATGAAGTTGATTGTGTCATACGACTTGGCAGCTTGGTCATGTAGGCCAGCCAGCTCTTGATTGGGGCGCCACACGACCCGCTTGCACCCTGCCAACGCCCTGCCAACTGTACCGTAGGGCTTCTCAATAGTCCAAAAGAGCACATCGAATCAAGTAATCAGTTTGCTTTCAGCACTAGAATTGGATACAATATGTCCCCGTAATAGCACGACGAAAACACCAGCTTCAATGTATACAAATCAGAGTAACTCCTAGAATATTCTACTTATCCACATGGCCGATCTTGCCCTCGCCTTCTATCATTCTACTGCTCGATACCCAAAGCATTAATTCGATATCTTTGATGTACTGTGTATTAATAGTGTTGTTTGCTCGTGGGCCACTCAATCTGACGCTATTGTGCAGGTCTAGAGCCAGTCAGTCCGGTCAGCCCAAGAGCGCTATGCGTGCCGATCTCTCAGCAATCCACCAATCTACACTTAGGGTTGCCGTATTAAGAAACCCTTAATAATGATTTTAGATGAGATCCCCGGTTTACACAATAAGTCCCTGCAAAATCCGGGTACAAGCAGGGTTCAGCTCGAGCAACGTTCGGGTCCGTAGCAGCCCTAGCATCCTAAATAAACAACCATTCTCTTCCCACTTCTAATCCATCCGTCTATAAGTCTAGACGTTTCCATCCTTACTTCCTTCCTTAGGTCCCTAATCCCGTAATTCCCTACCTAGGTAATCACCCATACCAAGTAGTAGTAATCCAAAATGTCTTCGTTCGCAGCGAAAACCATCACCCTCTTCTCCTGCCTAATTGCCACCGCCAAGGCTTTCCCCACAGCTGCAGCGTCGGCACCGGAGATCAGGGACACACCGTCGTGCCCAGAGCCCAACACAACAGCTCGGGTCTACGCAAGCGAGCTGTACACGCTCTTCCCAGGGGAACCAGACCTAGCCTCGCCGGCCGTGGCCGACTTCCACGTGCAGTACAACAACGTGACGGGTCTAACCATCCAGCAAGCCGCCGTCTTCCGGCAGTTGCCGGCCGAGGCCACGGGGTGCTATTTCGGCTGGGCGCAAGACGACGCCTACACGGGGATCCTGGTCGCTGGCGGGGACGGCCTGCTGACCGGGCGGCAACTCTCCGGGTTCCCCAACACGACGGAGGGTGGCGGCGTGTCGGCTGCGGCTGTGCAGCCGTTCGACACGGCGGATCCGGAGCTGGCGTTCGAGGCGGAGTTTACGAGCTGGGATCGCGAGATCAAGGGCACGTACCATGTCTCCGGGCCGGGCAAGATAACGTGCGCCGAGGAGGTTTACTTGATTCTTGAGAAGCCGCAGACTACGAATGGGAATGTGTTCTTGAAGAGGAGTGAGGCGGCGGGGTTGTTCCTTGAGTATAGGTGTTAATAATGTTGCATTTGGGGCATGAGAAGGGCTGTCTGGGCATTCTTGGGGGGTAATAAGGTATATTTTGGATTGGGACGCATTATATAATTTTACGGATCAGGTATGAATTATGAAGAGTTGGAATGGAACATTGCACCTCGAATCGATGTTAGGGTTTAAAATACTTTTAATATCACGGTCCTTATATTGGGTTTGGTCTGATGTTGAGTTTAGGAGGTATAGAAGAGTTGGATGACATCACATATAAATATAGCGTTACATTGTATAGGTTATTAATAGAAAGAATACATAGAATCACTTAAATCTACGTAATGCCCTATCAGTATGAAGAATTCGTTTGTTCTACACTGGTGTTCAGCAAAATAGCCGGATAACAACCTACCTAGGTATCTACCCACGTACCCAAGTACGTGAAGGGGTCTTTTAAGTGCGATTTCCAGGTCGACACAGCACAGCCAACTTTTTCCAACTTCGAAGTTTTAGTGCTTTCTTGTACGTAGCTCACTGACAATGGCTTTATTTAGCTTTAGACTTCGTCCGAAAACCCGAAAGATTTTTATGCTTATGATAAGCAAGATAACAAGTTAACAAGTTAACTTCACATCTCAAAACCCACACGACAACCCAATCCCTCGACCGAATATGCCAATATGTTTTACAATGGCACTTAAAGTTCATACCTTCAATCTTTAAATGAGGGCGGTCTCTAAGGAGAGCAGAGGGCACAATCAATATACTTGTTAAATACCAGAATATCAGCTAATATGAGCTCGAACTAATGTGCATAGACATTCAAAGATAGTGAAGAGCTCGTGTCATGAAGTTAAAATGGCACGCACTCACCACATAGGGGCCAATGCCACGAGTTTATGTGATACGGATTCTCAATTATCAGACGTGAGATACGTACTGGATCCCTAAATCAATAACATGGTGCTCGTTTGCAACTTGGAATACCAGCTGGGCGCCATATCACGTTCAGATATTTAGAACTAGTATCGAGAAGGCATCCGCAGTACCATGCGTCAATGCGAAGCCCAGCCTTACAAAAGTTAATACCGTTAGAAGGAGGTGAACAGAGCTTTCTTAATCAGATGACCCTCTAACCTGGAATTCGTCGCTGCAAGTTTTCCCAGTGTTCCAGGAATCAAGGCCAAGGAGCAACCCAGCCAATAAGCCGTTTGCTAGGTAATCAGTTATCAATTATCACTATTCCGTGAACTTGGCTACACTCAACTTTCTTGTCACTCAAGTATATCATCACAAGATCTCATCCAATGTGTCACCGGAGACGAGTCTACTTTTCGTGTCTGCACGAGGACCGCGACGTCACGCCGCCACGGCCTCTCCTATACTGCCCCAACGCCGAGCCCAGCGAGGGCAGTAGGAGTAACAGTAACGGCAGCGGCAGCGGCAACGGCAATGGCAGCGACAGCAGTGTATTCGGCAGTCGCAAGCCGTGCGCGGCGATCGAAACCCTCCCACTCACGCCGAAGTTCGATCTTCTCAGTGGTGTGATGCGCTCGGGACCCTGCGAGATCTGTGCCGCCGATACCGGTCGATATGGCGGCATGCCACTTCACAAACGGACACTACCACGAGTAGCTCATGAAGCAGAAGACTGTGATACAATAACATCGAGCAATGGTATTACCGCCATCCCCGATACTGATCCCGAAGACACAATGGAGCCGCAGGAAGAAGATGATGTGTTCGTGTTCGACTGGGACATGGACAACGGCCTGGCATCAGATCCTCGAGGACCGGCGAAAGAACCACCAGCTCGGAAAAATCGGGTTTCTGAACTTTCTAACAGAGCTAAAGCGATTGTTAAGAGACCGGTGTCTAATGGAATAGAGAAGGATTTCCAACTCTACGACGGCGATGAGGAGTTCGCAGATGAACTAAAGGAGATTAGTAGTAAGGAGAACTAGAACTACCACGGTCATAGGTAGGAATTGGATGATATGAAAGAGGCATTACGAGAAAAGGCACCTTTACGACCGAGCGACTTAAAAGGGTACCGCCAAGTGAAAGTGTTGGAAAGCCAAAAATCCCTAATAGTTGTGTTGTTACGACTTCTGGTGTGATGATGGCTTCTCCAGGGTGTTCAAATCTATGTGGGAAATAATAGGCAAATAGTTAGGGAGAAGTAGTGAGCCATATAACTTCTAGGTGCGCAGGAGATAAATGAGAAGCTAATAGTCCGCATGTTTACATACTTTGAAAGGAGTTTCATCATAGGCCATGTATTCTGTATCAGACACACAGTGATATGTGAGAGTACATATTTCCGGTCTTAACAGGCTCTGTTGAGAGCTGAGGGCATTTGTATAAAAATAAGTTGAAATAGATCTTTAGCTTGCCACTTATATCAACGACATCGACCTGAATATAGGCAAGGATCAGCCACAGAGCGTATTGCGTACCTACCTACTTAGCTATAATAGCATTACGCTCTTTGCATAGAGCATAGGTATAGGAGAAACATTTGCAAGGCCTCTCATGGGGGTAAACCCTTCCCATTACATGCGGCGAGCCGTTAACGCTGGCTTCAGATAGGTGAATTGTCTCACATCCGGGTACCTGCGCCAGAAGAGCTCGTATATGTAATAACTCGCAAAACAACATAATAAAGGGAGAGTAAGGGAGACAGTAGCTTACGTATACCCAAGGCCTTATCGAAACAGCATCCAGACCATGCACGTTTCAACGGCGGGCGCTTTCGTCCATCTCCCTTACGTGCTTGCCCGACCCACCAAAAATCCCACTCGCCCGCCCAGACCGGGGTCGTCGGTCAGGGGGCCGTGGCACGTTTGAACGAGCGCTCTACGTAGGGCAAATACGAACGGTGGTTGATCTTGTGCCGAAGACCGACTTGGCCGACTACTTCTCCTACACATATGGAAACCCGACGCGAAGTATGAAATCTGAATCGATCTTGTTCTTGGCTTCCATTTCACTTCGTCGCAATTCTCAGCTAGGTAGCCAATCGCAAGGCGCACTTTGCCCAGGCGGCACGGGTCGTATTGCCGTCACAGAAATGTAAGCTTTTTGCCATTTTTGACAGGTACCGACTGCAGAATTGCACGAAAGAGCCGCGTGATTAGCCTCAAGGTGGTATCGACATCTCTAACTGCCTGCACCTTATGAATCTCCGTACCATACGGAATAGAATGTACAATATCATCTAGAATGAAACACATACACAGTGAAATCATTAATATGAGAGCATAATTCAAGTCTAACTGTAAAAGATATCGCACATTTAGGTAAAATAGATACAAAGGTATATGGTAATCAACATCTACTATAGCTTCGAGTTTCCAACTTCGTCTTCGTACGTCATAGATTCGTCGCGCCCGCGGCGGGAATCTCAGAGGTATCTAGGTAACCAACCCAAGTTTAGGTATACATTAATTCATTTTGAGACGGTGTTCTTCCCTGCTACTCTTGGCCAGGTCGTTTACTCTGGTTTCCTTGTCGAACCAATTAGGATCCTGGGTAGACTCGGTCTACGTGAATAGTTCAGCGAGAAAATCACTCCGTCCCTAGGCCCCAGAAAACTGGAAATTGCTCGCGAACAAGGTCGATTAACACACAAATACAGTGATTGTCTGCGTCCTGCGCCAGTGATTAAGCGATGCTTTCGGTTTTCTGGCAGCATGTCGACCAGGTCTTGACAGCATCCACAAGCTTAGAAGTTTTCCTTGCCCCAAACGAAGGAGAAGCTGTCATACAGTTAGCATCCAGTCTACAAGGTATCCTTAGCATATTAGAGTAGAGGAATTAGACTTACCCAGGTTCACTGTACTTGTTACAGAAGACATGGAGCGCACTACCCAAACCCTTAGGTCCACAGAAGAACACACCAGCCTCAGCAGGAGCATGTAGTTTCCTGATACCTCTGAAGATCATGTCCCAGTTAGGTCGTCCAAAGTTCGTGGGACTCCTCAATCCGGTAATCGTATCCTTGTCAGCGTTGGCGTCGTTGATCATGATATTTGTCGCGTCGTCGGCCTTGATCTTGGCAGTGAGATACGTGTGGATCTCAATTCGGTTGTCGACATCTTGAGCTTCAATGGCCAAAAGTAGCGAACGGAACCATTCGAATGAGCCAAAGTCTCTGCAGATCCAGAAAAAGTACACCTTTGCGAGCCGCGTCTTCTTCTGCGGGTAGTTCATTCGATACCAGATCGACTTCAGAATAGACGCGAAGGGGGTGACACCGATACCAGCACCGCAGAGAACTGAGACTTCGTACTTGAACACGTCTTCGGAGGCAGATCCAAATGGACCGTCGATGTACACACGGGGGAGAACCCTTCTCAAGGCGGGATCCACGTCATTGTTCTGGCCATCAACACCGACAACCTTCGAAGAGTCTTTGCCTTCCTTCTTTCCGAAGTCACATCCAAGCGCAGCGGACACTTGCCTAGTAAAGTCACCGACCACACGCATGTGAATCGATATGTAATCCTCTTCGGGGGCACTCGTCAGGGTGAACGGGTGATATTGCCATAGCGAAACCTCAGGGCAGCAAAAGAAGATGTACTGTCCGGCTTTCGTCTTTGTGTTCTCTTTCTTGATCTGAATCTCGCAGACGTTACTGGGGTGCTGGATGACCTTCGAGATATAGGTCTTGTGACGACCACGTAGCTCACGCGCAACTCGCTCGGCCAGATAAGTGAATCCACCAACCATCCAGTACTGCCAGAAGACACCAATGGCAGAGGTACCAATCGAAACACAGAACGGCGCGGTATCGGGTTGAATCATGCAGAAAGCACCATGGAAGGACCAGAAAAAGAAGAAAACGATGAACATGTGGTGCGTGTACCAGAATCGTTCGTAGTTCGCTCGTCTCGGTTTCTCGTATGAAGTCACCACCATTCCCGTGAGCGCAATCAACATGATATATCCCGTCCAGCCCGGACCAGATACCAAATTCGCAACCAGCCACCCATAGAAACCCAGATTGTTCTTAGCAGCGATCTGTGCCAGGTTATTCCAATGGGCAATTGTGTGGACCCAGGAGAAGAAGAAGATGGACCACGCCGTAGTAATGTGGAAAGTGATGTTCTTGTCGAACTGGATGATACCATTCAGAGGTGTCTGTCTAGCGATCGAGATGAAAGTCCTGCAGACCGGCAGCAGAATCATGGCGACATCCACATGAAGCACCAGTGCCGCCGATCTCGCAATCATATAAGTCGGCCCAAAAGTATCTCGCGCTATTTGCAGGTTATCTTTGACGGCATAGTTGACGAAACCGAAAGCGAAGACGAGGGCATGGAGAACCATGAAAACGAAGACGAAACTAAGAAGATGGTCAGTACATGTGTCGTACAAAAGGGACTTACGGTTGGCACCAACAATCTTCGGTAACCCTCGTTAATCATCCACTTATCGAACTTTTCCCGCATCGTCAATTCCTTTTGCCGTTCTTGCGTCATCTCTCCCGAGAGCAACATTCTCGTCAACGGTGTCCATCTTGACCTTTCCGACGGCTTCTCCACCGGGTACTGATCCCTTTCGTAGTACGACATCTTGACTGTAGGACGTTTCGTATGGAATCTATTGCGTTTGTCGGTGTGATATCGCTTCCGGGATATACTCGTCCAGTAACCTCCCAGACACCCTTGAATCTCCTACGCGGTGACCAATCCAAACACCACCAATACCTCCTCTTCTATTAGACTTTTGAATTATAATTCGGAACCGCGTCCCTCGTTACGGCAAAATAACAGTTAAATTCTAATTCAGAGCCTGCTGAACGGGCACAAGGGCCATCGAAGGAAAGAATCGGGGAAGTGACGCGCGCAAAAGACGATCAAAAGAATGTAAAGTCGACCTGGAAGCCTGCTATCGCAGCCGCCTGTCAGCCAACGCAAGAATCGAATAGCGCACCTACAACAACGAAGAAAAGGGAGGGCAAAGCGTTTGTGAGGAAACGAAAGGAAAGGAGAGAAAGGGTTCCGAAGATCTCATGCAAGAGGCGGGAAGTCAGTGGATATTATGGAAGACTGCCAAGAATAGGAAACATCAGGCCATTTCTGGTAGATCATACCTGGGTACAACGCCGCGCCAGGGGTGGTTCACGTCAACGCTACCACAGCTCCAGCTATTAGCTGATGAAAATGCTTCGGAAACCCTGTTATTGTAAACCTATAAAATCACAGCGAAAGGAGCGAAAGAAGCGAGAGACACTACAGGGGAGAAAGAATAAGAATGATATGATGTTAAGGGTATGGGGAAGAAAATACAAGGGGCGACGAATATGGAGCCATTGTACCTGTAACCTGAGACAAAGATGGATCAAGCTGAGAGGTTGCGCCGTCGAGACTCCTGCGGCTAAGTACATGTACCGCGCGCCAGGGGTTTTAGATAAATGGGGTTCCTCGATCTGGTCGTGAAGCAGTTCCAGCCTTACTACAAATGGTTTCGAGGCCTTGAAGCATGAGTGAGACTCAAAACGCAACTTTTACCAATTCCATATACCCAACATGTTCGGTATAAAATGTGTTGATATTCAGCGTACTCATAAATGAGACTGAGGAAATGGGAGTCCAGAAGATACGAAATCGTAATGTTCTTCATCAAGCGTGAAAGATAGCACTCGCTATTCGCGTATAATACTGAGCGAAGAATCTTCTTTGAGATCTTGTCCAGTTCTCTACTCCCGGACTACTGTCTGATATTCAGATCCTTAGCAAGGATGAAGAGGTGGGTAATGGCACCACTGCCCATCGCGGCGATACATCTCGACACAGGCCAGATGTGAAATGGGTTGCGCAATCCTCGTCCAGGCGAGCTGTTCGTATCTGGGAGGCGGTCTCGCTGCAGTGTACGCACGAGAAGAAAATAGTGGTGAGGAACAGGGGAGTGAGGGGGATGAGGCTTGGACTCAGTTTGAATTGTGGAGAGGTCGATGTCGAGGCCGCTGTTTTCATTGGCCCATTGGAAAATGATCCCCGGCGCCTAAGCCTCGGAATGTTTCGTCAGGGGTGCTTGACACATTCGAGACCTCGAGTCGGCATGGGTTCTTGTAGCAAAAGAGAACAAGCACCAGCCAAGTTCATGCCTGACATATTGAGACAAGCTCATACGCGAACAATTGAAGTGGAGGACTTTTCGGATTTTGCACTTTATCAACTTGACATTCAAGAATCAAAGTTTAGTGGATGCGTTCCTCTTGCTTAAGAAAAAAGGTGATTAGCTAAGCTATTAAAAACTCAAACTCGGACGACTCGGCAGATTGACGACAAGGATATACGTACATACGGTAGGTGCAAGGGCGATTAGAGAAGCGGCTCACGACACAGCTCCACTTCAGGTTTAAAAATGGGAACCATTCGATTCGAAAATGCATGCAACGCCCCTTCGATTTGTTTAATGCGAACCAGGTAAGTCCGATGGCTTGATAATGGCGAGTTTGTTGATTGGAGTTTCGAATCTACATCACAAACTAAGTGGCGCTTCGATTTCACAGTATTGTACCCTTCATGCGCCTAATCCCAGAGTAGATCTCACGAACAAACAGCGTCGAGTTCGACATATTACTTAGATATCAGATCAATATCCCCTACGCTCTTGAATATCTCAAAATATCTATGCCCCCCACGTCGATATGCTCGTGTTCCCAAGCCACATGAATGCAAATCAGAAAGAAACGAATCCTCCCAGATCCTTTAAACCTGGAAATTAGAAACCCGGCCATCTCATCTTCGCAATATCTATATTTGTATCTCCCTTACCTGCTGCAGGATTTCCTAGTTGTAGCAACACCACTACGCCAATTAATTATTATTCGCAAAACCATCCCATCACCGTACGACCGAGTAGAAAACAATTAGTTGCGTACGAATCCATCATTCGATTTGCACTGCGCGGCTAAAACAAGGGGTACGCCATGTTTGGATTTGGATCATGTTTCTCCTATCTCAGTAGTCCAAAAAACGAAAACCGAAACACCCATGTTCCAAAACGTCCTATTATGTAGAGAAATCTTCTTCGTTGACCGGAAGGGGATTGCTAAAACCTAACCTATTGTAATAACTGGCTTCCAGTTAAGCTACGGCATCAGCACTTCGATGATGGACGACCTGACCGTATCATGGACTCGATAGTATCAATCACTTGTGACTATGTTTGTGGCACGGTTAATAGTGAAGAGCACCTATTTGGAGGCCTATGAATTGACTAAAGTAAACCACGAACACCTCAAACTATTTATTTTTCACGATATGATCAAAGCAGGAAAAGGGAATGGTGCATTATAAAAAAATCCGGTTTCATTGTCAAGAGCATTGAATTGCAAAGCCGAAGTCCCTCCAGACAACTCCATAATCTCATGCCTATCTTTCGTAAACTTCATCTTTCTTAGCAGGTCATTCTAAGCTCATTCCTGAAATCATGTGCTCAAAGGTTCATTCGAAAGGCATACTAAGCCCCAACGACGAATGGACATACACACCGGCGAACGCGGATCAATTGCCTAGGGTGAAAGAAAAGCCTGTGTTCCTTCTCTTCTGGTATCACTATCAATAAGTGCTATGCTCACTGGCTCCCATATCTAACCCTATGCTTCGCTATCGAATTCCCATTGCTTAACCATCCTAGGTGGCATAAGTGCGAGTCCAGTCGCGAGCCGTAGCTTCGTACTTCGCACGGTCGGTCTTGTACACGTGTGCGATCTCCGGGACAAGAGGGTCATCGGGGTTGGGGTCAGTGAGCATAGAGCAGATAGAGAGTAGGACTATTAACAAGTTAGAATCTGAATATGATATGGAGGTACAAAAAGGCTTACCCTTGGAGATGGTCAACGCCGGGCTCCATTGATCTCTCAAGATGTCCAGGCAGATGCTGCCATTAGAGTTGATGTTCGGGTGGTAGATACGAGTCGTGAAGTTGACCTTGGGGGGCTTGAAAGGGTAGTCTGTCGGGAAGTGGATGGCGAGGAAGAAGACACCTCCGGCATACGGCGAATCACCCTGACACCTGGTTAGCATTATGAACAAGCGTGCAAGAATTTAGTTTCAGCCTGAGGTGCCACTGCTGAAGGCACGACAGGCCAGCCATATGGCTCACACGACATAGCAATCGTGCTAGGAAATGGGTAGAAGTAGGGTGTCGGGTTTGACTTACAGGTCCCATAATTGTCGCTTGCCAGTGGAACTGTAGTAAGAAACAAGACGTCAGTATAGTTGCGACAGGAGGAATCTCGACGAAGAAGGCGTCGTGACATCACAGCTCGTGCCCAGCAAACTGAGTCACGTAGCAGTAGATGGTCCAACGTCTACCATTCGGGGGTGTCGGGGAACGTTGGGATGCCTACCAGATCTTCACCGATGGGACCAGCAGAGCACGACGAGGGAGGGTCACTGTGAAAGCATGTTAGCAACACCAGTATCAACATCTACAGAAATAAGAACCCAAATGTGATTTTTCATGTGAGGCTGTCACGTAAGAAGACCCCGCTCTGCCTTCTACCTGGCGGCCCCACCTTGGGCTCACTCAAAATAGAGACAAGCAGGATCACCAAACACCCTTCCGATAAGGAGAAAAAAAATCGACATACCGGCCCAAGTCTGCGAGTTCCTTGTTGATGCGCTTCAAAGCCATTGCTAAGATGTGTGAGGTGTTGTGTTTGCGGTACTTGCTCGAAGGCGATGTCCCTGCTGTAGAGAAATGACTATTTATACTTGCGGTCAGTATGGAATGCGGGAGAAATGGATGGAGTTGAAAAGACGAATTTGCAACTCAATAGAAAGAATTTGTAAAGGAAAAAACATAGGGCCGACATACCAAAGAGTGGAAGTTTAGGTGACTATAATCAGTCTCCAAGAAGATGAGGTCGGAGAAGGATGTTGATGTGGTTGCTATTAGTATTAACGTTGGACGGGCTTCGTCGTTGTGATGGTTCTGTAGATGCGAAGGTTGGTAGCGGGGAGAAGAAAGTCAGGCAAGTCTTTCAGGTGACGGAATGAATGGGAATATTGGGTCCAAGCACGGACCAGGCAACTTAGGGAGGTTACAAAGAAAGAGCAGGCGCTAGCGCCGCTTTTTACAGTATCAACCCAATCAAGATTCTGTCCACTGTACGATCTCCAAATCCAGTGGCTGAGAGTGGCTCAGCTGCTGCCGTTTGGTTGTACTTACTGTACTTACTGGTAATGGAGTCCCGACGAAAATGGGAAGCGAAGCCTAAACTTGACCAATCAAAGATGCCGGCTTGTTCCTATTGGATCTGAAGAAACGACGCCTTAGGCTTGTTCAGTTACACGGACCAGAAAAACGCCACTGAGCTGCACTGGGAAATGCAAGTCTCCCAAGTCATATATACATGTAGTTTTCCATTTAGGAAAAACATATCCATTCATTCCTCAAGCATCAACAAATTTGGAGTTACAACGGAACACAATTTAGAGTCTATCTATATACGGTACATCATGATTGTTTGCTTTCAACTTTGTCTGGCTTCAAATGGATGTTAGATACCCAAAGACTTTTGTGAAGTATGTACATGTAACTGATGAGTGTGTACTGTAGGTCTTGCTGCGCTTCCTGTGACGCCTTTCTGCACGGCAAGCACAGACTCTCCACACCGCCACCACATGGAACCAATCCTTGCCGCAGAAGTTAACAATTACCCAGACCTACCGTAGACTCGCCTGAACATTGAACCTCAATCTGAACTTCTGCCACCTAACAAAGATTCTTGCTGAATATTTGCCATTTGCATTACGTACTCATGCTGGACTCACTGATGTTCTATGGAGAAGGAAGTAGCGGTATACATACAACATTGAAGTATGGGTCATACGGGGGCAAATTTAATTAGTCACGTACCTTACATATGTAGTAACAAAACCACAATAGTTTATTGTTGGTCACCTTGATGGCCGGCAATGACCTATGACTAAGCATGTTTGGACAATTCGATACATCCAGCCTATCCTATATATCCTGTACACAGTCGTCAACAATGATGACACGAGGCTAACCAATAGAATATCTAGGTAGGCAATCACGAGAACGGAGAAATAACACATTGATTACCTAACGTTCTCATCTTGCGAGGAATTAGGTAGCAGGTTAGTCAGATGGAACATAAGTATTCTGATAAATGTAACTGATCGTTTATGCCTATGTAGACATACCGCAATCTATATATTCATAGCGAAGTATCGGGTTGAGGTTGATATTTATAACAATATGCTAGGCACATATGGTATGTGAACGTTTTGAGAGGGCGTTCTAAGATCATAGGAACCCCCGAGAAGGTGGTGATCGCATGATCATACAAAAGCCTGTATTCCAGTTATGGCTCTTCCAAGAATGAGACCTAAACTCGTGTTAGAAAGTACAGAGAGTGTTCAATATAGGCTCACTTACTGTGAATATCACTCTGCCCTTCATAAGTCTGAGTCACGAATAAGTTGGCTACGTGTCTCCCGATAGCGTACTCGTCACTGACAGCATTTCCCCCAAAGATTTCCTGCAACGTCCTCGCATTTACAAGCGCGCGGTCGCAGTTCTGTCTCTTCACCATGCTGATCATCTCTGGTGTAGCTTTTCCTTCATCCTTGAGTCTACCGACTTGTATCGCCGCCAACACGCCATACGCGGCATCTGTTGCAGCGTCCGCCAACTTCTTTTGAACAAGCTGATATTTAGCGAGGGGGTTCCCCTTAAATTGCTTGCGCTCCAAGGCGTACTCCCGCGCCCGGGCAATGCAGTCTTCTAAGGCACCCATAGTGCCAAAGGAGATACCATACCGAGCACTATTCAGGCATGTAAATGGGCCTCTCAAACCTTCGACATCAGGGAACATATTGGATTCTGGGACTGGGCAATCCTCCATGTGAATCATGCCAGTAATGCTAGCCCGGAGTCCTGTTTTATTCTTTATAGCCGGAGTCTCCAGTGTGCCGGCCGGGCAATCTTTCCTATCAATGAGGAAACCCCTGATTTTACCTGTCTCTTGAAGCTTGGCCCATACCATCAACACATCAGCAATAGGCGAGTTGGTAATCCAAGTCTTGGAGCCACGCAGAAGGAAATAACCCTTTTTCGTCGGGTGCGGTCGCGCCGTCGTTTCCATAGATCCCGGATCGCTACCGTGGTTGGGTTCGGTGAGCCCGAATGCGCCGAGAAGTTTACCTTTTGCCATTTCGGGCAGGTATTTCTCCTTCTGCTCCGTCGTCCCGAACTCGTAGATGCCACCCATGACTAACGAGGATTGAACCGACATACCCGATCGGTATCCGCTATCAACTCGTTCGACGGCCCGGGTAATCAGGCCCGACGCTACTGTCGATGCGCCGGCGCAGCCATACCCATGCAGATTCGCGCCGAGGAGACCAAGTTCGCCCATCTCAAGCAGAATAGCGGGGTCGTAGTGCTCATCGCGGTAAGCCTCTATGCGTAGGTAGTTGCAGTCAGCAAGCCTGGTTCAAGACTCCACAAGACGCAGAATTGGAATTGGTAACACCCACGTAGGACTCGCGGAAGCAATTGCTCCTGACAATACCGCTCCGCTGTCTCCGAGATGGCCAATTCCTCCTCGGTTAACAGGTTCTTGCTTGCCAATGGGTCCTGCCAATCAAATAGAGATTTAGGAGCCGAGGCATAGCTTCTAAGAGGTTGCCATTGCCTTACGGAGGCGGCCAATGGCCTTGAGACCCGTGATGTTGCTGGACGAAACATGGCTGCGCTCTCAATTGGGAGAAATTGAGAGGAGCGCAGTGGAATTCAGAGCTGTCCATGGCGGGCAATGGAGGTGTCTGTGGGGCCGAGTTTGCGAACCGACGACTGCAGACAATGATGTTCTCCGATGTAGCGGGCCTCGGCATTCCAATAGGGCGGAAACAATCGGTACTAAACAATGACATTCGCTTAATAGCGGAAGCAAGTACCTATAAGCCACTTTTCAAGCCACATCCAAATGACTAAAGGACCTAAGATTGAACCCGGGAACTTAACAAATAACAACGCCAGAGGACAAGGCGTTTGGAGATGCTACTTTATATTCAACCATGTCTCCTGGTTGAATCGTAAGTTACATAGCATGTCTATTTGCTATCACTGGCTTTTTTGGAACCTAACGACCCCGTTCCCGATCTGGTACATTACTGCCGCATTCTCTTTAATGGGTGTCAGGTAAAAGCGTACCGCAAATTGAGCCTTCTCGAAGTGTATAGGGGTTCTTGAACGGGTAAGAACCATGAAGGCCACTTCTTCTACGGAAGCCACCTGGGCAGTAGGTGATATTACTTTCAGTTTGTGAAATCATTGAATATGTGAAACCTGAAATTTCTAAACTTTCTTTACCTCTGGCTTTTCCTCTATTAACATCCCTATCTTCTCTCATCTTCACCATTTTCCGATCCAACAACACCTAGACGCCTAGAAAATGCCCTCCACTATTACCAAGTGGAAATATATCCTTAAAGCCTCTTGTTTACGTATTCATAGTCGCCTATTATCTGTATTCAAGTATATCTAAATCTCCTTCACAAGTCAAAATCCGGGAGAGCATGAATCCTTCATTATGCAAGCAATAGACCATGGATACTCACTACTCACTCCCGGGCACCATCTCTTATCCCCCCACTCGACGGGACACTCCAACTACGGCAAATATTCTCCTCATAGATACCACTCTCATAGCTGCCAATCGGCACCGACCGAACAGCATCGGAAGGAGAACAGTCGAGAATACGAGGATGAGCACTGGCTATTCTCACCCAAACCGCACAGCTTTCATTTGCGGTTGGCTACTTCCGGAATATGTTCCCCTTGCCAGACGCGTCGGCCCCCCGAAACTTGTAGAGATCGGCCCCTCACGCCGGCCAGCCCGAACCCAGCTGAGTCCCAGAACATCAAATGCAGTCAGGAATGTGGTGCCGACGACGACCTGATCTGCGTTTGGCTGTCTGGCGTATACCGTTCAGTTCATCCAAATGGAGCGGCCGAGTTAGCTGCACAGAGCAACCAAGCTGTTTCTCTAGACTCCGGAGATGAAGTCGAGATATTGACAAGCATCACCTGCCCAAAGATTGTGCTACAACCTCCAAGGCGTAACCGATCGACAGCACAATCCGGGACTGGTCTCGATGGGCCTCAAAGTTCCGACGGCGATAAACTTTCGAAAGTAGTGCGAGACGGACTGAGCGATTTGAAAGAGTCAAGTCGCAGTGCAGTTCCATCCGTAAGCTCCCAGAAGCTTGAGTCCAGTACATCCGGATCCATTGATTGGGACAAGAACTGGGAAAAGAGAAAGCCCCGGCGGAAGCACGATGTGTCGGAGGCCTCGAACTTGAATTTTGCTGCCAATCAACGTACCGGAGACTCTTGCCTAGCTGCTAGCGTCAAAAATGTCGATGATAGCGGTAGTAGCAGTGGTACTGATAGCGACGGCGTATTTGATGACAAGTCATGCTCATATCTCTCAGAGCATGATGCTCAGTTTCATGTTATCCAGAAACATGTAGTCAACTCATGTCCGGAGCTTGAACGCCAATTGGAAGATTTTAACAAGAAGTCGTTAACAAGACCAAAAGTGAGTACTGATGTTATAGTATCATAACCACGTGCCTGCTGACTAGCGAGGCATCTAGACTGGCAATGATCAAGAACAGATCACACAGCTACGTTTTAAGCTAGACGGGACTCAGCATCGGCACCGTTTTGATGTTCGCAACATCGTCACAAAGCAGTTTCGGTCGCTTGGTCGAAAGCTCAAGCGCTCGGGATCTCCTTTTTCAGTGCGATCTGAATTGCCGGCCCCACGAAACAGCAAGGAGCGTCGGCGGCTCGCCCGTGACTCTGTGGACGCTTGGCCATCATCTGGCGAAGAAACCCCATTGTTTAACACTCCCGAGTCGAATATTAACGATGCTGGTACTCCCCAAGCCGCCGGACATCACTTTGACCCATTGGCCATGGCAAGTATGATGATTGCTACAGCAGAACTTGACCGGCTTTCGTCTAGGGCTAGCCTTGACCAAACTCCAAGGACGTCCAGATCTTCGACTGGATTCTCCGGGAGCTCTCCTGTGTCACATACACCCCTATACACTGATCCTACAAGTCCTAGTCACGAAACGCCCGAATCAGCAGCGCTTTACATGCCTCCAAGTATTCCATTCAATACACCATCGTCGTCAGCTCCGCAATCTGGTATCATGAGCCCAGTGTCTCGGCCGTCTCAGCGGCGTGGGCAAAGACGGAGAGGACAGCGAAGCCGCCTGTCAGAAGTCACGACGCCAGACGATATCGCATCCCCAGCGGAACTTGCTGAAGAGATTAGTGATGGTCGTCCTTCTTGTTCATCTTCCCAGATTGGAACACTGCTAGAGTGCTCAGCGACCTCCAAGAATGAGAACGAGGATAGCCTGTATCCTAAGCCGTTGGCAATCAACCGCAACGGCGAAGTGACTGGAATATCAGGTGGCAGTCCGTCTGCCGAGACACGAAAGTCTTCCCTAGCATCTGAACCTGCCGGACCCAAACCTGTTCCTCCTGTGTCAGAAAAGAGAGCTAGAAGTTGGTCACAGTCCACAGGTGAGATGGGACTGGGGGGAGAAGAGTCGATCTCGGCGCCAACTCGAATCTCGTCGATTGGCAAAACACCCGAGTCCATGTACGGCCCGAGAGTCGCCTCTGCAAACACCGATGGGCAAGCGTTACACGCCGTATCTCCTGAACTGGAATACAATACCCTATCTCTGACTATCTCCTCCGATATAAAGACAACAGTGACACGGAAGAAGGCATCTATCGTCCAGGTGTCGACTACAATTGCCGAGGTCGCGACCAGCATCTTAACTTCTAATCCGGAGATTGACAAGACCAGTCACATAAGCCAGCCAAAAGAAGATACAAGTCCAGAGTCCTGCCATCCAAACACCTGGTCGGAGTCCCAGGGCGAACCGGGGGACTCTAACCCCTTCTGTCCTCCGGACTGCCTCGAAACCAGACACAGCAGCCAAGATAGCCAGGATACAGGCGAGACCGTTGTTCGTATGCTTTCAGTTCACGAGATTATAAGACCCAGTAGACATAGCGACTCGGAAGTGGCGGGACGGTGTAAGGCTAGGACGGCCGAGGATGAAAGGAAGGACAGGAATTCGGAGCCTGCTTGATGTTGAGTGACGTTGAGGATTTGGTTTGGCCTTTTCGGATACATTGATAGGGTTACTTAGAATAAAAATAGAAGCCTACCTACCTAATATATCTTATTGAACCTAAGTCATCAAAGACGACGTGCTTGGGTTGTAGCATCTTAATATGAATTTTAGGTGAAAGCTTCAAATGTGATCCTGCAATATGGTCTAGAGGGGCACTAGAAAACGAGCAACTTTCACAACTTGGATGAAACTCTGGAGAATCGCATTAATTCATCGAAGGGTTGATGATATTTCTCTATGCACACTTGACTATAAAAGTTCGCTCCTCTAGCCCACACCATCGTCTATGAGCGAGCTCACTACTCGCTGTCTAGGCCTTGATCAATTCTTCGTCCATCTATGTAGCAACCCATTCTGAGTTCAGATCTAAGAGAGCACTTGTCTCTATAATCTAAGATTTTGGTAATGCATTTTCTGGTGTAAACTCAGCGCACCAGCCAGGAACGCTTTTTAATGCAGGTAGAGACTGGAAATTCATCTAGGAAAATCAACGTCGGAAATACCTCCCCGTCACCCGGATCCCTCTAATATATAGCGTATAGAAGGATGGTCTCGTATCAGTAAAGTGGTTAACGAGTCGCAATGTCGTCTCTGTTAGGACCGCATCCGATCCACTTGACCTTGACGCCGAGGAAGTCTTCGATGAACGTGATGTAGTCCTGAGCCTCCTTAGGTAAGTCACTGAACTTCTTGATACCCGTCGTCTTGGTATTCCAGCCCTTTAGTGTCTTATAGACGACCTCGACTCTAGACAGGAGTTTTGCGCTCGCGGGGAAGCCCTTGAAGACCTCGCCGGTGTCGGGGTGCTTGTAAGCCACGCCGACCTTGATCTCTTCGAACGTGTCGAGGATGTCGAGTTTGGTGAGGTTCAGAGCATCGTAGTGGTTGACATGGTGCGAATACTTGCACGAGACTAAGTCTAACCAACCGCAGCGACGTCTGCGGCCTGTGGTAACGCCGAACTCGCGGCCTATCTCTTGGAGTTTCGTGGCAACCTCGCCGAAGTCTTCTGTAGGAAATGGTCCAGATCCGACGCGGGTAGTGTATGCCTTCAGGACGCCGATGACGGAATCCACCTTTCGGTAGTCGAGGGTCAAGCCGGCCATCACGCCACCGAAAGTGGTGGAGGAGGAAGTCACGTACGGCCATGTTCCGTACGTGACGTCCAGTAGAGCTGATTGCGCCCCTTCGATGAGAATTTTCTTCCCTTGCTGTTGGGCCTCTGCAATGTATTCGACGTCGTCCACGGCGAAGGGGCGGATTTTTTCACGGAAGTTCTGAAGGATTAGAGGAGAATATTAGAATGAGCAAAAAACTTACCTCAAGCTCCTTGATCTCTGTCTCGACATCATATCCGCCCAGGTCACCGCCATATCTGAGCTTGTAATCTCTCTCCATTGCCCTGATCCTCTCTCCGAACTCATCGTCGTCAAGTAGATCGGCTAGAACCACGGTGCTTCTCTCGGCTTTGGAACTGTATGCGGGTCCGATACCTTTACCTGTCGTACCGATGTTGTTCTTGCCGAGTTGTCCTTCGCGAAGACGGTCTGCGGCCACGTGAAGGTCGAGGTTCAATGCGCAACGCGTCGAGACCTTGAGTCTCTGTTGGGCATTCTGGACACCCTGTGCCTCAATGGTTGCGAGCTCAGAGAAAAACGTAGGCACGTGCAGGACGACGCCAGGTCCAATCAGGTTTGTCGTTGAGGGATGTAATAATCCCGATGGCAGCATATGGCTTTAGACAGTTAGATAGCTTGTTTTACTAAGTGGTGCGCGAATTGGGCAACATACAAGTCATAGGATTTCCCTTCTATGACAACGGCTGGAGAGAGCATTAATACACGGATTTCTTGCTGATAATAGATGATAAAGTACTTACTGTGACCGCAGTTTCTGCCGCCAGTGGCCCTGGCACAAATCTGAACCTCGGAACTGAGGACATCGCAAAGCTTGCCTTAAGAGAGGCGCGTGAGAAGAGTTATTCTGATAGATGAAGCTAGAGATATATAGATATGTAGCTGACAACTCACTCACCTTTCCCTTCGCTGACAAGACTCATTAGTAGAAAAAAATAAGAATTGATAACTTGGGATTCTTACTCTCCCCATTGAACACCTAACACTATAGTAGCCATGGCGGGCAGATTTGTAGATAGAATATGGGACGTTCGAATAACAGAGCGACGAAAGACAGAAGAGTCACAATCTTCTAAGATGCGCGCAAAACATGAACTCAATGGCGGGGTGGTGGGGTATAGGTACCGAACAATCGGGCAGGCACAAGTGGTATTCTGAGATCATTTACGAACTAACCATAATTCGAATAGATCTATGGGATGGTATAATGTGTGTAACGGAATCCGCCGTATACCTTATAGGCATGGTTGACCCTCCTTTCATCCGTAGCCTAAGATAGGTACTTATTCTTGTTAGTGATAAGGCTGACTCGCGATGTCGGATAATTGACCCTGACTGTATGTTCCAATTCATCTAGTTCCATGTCTCGGCTGGCTTAGCCTCGAAATTTTAGCCCCCTAGAACCCGCATTCCTTCCGTGCGAAAGCGTGGCTCAGAGACATGGCAGCGATTATAGACCCTTAGACTTGGTTCCCGTATAAATTCACTAGGTTGATCTCATTCCAGGACTAGGGGCTTGAACCAGTTAGCCGTATAAATCGTGAATACTGCTGAAAATCCATGCATCTGTATATTGAGAAATGGTGTCGTCGTCGACCTCGGTGTATCGCCCTTAAGCTTCCCAATACTCGTACGGATGTCATGTCTCCGCCAATGACCCTGCCCTCGTAACCAGCACAACATCTTGATGCGGTATTTTAACATGTTCCGGAGCCTCTGAGCTCACATTAGTGTTTCTAAACGGACCAACGCCATGCAATGCAATATTCATACAAGACCGCCGGAAACCGCCGGAATATGACCCATTCAATACCACAGAAAATAGGGGTAGACACTACCGGTCTCCGGTACTCTTTATTCCAACCATTTCGTATTCACCCGCTCCATCTCTTCCTCTACCCCTCCCACGGCCTCTAGAGAAGCCCATCTCTTCGTCGCCATGCTCTCCTGTGGCGGTTCCGTTTTGTATCGCAGCCTGGGCGCTTCCCTCCGCATTATTGCTGTTCTTCGCATTGCCTCCGAAACTGATAGGCCGTAATTCTCTCCACTGGCAACCATAAGTCCCTCCTGTAACTGTTACGATACTTGAGGCCAGCATCGTAGCCCACCAGGCAACATTTCGTGGTACAAAGCCCGTGTAGAAGGTTACGATGACGAGATGGATGAAGTGAAGGGAAAGCGCGAAATCGAGTACGAGCTTCGATCGGCCTATTAGGATTACGGTCGCCGCGATACTGCATCATCATATTGTTAATATTGCGCTCCTTAAATTCGGGGGAAAGAGTGACGAACGTGACAGCGGCGCAACATAGCCAGACAAAACCTATCAGCCACCCTTGCGTTGTGTCGCCGCGTAGTTCCGCCCACCCAAAAACAAGGTCTAAAGTGAATCGCGTCCCGGCGACCAGTGATGTGAATAGCATCAGGACCAGTGCCGCGGCGTAGTATATGCTTTGTAAGGCCGCGATCTGGCCGAGGATACGTAGAGGGGGAAGTTCGTTTGCTGCACCCGCCCGTGGCGGTCTTCTTCGTCTCGCCATTTTAGGGATCTAGTGTAAATGAAAGTGAATGTGAAGAGGGTGGAGTCGCTGTAACGGGGTCGTCGGATGTGGCTAAAAAAGGTTCGTGAAGGAGCGGATAGAAGGGAAGTTGAGATCTTGGTGTTCGTTTCGACGCCGCGCGCTATATGGCCACCATTTCTAGATGGTAGTTTTTGTAGGCCTATCCAGCGTAAGACCGGTCTCTAAATGATGGTAAATGTTGAAATCCGATATTCTGGACCGTGAAGGAAGAAAACGCCGTCGATACCTTGGAATCATATGCGTTGGTAATCATTAATTTGGTGAAGGTTAAGCTAATCATGCGCCACGCCGACGACGCCTGCTAAATGTCGACTAAAATTAACCAGTCCCGGAGTGACGGAGCGTACGATGGGAAAAAGGGTGACGCAGGGGTTTTCTTACCTAATCCAGCAAGAATTAAGATTTGCGATGCCCTATTGGGTAAGCCGTTTTAAGCTTTTCTTCAAGTCCCGGTCGCATTATGTAATCGATGAGCTGCACCTATCGGTATCCAAAAGTTTAGATAGCTTTAACAATAGCTAGTTTCGATGAGCATTTCATCTTCACAATTCATGACGATACTCCGGCAAGACGATTCCTTCGACCTGTTATAACTACCGGGGCCGCCGTGAGCTAATTACGTATCCGAATATACCATTCTCGATCGCATATTTCCAGACACAAATCTCCACCATGGGCTTTTTCGGTTTATTCGCCTCGGAGGACGAGAAGCGCAAAGAAGAGGTGCGCACAGGTGCTCGAGCGCCGGACAGGACAGAGCGCAAGCAGTGTTGGGATGCGCGGGACAACTTCTACAAGTGTCTGGACAAGCACAATGTTATTGACTCGCTGAAAGGCGATGGCAAGAAGATTGCCGAGACGGAGTGTGCGCAAGAGAACAAGGCGTTCGAGGGGAACTGTGCTAGTGCTTGGGTAGGTTTTTCTATCTGAGAACGTTGCAATAGTTATAGGAGCATATCTAACCTATCCTGACATCGCATGTAGGTAACGTACTTCAAACGATACCGAGTTGCCGACTACCAGAAGAAAAAGACCCTCGAAAGGTTAGAAAAAGAGAATGCGAACAAGGTGGCCATCGAGGGACCTGGTGATCTTCCAGGATCTAGGAGGACATAGACCGACCACCCTTGCCATCCGGTGCTTCTAAATGGTATTCTGTTCATATAAACATGTACCATATTGTACATACGCAAAATGCATTGGGAGGAGTTGGGGCAGAAAAATGACTTGGATGAAAAATCTCCTTTCTACAATATTCAGGTTCATACATGGAAGGTTATGGGTTAGGGTCACGACATTATGGTCTTTGGGTTTGCCTACTTTAGGTATATGTGGCCGCCAAAGACTTCAGGAAATGTTGCCTTAACCTACTACCTTAGGGGCGACAATGTCTTAGATCTACAAGTAATGGAGCGACCTACGAGCATATAACGACCCAAATTGAATTATGAACCATGACTGCGATTCTTCTTAAAGCGAAATAGTAAAGAAATTGAATCTTCAAGAACTTAAGAATTCGGTATTTCTCATATACGAAGTGGTCGGATGGAGCTCGTAATCGGACCCCGGAAGTCGGCTCTCGTTTAGAGGTTCTTCTGCCCGCCCTATAACCGGGACGTAGGTCACGTACATCGCGGGCTCCATCAGATTACTTAGGATTACCCTCGTGTGGACTCCGGATACGCGGCCTAGGGAGAGCGGACCAACGAAAGCAAGACTTTCATACCACGGCGTGTTTTTATATGGAACCGACATGATCTGCAGGACAACCAATGCCGGTGATGCGTGTCGTTGGCTTGGCTTTGGGCAAAGAAGCAATGGAACTTCTTTGCTATCAGGGACATAGATGGCGCTTTTAGGGCTGATAACACGGATCACGGCCATTATGCATTGTATTTCTGGTTAGAAAAAAAAACGCTTCTGATGTTCTCCAAGTTGTTCTTGATTAGGTATTTATAAGAGATATGGATTGGCTTAAATATGTGGATTTCAGTGCCCATCCGTTTTACATAAACCGTTTGTCAGTATTGGCGATCCACGAAGAAGTAGGTAGCGAGTCTTTTCGGAGGGCCGGCACATAGCAACAGTGACCCTGTCGAGCTGAATATTTGATTAAAATTGTGGCTGGAGCCGCATTAAATTGAATCTCAGCGGGCCAAGTCGGCATGTCGGCATGCTGAGCTCAGTCCTTTTTTCTCCTTCACAGAAGCCCTGCATAACATCGGAAATTGAGGACCGAAGCCCCAATATTCTGTAAAAGCATGCCGCACAAAATGAGATCGTCGACTGTGTTGTTCACTGCTCTGTTGGATAGACAGATCAACTTGAGGAATATGTAAAGTGACATAATTATGGATTAATTCTGGGGGAGATGAGATAATTTAATGTCCTGAGATGGAGACCGTCAACTACTAGGTAAATCAAATCGTGGCTTAGGTGGTTCATTGTTCTTTTCAATTCAGGGTCCCACTAGGGTGCCCAGAATTGCGGGACGGGAGCTGCTAGTATAAACTAAACGATGGAGGGTAATCGCGTATCGGGCAAACTCTTATTAGACCCTCTAATGAGCCAATGCGCAAGACACAAAAGACACGCCGACAATGAATACTAGGGCAGAGTTGAGGTTTAGGTAAGAATGTACTTGTTGGATGTAATGTGCTTGGGCAGATAAGCCCAAGATGTTCTCGACCTGCCTTCTAAAACAAGACTAACTTCCTTCGGAAATCTTGATGAGATAGGAGCTTACATAACTGCATACATTAGGTATATACCTAAAGTGGTGAAATGCTACCTGACAGGTCGCATCCCATTTTCACAAGGAAAAATAAATTTGTCCCCTACAGAATACATTCAGTCTCCTCCATAGGAAAATTAGAATACTACTATTTTCCATAGACATTTTATAGATTCAAATAGTATAGATACATCGTAGTGACATATCATATGCATATGCACATATGTATATTTATAAACTTTATTAGTCCCGCTCAATTCACTTATACGAGACCCGACTGCGTGGCTTAGCTTGTGCAATTAGAGCGTTCCACTCAGCAGTATCCACGTTGGAACGGACCAATGGCACAGAGCCCAGCCCCCATACCCACTCAGCTGCCAACTTTCTTGGTTTACACGACAACACAATCTCGCCCTGTATCTTCAACCTGCCCCCTATCTTCAGGTCCAGACTCACTAGTACCAATTACACCAACCGCAACATCACCAAACAGGGCTACAATATTATTCTGATTTGATTTCCTCTAGAACCACGCGCCGAAAATACCTCGCCCGACCGACAACAAACACCGTTTTGAGACACGAAGCCAAGGGCGAGGGTTTCAGGTGCTGTTCGTTTGTTCGTTCGGATTCCACCTCGAACGAAGCCCGACCTACGGAAGCGAAATATGCCTACATTCGTAAACGACGAGAACTCTCCCATATACGCTCCCACCGCCGGCGTCGTTCATCTCGGAAACCAGCACGAACCAGGGTTTCACAAGTTGACCAACCTCAAAGAAACGCTCCTCCCTAGACCATTATCCACCACAATTGACACGAATGAGAGCTTCGACGATAATTCATCTTCGCATTCCTCGCACAGCTCCGGCCCGCGGACGCGAATGAACGCGAATGGGCCACCTGCGTCAAGCATGACTCCTTTGCCTAATGGCAGGTCGAGTAGAGACTCGAACGGTACAGCCACGGCAGGGCCAGAGTCCAAATATTCGAATGTGAAAGCTCCTTTGTCTGGAAGGAACTCGTCGGAACGTCAATCCTTTGCCGTCAATGGCATATCTACGTCAAATGAAAGCCAACGTAGGAGCATAACCGAGGCTCAATTAAAGCGATCTTCTGTCGAGTCATCATCTCGTGTTTCTGTACAACATAATTCTGTTGAACCATCGCATGGGTCGTTCAGCAATAGTGACATACCAAATGCACGCGGTGCTCACGGCAACACTCTAGCACCCGTACCACCGGATAACTCAGTTTCTAGCTACTCACTGCCTAGCCCATCTGGGGCTCCATCAACACCTAATCCAGACCCAACCCAACAAAGGTCTCCGCCGCTGCAGAGATTTTCTTCTCCCCCCAATTACCCGTCGGCCGGTGCCTCTGCATCAACCTCAGCGCTTCAGCCACCTACTACAGGGTTAAAGCACAGGCATACTCTAGAGGTGCCTAGGCCCCAACCTGGACGTGGCTCGAGAGATAGCAACGATACGGCGTTTGCTAGCGGTCGATTTTCGCCCACCGCAGCCGGGCCATCACAACGGCGGGGTTCTTTGAGCTTGGGAAGACGGAACACACGTTCTCTACACTCCGATGTACCTAGGGATGAGGTTCCAGCAGATGAGGATGCACTAAGGTGGGCTGAAGCATATCGACAAAAACGGGCAAAGAAGAAGAAGCGGGAAGAGGAGGATGATGATCGAGTTTTGGTTGGGACTAAAGTTGATGAGAACCACGCGAACTGGACGACAGCATACAACATGTTAACTGGTATTCGAGTATCTGTCTCTCGTACGAATGCCAAACTCGACCGTCCCTTGACCGATGCCGACTTCGAGACTAAGCAGAAATCGACGTTCGACATGTATGTCCCTCTAGAGAGTTCCCTTGTCTATTATGTGCTAACGTGAATAGTGCGGGCAACGAGTTGGTCCCCTCGGCAAAATATGACTTTAAGTTTAAGGACTATGCGCCTTGGGTTTTTCGGCATCTTCGTGCGCTCTTTAGGTTGGATCCAGCCGATTACCTGATGTCCCTTACAGGCAAATATATTCTATCCGAGTTAGGCTCTCCAGGAAAGAGTGGGAGTTTCTTTTACTTCTCCCGAGATTACAAGTATATCATCAAAACTATCCACCATGGGGAACACAAGTTTCTACGGAAGATCTTGAAGGATTACTACCAGCACGTGACGGACAACCCGAACACGCTACTCTCCCAATTCTACGGCCTACACCGAGTCAAGATGCCTTATGGCAAGAAAATACACTTCGTCGTTATGAATAACCTTTTCCCTCCTCACCGAGATATCCATACCACGTTTGACTTGAAAGGCTCGACAGTGGGACGAGATTATCGAGAAGAAGACCTTGAGAAGAATCCAAGAGCGACGTTGAAGGATCTAAACTGGCTCCGACGGAAGAGGCATCTTGAGTTGGGAATACAGAAAAAGCAATTGTTCCTGCAACAGCTCGAACGTGACGTTCGGCTCTTGCAGAAGTTGGAGATAATGGACTACTCCCTTCTGATTGGAATTCATGATTTGCGAAAAGGAAATGAGGAGAATCTTCGAGACAAGACCCTACAGGTATTCAATCCTGGTGGGGATAGTCCCTCGGATGAAGGGTTCGATCCCAGTTCCGTTCTTATGAGGACACCGTCAAAATTGGAAAACGCACGCAAGGCTAGGGAGTTGAGGCAGATGATCAAAGCTGAACGGCCTGTCCCTGTCGGCCAAACGAGTAGCAAGATGCCAGAAGAATTGGCCGAAGGTCACAGTCGAGGCGGGCTGTTCTACAGCGACGATGGTGGTTTACGGGCGACTCATGAAGATAATACTCCGGGTGAAGAGGTCTATTATCTTGGTGTCATCGACTGTTTGACACATGTGAGTTTCTATTTTTTATTTTTCGCTCTTTAGTTCACATTCAATAAGGTGTGCTAAGACAAGGACTAACCCCTGTGACAGTACGGAGTCATCAAGAAGATCGAGCATTTCTGGAAAGGTCTATCTCATGATCGCTCCCAAATCTCGGCGCTTCCACCCGATGAGTATGGTGATCGATTTATCAAATTCATGTCCGGTATCACAATGTCACCAGAAGAGGCAGCAAGGGAAGCGCAGGATCGCGAAGCTGCTGCAGTTCTTACATCTGCCGAAATGGAACGCACTAAGCAAGACGCCCTTCAAGCACCAGGATCTAGCAGTGCACCACCCGCGCCATCCTATCTTCCTCCTGCGCCTCCAGGTATGAGAAGCCCAGGCTCTCCGGAGCCAAATCCTGTTGTAGAGAAGGCCCTTAAGAAAGCTACTAAGAAGGAGAAAGACGTTTCTAAGGAAGAACAAGTCCCGGAGCGCAAGATGACTACAGCTGTATCCCCGGGTTCAAGGGCCAATTCGCATGCCGTTCTACCGGTTGTTGAGGAGACAGCGGAAGCAGGCTCAGTTGGCGAGCGTAGTCGAGATGATAGCGCCACTAGATCGCGACCCTATACGCCATCACCCACAGAGAGGCAAGATGGCTTCACTAATCTAGGTCCTCACGGTATCGGAGGTAAGGGCCCACCGACACCGCCGAAGTCTAGTTACCTAGAACCTGACGACGGGTACGCGGAGAGGCGGAAGAGAAGTAACGATAGTGGTGGCAGTGGAGGATTAAGGTTTCTAAGAAAGATGATAAGTCGCGAGAGTCTCGACAAGGCCTTACCGCCGGTCCCCAAGTAAAAAGCCCACGATGTTGGCAAATAAGTGCTGGAGATGATGTCGGCGTTCTGGTGTTGGGACTATAGGACTGCTAACTACCTTTGTCAAACGTTTCTAAGTATCCCCAGGGGGTCGAAGCGAGTAATTTCAGGTGGAAGGCGAAATCCACCTAATGAGAAATATAAAATCTGGTCAATATTCAAATCGGGTTCCCGGCGTAGGAGGACGACACGGGCTGCCAATGCCGAGTCGCTGATGTTATTCGTGGCCGATGAAAAATGGTCTATAGATGAGGAGAGATGGGGATTCCAGTCAGTTCTTGCAGTTGCCACTGATTTTTCTTTTCGAAAAGCCCAAACCGATCGATCAGGTCTACTATGTTGGCGAAAAGTTTCACAAGCACGGAGCGCGTTCCTTGTTCCTCCCACACCCCCCTTTTTTATTATTTCCCTTTGTTGCTGCTGCTACTACTGCTGCTGCTGCTGCTAGAGCCATTATCATCATTGTGTTTGTTACAGAAAGACATGATACCACCATTGCATAAACTGCATGAATTTGACGAGTCTTAGTTTGATTTTACCTTTTTTTCTCTCTTTTTTTTTCCAACAACAAACCCTTCTTCCGTCTGCTTCCTTTGTTGTTGTTGCTGAGTTTGGTAGCGAAATCAAAGTCGTTCGAGGTCTAGAATAACCCTAACTACCTACCCTGGTACCCATGTATAATACAAGAATGGCTCGGGTCTGTGTGTTTGTGGCCGATGCGAACGTGCGCGCCTCTGGGCGATTCCAGCGCTTGTCTTTGGGAGTTTTTATAGAAATGGAAATGGAATGGAATGAATGGAAAAGTTTAGCGCGGCTTGCGGATTGAGTGACTGGTGGATTGTTGAAGAGTGCTTAATGTTGTCTGCTTCGACGCTGGTTATGCTTTGTGAATGGCAAGATGGTAAGATTGCCTTTGAATGGCTTCCAACAGGGATTTCTAGTAGTAAGTGCTGATTTATTAGCTTCTCTTCAACTAAGTTGGCTTGACGACCTTGCCGCTTTGGAAAGAACTGCGATCCTTCTTGTAGTGTTTATACCATGCTGCTGGTATCACCTTGCCATGTGATGTCTACCTACCTACCTAGGTATGTTTCTCGCCGTCACCTCTTGCTGTGTCCCAGGGCTGCTCTATGTCCCTGAAAGTATGGTAAGATAGAGTAAGAAGGGCAAAGGTTTCAGTAAACGCAAATCCGAAGAGGTAGGATCGGCGGTGTTCTTGCTTGATACTATACTATCAGGCTGTCCCCCTATGGAGTAATTCGAAAGCTATGTGTTCTAATAACAGGTCATGTCACTTGGTTGAAGAATTATGGGTGACATTATCTGAGCATTTAAAAGTTGATTCAGCGACGGTGATCTTGAATTTTCCGCCTTTATGAAGTAATCTGTTTTCCCAAATCTAGCATAAGTACAGTAACCCCGTTCACCCTTCTTCACCTTGTACATTCTCATTCCATGCTTCTCTACCGCTTTCCTCCTCCTCCTCCTCCTCTGCGTCCCTTCTCTAGTGGACCCCACGTCGAAAGTGGTGAAAGCATGGTATCTTCGCGTGTCGACGAGGAGACGAGGTATGTTCGACCTTCATCTCCTCGGTTGTCTTTGTAGACACGCATAGATAACCAGATGGCTTTCTCGGCACTGACCTGGAACATGACGCTGGCGGATTGGGCCTGGAACTCTCGCTGTTTAAGGAGATCCGTCAGGTGCCTTTCCGAGCCATCCCTATCCCAGAGGCCCCAGGATGGGCAGGGCGAGAAGATGGTGCTCCTTGCACTCTCTGAAATCACACTCCAGAAGTCTTGTTAAAGCTATGATGACTTCGGCGTCGCTTTGTATAACATGAGGTGTGGTAGTTGGGATTTGCTGGCCTGGAGGCATCTTAACTGAGACCGATGGACTTGGTCCTTGTAGAAGGCTACGTTACAATTAGCTATGATCGACGTTATTGTAAGGAAGATCAGGAGCGGCGGCGAAGAGTAATTAGGAGCGCCTGAATCGTCGGAGACGAACGAAGAAAGTCGCGATCTTGAGGTAGGCTGACTAGTACCAGGCGATACAGGTCCCAACTCTTCGTCGGACATATAGTCGTCATCTCCAAACGATGATACTGAGGAATCAAAAGAAAGGTTAGTACTCACAATTCAGAATGGTATCTTTATCAGGTTACAACTGTCTGCGAGTCGCGTGCACGAATCTTGTTAAGAAACAGACGTAGTCGCGAAATGGGAAGTTTCCTTGGATCGCCCCTTTTTCGGTCATTGGGTTGAAGTTCTCTGAGTTGTTAAAAGAAGGGAAAAGTTGACGGCGCTGGTGCACCTGCAGTAATGTGAAAAGGGGGTTGATGCATGTCGCTAGGTGTGCGAAGATGCTGCTTCTGCGAAAGCTAGGCAGGTAAAGCCAGCCTAACCAAATGTCGACGGGATGATGTTGAGTGTACATTAGGCGGATTAGGTATTGGGAAAAGAACAGAAGAATGGTGTAGTAGCATGAAGGAATGATATCCTAGTGAATGACCTGTGGGATGGGGGATTGGAAGTTAAAAGTAAGGTCGCCTGGTTGATGGTTTCTGAACTGAGATTTGTTTATGGCGCGTCGAGCAGACGGGAAAAGGCGGTGAAACTTTTCGCTCTGCCTTGTCTCTCTATTTACTACACCTGGGGCACATCTGTCCTACAGAAGGGGCAGGAAACATAATGGCAGGCGTTGTCAAAATTTACTCCCTACATGTAGAAGGAACCCACGGACGGATTACACTGTTGGTACGTAAACATCTCTTCTTTGGGGAATCTATTTTTAGGCACGCAGTTACTAGATATGAAAAGGTCTCCAGCATCTCGTAAATTTGTCAAGTGACAACTGATCTCAGAGCTATCCCTATTTATCCCTATTTAGGCGGCAACCTTTATCTTTTCTTATAACCAGGTTTCCTTGTCAAGGAGTTTCAGGGTGTGAAGAACTAAAGGTATAGTTGGAATAATGTTCAATATTGGCCTAGGATGGAGGGTGTGAAGTTGATAATGATACGTCTTTATAACTAGTATCATTCCCTTCGCCTCGCGTTGTCCCCATATTAAACCAACTTCTAAAAACAGTGAGTGTTCCGGATAGATAGACATTCGGTTCGTGAGCTACGACATGCACATTATCTTATGATTTTGCTTATTATCCTTGGAAGGTTTTGGGTTTTTTTATATTCCTTTATTGAGGAATCTGTGGAAAAACTGCCCAAATCAAATACCGAACGCCAGCCTAAAGTACATGCCTCCTAGACTACCAACTGAAAGTATATGCGTGTCGTATTCGCCCTTCGAGCGAGAAATTAGAGAGGAGTCGGTGCTGGAGAAAGTCGATGCCTCTGTTTTTGCCCATCACTAGTCGAAGTATCAAACGAAGGCGATGATAGGGCAAAACCAATAGCGATGAGTGTCGATGCCGGTTTTCTTTTAGAGTATAGGTGTATGAAGCTCGACACCCAAGTGATTGTTGTAGGGCTAGCTTGCGACTAAGCCCGCGCCTCGAGCCTGAGCTGGCTTGAATATGTGCTGGTCGCTTTGAATGCTTAGTTGAGGTTGGGAGCGCCATTTTGGCCCGCGGTCCCAGCATTCTGTGGTAGGTTGAAAGTCCGATAGAAGTCAGAAATCGTGGAATCGACTTTCTCTAGCTCAGCCCTCATCTGATCACACTCAGCCCTCATCTGATCACGCTCAACCCTCATCTGATCACGCTCAACCCTCATCCGATCACGCGCAACCCTCATCTCCTCACGCTCAAGCCCAACTTTCACCACTTCAGTTACCGCCTTGCTGAGTTGCTTGAAGAATTCGTCACGTTCAAAAAGAGCACGATTTAACGTAGTTAGAGCGACATCTCCCTCGCCTTTCTCGGAAGCGTCATTGTCTGGTTCGGTATTAAAACCCCCTTTGGGTTGGCCGTCCTTGGCTTGCCCATTACTGTGTCCCTCTGCATTTTCCGTCGTTCTCTGTCTCTTATGAGGACGGCTATCAACGCTTGTCATGTTGGGATTGTCAATCTTTGTCATGAATGTGGAAAGAAAGTACCTGCCTTTTAACTGCAGCCATTCCACAACGCTGATATAAGCATTAAAGAAAGAAAAGTTAGGATTGCCAACGGGGAGGTATGTGCAGAATAATTCTGTAGTGTTTTGGCCTTTCCGGAGACCAGCAACGTAAAACTCAATGGCGGTCTTGATAGCCTCTCCGGAGATGTTTGGTAGATTCGGCCTCTGTGCCTCTTGATACCACTCGCCGGTCTTCCAGATGATTTCCCAGATGAGATCACCTTGATTGATGAATTTGTCCCGAACGCTCTTGGCATGTATGAACAGTGACTGGACTCCGGTTGCGACATCTCTCTGCGAAAGTGTGTTCACAACGTGATGTCGACTAAGGAATATGATCTCCTTGAGGGCTGCCAGGTCACGACCGTGCGGCATGTTGCAGCTACTGAAATCAAAACCTTGGAGCGTTGTCAGAAGTGAGAGAACGCGCCTATCCTGCAACGCAGCATCACCGGCGGCGTGAACTGGATTTCCAGACATTGTGGTGATTGGAAGGTATAAGGGTGGATCTTCCTTGGTATTTCGTGGTAGACTTCCAGTGGCAGGCGAATATCCCTCCTCAGGTCCCCAACTCTAGTACTTGATTCCCTGTACTTGGTTGGATTGGAGACTGTAGGATTTTGATTAGTCATGAACTGAGTAACTAAATAGAAGGATGATGTACCAACGACAAGTTTGAACAGGAGTTTTGGGTGGATAAGTGAATTAAGAGTCTCTATCGAGTCGGCGATGGGAAGAAGGGGAACTAGGGCTTTGGAGCTTAGTATTACTTGCTGAAATATGTCGCGTGGAGATGATATTCCAAATAGACGTGTAGGAGAGGGGTTGACACAATCTGATCAGCTGTCGTTAAGATGATAATGGTCCGACGCGCGTTGTTGAAATGGTTGTATGCTTTGACGGCTGATGGAGAGAAGTGTACACGTATTGGTAGGAAGAGTGAAAGAAGAGTTGGCGTTCACGAAAAGAAAGTTGTTTACTAACCAGATGTCTGCCTGTAGTCTCAGAGATTAGGGGAACAGGTACGCGAAAAGTTGCGAGGGCTGTGGTGATTTGAAAGGAAAGCTTTGCTTTGGATGATATCGAACGACCCAAGTGAGATAGTAAGCGTAGACTGGTAATTGACACAATCTTCTAGGAAGTGTATCCCGGAGAATATTTGGTGTATGATGTTAATATCAATTTGATGGTTGTTTATTTTATATATGAAAAAGTTTTGGTGTTGTCAGTCGCGAGAAAGTTGATGATGTATCCCTCAGCTTTTTAAGAACGGCAGGAACTTATAGGCGCACCTACTCTTACCAATACACAAACCACTACGGGGGCCAATACTACGTATTTATTCCTAGAAGCTCAAACATATCGAAGGGGAAGGTTCGACAAGCCGTGTATCCTAGTCAGATATTCTGATTGTCGTCGTTGCCATCTAAATGAAATCATTGTGGGAATTACTCACAATAAGAAGGGATTGCTACTGTGACTGCCATGTAACTAGATTCCCACCAATCCAAGTACCCCGAAGCAAACTCATATCTGGTAGGTACCTTGATTTGGTATCATCTCGAACCCGTTGTTATGTCAATGTTACTGTTTATAAATTTTGCCTACTAAGGGACCTGCCACATGGTATGAGATACCTATCTGGAGGTACCGGATATCCTTGGAGGAGCGTAACCTAGCTGAGTCTGACCTAGTCTGAGGTAGGACATATAACTGAGCCTCTTGTATGTATATGTACTTATGCCATAGCCCCGGCCTAGATACATACCTAGGCTGGTAGTTCGTTGCGGAACAATATGTTTCTTCCATCCTTGCTGTGTCACGTGACACTCGCCCCTATTTAGGACTGTTGCTTATTATCTTGTGTTTAGATGGCTTTCTTCATTCCTCGTATCAACATCTCATCTTTGCAGAATATATGAAACTACAGTATATTTATAACTTTTTAGAAAGAATACTGCCAAATACATATATTTTGACGCCTCAATTCCTCTAATGAGACATAGATTGATCTCTTCGGCGTCAGTTGATGCAATGGCCGCTAGTTAGGCATAGATTCGTAATGACGAAATCCAGGTATTCGTTTCTCTCCGGGCCGGACAGGAGACAGGGGAAGGCGCTGCGTATGGATCTTATCTCTGCCCTGAACACGTTAGACTATCCGTGTAGTGCGCGCAAGCTGGACCCAGCAGGTTTTAAGCTGGGGACCGCTCGTTATCTGGATGATCTGATTACCAATTTTGATCTGATTAGTGAAAGTGAACAGACTCCATCGACCCAGTCTTACTATATCCATCAATAGCCCGCAAGTAATAATTATTATCATACAATTAAAACAAAATAGAACCATTTTCATTTGGAATAGTGGCTATGCAGACTCATTTACTATTGGCTACTTTCCGACGAAGATGTTTCGGCCGACTAGACTCGCGATCCCCGAGCAGAACGAAGGACCTGAATGGCATGTGATTAAATAGCTCCTGTACGAATATCGTCCATTCTACGCATACCTACCTAGAAGGTATACAGCCATTAAAATGGATATCAAAACGGTACCTAAACTTAGAATCATAGAAGTTGAGCATACGCATAAATAATAAGTACATATGGATTACTTCATCATTATTATTTATTGGTTATTTGACGCAAATTTGAAATTTTTATAATTTATTGAAGGTCAGGTCTTTGTTGTAGGGTACATAGTAGGTTACAGTGCAAGTGGCACTGTTCCACACATGGGCCTGATGCCATTCCGGAGTACCTTTTCCACGCTACAGATTTCTCGGGGCGGCCTCGGACTATAGCCCTGGCAACTCGTACGTGCATGGAGCCGAGTAGGATCTAGCTGTTCTTTGTAAGGATTGGTTTTAGTCAATTTAAATGTCGGTTCTACCCGATATAAATACTTAGAGCTTTCCATTACATGCAATGGGCTGAGCTCTCTTGCACCCTAGTCACGCCATGACCGGTGCTGTCACTACGTCTCGAAAATGTTGCCAAAGAAGCTCGGATTCCTTGGACGTTCTGCGAGCGACGATGCGGCTAGCAAGCCCCCAGACGTCATTCAAGTCACCCAGGATCGCAAAGATGAAGAACAAGCAGATGCCGAAAAGCCGGAAGAGCTACCCACGGACAGCGCTCAAGACGGCGTTAAAGCCATCGAAGCCATAACGGTATCATGGTCCAAGACCTCCCTGATAATCGTCTACATCTGGTCAGTATATACACCCGGCCTAAAGCAATGTTTGCATGCTAAATAGATTGTTAGCATGTGGCTCATATACTTCGTAAACGCATTCCAGTCATCCACCACGAGCAACTTAACTGCTTATGTCGTAAGCGGTTTCGACCAGCATTCCTTAATCCCGGTTATCAGCATCGTATCCAATGCCATGTGTGCAGCCTGTACCATGCCCGTAGCCAAGATCCTCAATCTTTTCGACCGATCAAAAGGTTTCCTTGCCATGGGTGTTCTGGCCGTTATTGGATTGATCCTAATGGCGACTTGTACTAACATCGCCATCTACTGCGCAGCTCAGGTGGGACCTCTTAATAAATCCCAGGCGGCCATGGAGCTGGCTAATTCTCTACCTAGGTCTTCTACAATGTCGGCTTCACCAGTCTTATTTACAGCGTGGATGTCATGACCGCCGATACCTCAAAACTCACCAACCGAGGCCTGGCTTTTGCTTTCACCTCATCGCCTTATATCATCACCGCATTTGCCGGGCCGTCTGCCTCGGAGCGGTTCTACGACTACAGCTGGCGATGGGCCTTCGGATGCTGGGCAATTATCCTGCCCGTCGTCGTCCTTGCTCTGTTCACCGTGATGCAATGGAATCTCAAGAAGGCCAAGGAAATTGGAAAGCTGCCACAGGAATCAAGTGGACGTACCCTAATGGAAAGTGTTTGGTTCTATATCATTGAGTTCGATCGTGCGTAGGATACCCCTTTTTTTACGAAGAGTAAACTGACACGGCATGAAGTACTGGGAGTTATCCTCTTAGCAGGTGGCCTTGTGCTCTTCCTTCTTCCTTTCTCTATAGCTGGCTCGACGACCAACTCATGGCGCTCAGGCTCGATTATCACGATGCTGGTTATTGGGTTTGTGATGCTTATTGCGTTTGGCCTCGTCGAGCGTTATATCGCCCCGAAGCCGTTTCTACCTTACGGGCTCCTCGTTTCGAGGACGGTTATGGGTGCTTGCTTGCTTGACCTCACTTATCAAGTTGCGTATTATTGCTGGAACAGCTATTTCTCCTCGTACCTACAAGTTGTCTACGGCTTAAACATCTCGACGGCTGGTTACATCGGCGGCATATTCGACATCGTATCAGCTACTTGGCTGCTAGGCGCGGGCTACCTAATGCGCCGAACAGGCCGTTTTAGATGGCTTCTCCAAGTTGCGGTGCCGATGTATATTCTCTTTGTCGGACTTCTGATCTACTTCCGGAAGCCAGGGACCAATATCGGATACATTGTCATGTGCGAGATCCTCATCGCATTAGCAGGAGGCACGATGATTATCGGCGAGCAAGTCAGTGTTATGGCTGCATCAGAACACAATGACATTGCAGCTGTTCTGGCTCTCTTAAGTCTTTTCGGTAATGTTGGAGGCGCTGTGGGAAACTCCATTTCTGGTGCCATATGGACAAACACTCTCCCAGACTCTCTCCAGAGACTTTTGCCAGACTCCGCAAAGGCAGACTGGGAGGATATCTATGACAGCTTAGATGTGCAACTTAGCTACCCCATGGGCAGCGACGTTCGCTCTGCTATCATCGAAGCTTACGCTCAAACACAGACGTATATGATCATAGCAGGTACCGTCATAATGGCGTTGTCTTTGGTCTGGGTGATGTTAATCAAGAACATCAGGCTAAATGAGATCCAGCAGACGAAGGGAATGTTGTTTTAAAATACGCATCCAAGTTAACACTCACGTGGACGAGGGCATCTGAAGAAACACTTGAATTGCGAATTGCTTAATTATTATAAGCTACCTTCCCAACTGATATCCATAGAACAAGCAATGGGAACAACCCTCAAACTTGCATATTTGCTGCCACTACTCGACGTTGTATTCATCCACAAGAAACCAGGCCAGACAGAAACTCCTATTTCCAGAGTGCCGAAACCGAAGGGATATAAGGTAAGTTTTCAAATTGTCGCGAAGTTTTCGCGAGTCTGCCCGTTATTAATAGATGTAGTAGACATCTTCGCAGAGGCGAAGCACCTCGTTGTGGGCGTAGAACATCTCCTCGGCTCCGGTACACTTCGAATGAAACTGGTCGATCTTAAACAGAAGTCCCATAATGTCTGGGTCCACGAGGAAAGTTCGTGCATGCTGGCCTTGGTTGGCATGATGGTTCCGGAATGCCTTCACGAAGAACTTCACCAGCTTGGCGATTCGCTTGGGACCACCCATAACTGTGGGGAACGACGCGACGGTGTCGCGTAGATAGTCTTCAACGATCGAAAAGAATGGTTCCGCGTTTTCCTTATTCAGCGGGCCGGTTTGGTAATCATTGTAAAGATCGATGCAGGCAGTGAAGATGTGGCCCAGGTTCTTGACTATTGTGACTTTAGAGGCTGTCTGCCAGTCTTCGTTGGAGAGAATCAGAGCATTAAAGAAGGCCAAGTCACCAACGGTCAAGGGGGTCTCGTTCTCGAAGTCCATTAATGGGAGCCACTATATAGACAATAGTCAGTAAGGCGCTTTGATGACGAGAGATCAAGGAAATTCTCCAACTTTACCCGATGATGGCATAAACGGCTTCAAACAGGGGGCCCTAATTCTCAGGGATGGTAAAAAGGGGTAGGGGGCTTGGGGGGAGGTTAAAACCACTTACAGTAAAGGCCTCCTCATTCGTTCTTCGGGGTGGGAGAGGAGAGGACGTGGAATACATTTCGTATTGGGATGTCATTGTGAATAATCCTCACGAGTTCCCTTTCTAGGTGCGATAGAGGTTGTGATTGTATGTCGGGCTGTCAGGTTGGAATTGGCTGATGTTAACTTCACAGATCAAGTGGTCTGTTGGTAGTAATTGAAGGAGGTTATGATAAATAATGGAAAATGAAAAGAATGCTCACAAGGCTTGGCTAGAAGTTGGAATGAAACAAGCTTGACCGAAATCTAGGATCTTCAACAGAACCAGAGTAGTGGGAGTTGTGCTAGAATGAATTGTAACACTGACCGAATCAAGGACTTGTTGATATGTTAAATAATAAAGAAGACTCGAGTTGGTTAAATTGTGTTCAGAGTCACTGCCTGATGTAACATTAGTTAGAAAGAAGTGACTTCGAATATCCCTCTTTGTATATCCACAACCCGGTTTGTTGAACAGATATTTCACTAGCCGGAGGAAGGGCAATAGCTCTTCGAATCTACTCACATGTTTTGGCCACCGAGCAGCTCATACCACCCTACCACCCACCTTCGCGTTCGGCTCAGTGAATGGATGTGTATCTAAGTAATAGATATCGATCCTCTCCAGTTAAGGCAGGACCTGTACCTGGAAACTGCGTGAAGTATGTGTGCGTTGCCCCTTTTTTCTTTGATCGCTCTTTACAAATACAACGAGGGGATATCTTTGCACACATATTCAGGCAATTACGCTACACTCTTTCCAGCAGTAAATTAATGCCCCTTGCTGAATGTGATTCGAGTAGTTTAGAGGGTAAGAGCGTTTTATAGTCCCGAAATCGAAGACTGAGCTTTCGCCCTTTCCCCTGAAGCCCCTGATCTAGCCTGCCATCATCTATGCACCACCTGAATCATGGGGGGCCAGAAGTTGGACTTCCTCAACAGAGTCTTTCCTGTGGCAATCTTCATTGCACAGAAGAATCCGTACCAAAGAGGGAAGTCTTTTGCAGTGTGTTAACCCCAGAGGCATAGGAAGATAATTGGAAGATAGATTCCTCAAGAATTGTAAATCTCACATATACCCGTTCTCTGCAGTCTAACAGAGGCATTATGTGAGATTTGATGTAAGACTCGATAAATCCGGGCTATGTCCCGTAGAGTCCTTGTGATTTGGTGTGATCCAGTAGTTTCTGTTCTGAATATCGGAAACAGATGGGTTCTGTGACTCAAAGATTCATTTCTTAAATATGCTTGTCAAGAATTCTTTGATGGCCTAGTGTGCTTATGGTGATGAGACAACATAATTGAAGTCGAGCTCCGAGGATATATTTAAATACCGGTATAATCAGTGTCGGTTCATCGGCAGGAGACTTGTTACCGTGATGTCATTGTTTATCATATGTACGAGGAACATGTATTCATACTTGGTTTCATATAGGATGATATGTATCTTGTATACCAGTTTCACTTGCTAAGCTCGATATATAGGACCGAAAGGGCTATAGAACGGATTACATAATTGTAAGAGGAAATGAATACGAAGGTCTTATGGATATGACAACTACCTAAATCTTTATGTTCTCAACACAATACAGGTACGTAAGGTTAAAACGAATGACAACGAGTGAAGATAGCAAATACGCTATAAGTAGTAGAATTTCTATGTAAGTTCGACTACTAGCAAACAAACCAGCTCCATTGAGAGCAAGTTGATACCGTCATGGAACGCTGCAATATCTGTCGATAATCGCTATCGCTATTGGCATCAGACGATACCAGTTACTTACTGCCTCCCCCTCTGTTCCATATCATGATTGGCCAATTTTGCCATTTCCTCTTTCGAAAGACTTCATTTGCCCTTACCCTTGCCGTTAATGTCGCTCGTATCTGAAGGATGTGTCAAATTGGGTATTTCTTTCGGACTCCCATCTTCTTGAACGTGTTCCTTTCTATGATTCGTTTCCCATATGCTTTTCAATTCCATCCAGAAAGAGTCATCGAATGGAAATTGTAGAATCGGCTTGATACTATGGTCGCTGGACACTGAATAGTCGTCTGACTCGGGGTTCTCGGAAACGTGGACATAATCATCGTCGGAAATGGATCCCAATCTCTTCCCATAGGTTTTGCCGCCAGTACGGGGGTCCCAGTACGTTTGGAGGTATGTCTTGCGGTTCCATGCATCTATGAGTCGCTGTATGGCGTACTTGTTGTTCCTAGCTTCTTCCCAGTCCTTTGGCACCAAGTATCGCAGCGCACTCTCCCTTGATTTGGCGTAGAAGTGTACAATATGAGCAAGGTACTTATGTCCATAGGGATCTCCTGTGTTGGACCGACACATTTCTCCCAAGCATTGCCATACTTTCAGCCAAAATGACTCCGAACCCAACCAACCGATCCCATAGGCGTTGTATACGAGGTGGCAACATCGGAAGATGTCCCGTATACTAACTTGAACATCTGAGAATGTGGCCTCATCAACAGACATCTCCCGGCTCCCAAGGAGAATGAGGCTCCATGCGCTAATCGGGACTTCGGACCGTATGAATTGGGTGCTGTAGAACATATATCGTAGACTAGTGAGTTTGTCAAAAGTAGCGCTTTTGATAGAAATAGCGATTGGTAAGTCCATCATCTTGGATATAATAAGTCAGTAGATTTAGTGAAAGAAGTATAACGATTTGTAGCTGTGTAGCATACTCAGAGAAGTGAACGATGCTAGAATGCTGATGAAGGATAATGGCATGGAGTCGGAATAGTCACGGGACGCAGGAAAATAATACGGCACATATCGGAATCAGGTTGACTCGGAAAGATGCTGCGGAATTATATTAGTTGCTCCTACTGCGTCATCCTTAGTTTTACATGTGTGACGCTACTATGGGTGATGGCTTCCTGACGAAGGCTCGAATCCAATGCTTGATAAGCGCCCTGGATGCCTACCGGTAAGCACAACCTAGATCCTAGCATAAGAGCGGAGGGTCCTTGTATATGAGCATCAACGCGAATTTCATTCTTCAAGCGAACTAGGTAGATACAGATAAAAATGACGGGCTTTAAATAATAGTCGGGAAAGATAAGAGCCCCCGGCTGAATGACTGAATCACTCCTCTAAATATTTTAATCTCTAGATAATCAAGTGCTTGCGAAAATCGCATCTGCCCGACGCCGGTATGTTTGGTCCAGGATCGAGTCACATGATGCTCTCTCCTAGCAATGGTAATCTCTCATGCGTAGATGGATTTAGACTCGGAATCGTGTACTGTGATAATAGGTATCTATACTCGACAAGCATAATATAGCCAAGACATATGGATATTTATATAACCTACCAGATAACGGAATATGGCAAAATGTAAAAGTATTTAATAACCTCTTCTTTGTCCTCCTACACAGCTGACCCTCCCTGTCCTCCCGTTCCTCGAAAAGTACAAGTTCCAAGGGGGTGGGCAAAAGGGGGGGCGGGGGGTGTACGTAAATTTCTATATTGTGTTGGTGCTTTGATGTATATTAATGGCAAGGATTTCATTCGAGAATATGTATATCTTTTCTTTTCAATCGTAATTTTCTACCTAATCTTAGCTTGAAATGAACTGACAACAGTTCTCTCCGCTCTCGAATGACATCGTAACAAAAATGGGTACTTCCAACTTGGTGGCGTCTATCGCAGCACCTATAGTGTATCTCCTCGTCCCATATGTAAGGTATAATATGAAGCCGTACTCGTATTTACTGCTAATATTTTAAATAAGCTGCTTTTGATTCTTGGTTATCGTCTCGCAATCCACCCATTGCGCAAATACCCCGGGCCTCTCCTTGGGAAGCTGTCCAATTTCTATGGTGGCTATCATTCTCTCACTAAGCGATACCATCTTACTACATGGAAGAATCATCAGAAATATGGTATATTTAGAAGTTCCGACCGCCTTAATCATATACTACTTATACTGAATGATATGAATTAACAGGATCTGTTGTTCGACAGGGGCCCAATAGGCTTGTCTTCAATTCTGTCACAGCTCTTCATGGTATGTCTCTAAAGCGGACGCTATGGTCCTATTTGGCTAAATTTAACTCAAGATATCTATCAAAACCCACGAATCTCGAAGCCGTATGCATATGAGAAGTCTCGCCTCGCACCTAACCCTACTTTGTTCGACACTCTGGAGACGGACATACACCGCGGCAAAAGAAAGATCCTCGGCCAGGCCACGTCAGAGCGTTGGATGCGCTTCTTTGAGCCTACCATGATTGAGCAAATAGATATATTTCTCAAGCAATTAGCCGCCTCGGGTTCACAGCCGGTGAACATGACCAACAAATGTAACTATCTCGCCGTCGACGTCGTGGGACATCTAGCTTTTGGCTATCCACTGAACCTCCAAACCGAGGAGGCGAGACGGCCTGTTCCAGAGGGAATGGCATTTAACAATACCCGTATAAACCTCTACTTACAGTTTCCGGAGATCACATGGCTTGAAGGGATCGTGAGATGGCTGGGGAAGAAAGAAACTCGAAAGTTTATCGAGTTCTTCGAGACGATGATCCAAAGTCGCCTGGCTCAGGACAAGAAGGCTAAGTATGACCTATACTCACTGGCCGCGGACTACTACGACAGCGAAGGAGCCGAAGGATTAACAAGCAGCGAACTCTGGACCGAAGCCATGTTTTTCTTAACTGCGGGAGGTACCACCACCGCGACGTCTATGTGTGCTGTATTCTTCTACCTGTCGCGTAACCCACATTGCTACCAGAGACTAGCCGAGGAAATAAGGACGACTTTCAAGAATGGGAGCGATATTCGTTCTAGTCCCGAGCTGACCAATTGCAAATACCTCCGGGCCTGCATCGACGAAGCAATCCGCCTAGCACCTCCCTCGCTAGCGCCGCTATGGCGGACCCAGTCCTACGAAGACCAGAGTGAAGAACCTATCATAGTCGATGGCCACGTGATTCCGCGCGGTACTGAAGTCGCGGTGAGCTTGTATTCCCTCCTACACAATGAGGAATACTTCCCGGATCCTTTCGACTTCAAACCGGAGCGTTGGATTGAGCCCGATGTGCCGGAAAGTTATGACGGTCAAGCTGCAAGAGCGCTGATGCATAGGGCTTTTGCACCCTTTGCGCTGGGAGCTCGCGGATGTCCTGGAAAGCCTAGTAAGTTTCACCCTCTGACCACCTACCTGCAGTTTCCTGCTTCCAATTCCGAAGTTGAGTTCCCTCTTGATGCAAGGGCTCGCAAATTATATTACATTTCGATGTTCTTACTGACGGCTCTATCCTATAGTGCTGTACCTAGAAGATAGCCTTACGATTGCGAAAACCATCTGGCACTTTGACTTCGAGTCAGCGCCGGGAGATCTGGGCCACGTGGGCGAAGGGAGGCCCGGGGATAAAGAAGGCAGACATCGGGTAAACGAGTATCAGTTGTTTGACAATGTAACAGCAAGTCATGATGGCCCTGTCCTCATTTTCAAGCCTCGGGAAAGGATCTAGAATGGAGGCGATGGTAAAGTGCATGTTCTGTCCTAAGGGAGACAGCAAATTGCCAATAAGGGATGGGTATGTCCTGTTGGTAGCACAGGCCCAAACAATGGCGCACGCCCGCATTTGCTTACAAACCAGCGACCTCTAGATAGAACCCAGGGTGTGCTCCCATTACCATACCATATGATGGTGTTACTAAGCGAAGAGGGTAAAGGGGGTTCTTTGTCCTCAAGATCGGGGCTCTCTCGTCAAGAATATCAGTTTTGGTTTCCTTCTTCCACTAAATTCTTCAACATCGAACTGCATTTCCTCTATCTCTGCGCGCATACCACACTGCTCATATAGGCGTCGTGCTACAGGGGTACCCTCGACGACCGCCTGTGGATTGATTAGTCATCTATTAAAACATATCTATACAATTCTTTTGGGGGTGGACAGGTATTCAGAAGATGCATATGAGAGAGAACAGAGCTCGTTACCTACCTTCAATCCCCGCTTATCTGCGGCTGCGGTTCCCCATGTGACGAGAGCTGTGCCCGCCCCCAAGCACTGGTAGTCTGGATGAACTGCCAGCAATTCGAGGACTATGCTCAAGATATAAGACACATGTAAGTAATCCTCTATATTCGCTCCTACTTACCATAAACCCCTTTGCCCGAAGAATCATTGATAGCCTGTGTCCGCGGTATCACGTAGTCTCTCCACAGGCGGGTCATGAATTCGCGGTCGCCTTCATCCGGCCAGACTTTTTTGACATTCTCGACCTTGTCAAGGTCCGCAGGAGGGGCTTCCTTCATATGTGTCCAGATAGCGAAGCCAATGATACGCTCTTGATTCCCCGACCCAGCTGGGATGACTGCTTTCAAGAACGTCGAGTTCTCGGACGTTTGCTTCCATTCCCTCAGGCGCCGAGATCCCTGCACTTGTCCGGATGGCGTATCGTGGGCTGGAAAGTATATGTCTACGAACGGCGCGTCATGGGCGAAGCTCTTGGACAGGATCTGGAAACATGCGGGGATCTCTTCGTCGGATAGTAAAGCAACGTCTACTTTCCCCGTGGACGACATTGTTATAGCCAGATATTGGTGAGGTCGGAGTGTGGAAAAAAGGTACAAACAACGGGAGGAACTGTGTCTGACATGAAAGCGAAAGCGGGGAGATGTAGCTGACAAGCCCTGCCTGATAGGCCATCTATCCGGAATTTTGAGTTCTTCTACTTACCATTCTAGCTCTTAGACTAAGTCTACAAATATAAAAGTTGTGGTATGTAAGGTTATTTAATACATCGTGATGGATGAACGCAGATGTATCTTGGGCAGATCGAGTTTAATCCGGGGTATAGTACATTCACCTTTAGAAGGTGGCACTTAAGTGGATTAACTCTGCAGTGATCTTCAGAGGGCTGTATTTCAATTTAGCGAGTTCTTACAGGTGTTTAGGTCAAGGTTGTCGTATGCCCTTAGATACGGTGCTGCTAGAATGAATCCATTTAGGGTACACGCCATAAATGCTTTCTAACCTATGGCGCTATGGAATGGGATCTTGATTAAGCTCATGGATGACTTCTTTTGAGCTCTTTCGGCGATATAAATGGCATGTGCTTCGTAGAATTAAAACCTCATCTGATACATGAAACTCCATCCAGAGGAAAGTTTTAAACTGTTGTGAAGTATCGCTAGTCGGGGGCCTATAGCACTACACCTATTCAGGCATGCCTTGCAGGCATCGGCGGGTCCCCGTCCTTCTAAAATCCGGGAGATCCGTGACTTATCCCCAGTAGAAAACTTTTCCCGTCCTTTACACAGCACGTAGACAGCAGTGTACAAGAGGAGAGTATCTGAACCATCGAACTAAAAGCAAAACAAATTGAAAAAGAAGGAATCAATCCATTATTTAATCATCGAATAGCTAATTATACTGAGAAAAATGAGTAAAAAGGAGAAAATGCAACCAAGCTTAGGAAAACGCCCAAGAGAAATTCACACCAAGCACCTGACGGAGCGCGAGCGCTTCCGCATCCGGACCCTCTACTTCGACGCCTTCATGAGCAAGAAACGCATCCAGGAAGTCACCGGCTACACCATCGGTCAGATCCAGCACGCCGTCAGCGCCAAATCGTCTGCCGTAGCCCCGCGGTCTGGCCGCCCGAAGAAAAGTAGACTGCCCCCCCTTTTCCCTTGGTTTGAAGCGGCCTTAGTTTCGGGGACTAATTATCGGTACCTAGTGCGCGACGGCCAAGCGCCCGCGAACCAGCCAGCGGAGAACAAGGGTCCTTCTTCGCAAGGTTCAGCTGAGGAGAACTCGGCCGCAGGACCGAGTAGTAGCACCTCCCCGCAACTCACACCCAGCGCGCCTCCGCAAGAAGAGGCCCAGCGCGCTTCGCCATCCCTCAACCAGCTGCTCCCTGAAATACGGCGGCGCATCTGGTACCTTGTCCTAACTTCCGCTTCACCTCCACCTTCTTCTTCACCTTCACCCCCATCCCAATCCACATCCCCACCTTCATCTTCATCCTCACCTCCTCCTACCACAACCACCCCCTCCACCCCCTCCACCCCCTCCACCCCCTCCACCCCCTTCACCCCATCATCCCCACTATCCTGCCCATTCTGGCTCTCCCCCCTCCCGCACCCCCCCTTCCTCATCACCGGCGTATTCCCCGCGCACTGGGACACGTACTGGAAGTCCTACCTCTCCCACCGCCAGCGCTCCGCCTGGCTTCTCTGCCACACCAACCGCGAAGCACGACAAGTAGTTCTCGACACCTTCGTGCCCGTGTGGTCCGAGGCCGGGCTGCGGATGCTCGGGTCGACGGTGCAGTTCCTGTGGATCGACGCGCGGCACGATAGGCTCTACTTTCAGGATAAGGACGAGGGGGGTGAGCGGGGTGTGGATGTGGATGCGTTGCCTGAGTTGCTGGATAAGTCGCGGAAGGCGGTGTTGCCGCATTTGAGGCCTGCGGCTGGGGGTTGTGGGGGAAGGGTTGATGGTACTGGTAGGCCTTAGGCGGAATATGAGTGATAATTCCGGTTTGTTCTTTGCACCTTTGCCAGGTCTTGGTCATTATGTTTGTGAAGCTGATTGCTCTTTATCTAGACACGTACCTAAGGTATATGCCTAGGTAGGTACCTGACGAAGTGTCCAAGACATGAATGAGAGCATTAGGCTACCTAGCCTGAACCAACTTACGAAAGGAATCAATAGACACCCTACAATTCACACCGATAAGTTCACGTGGATCGAAGCAAATGCAAAAATGCTAGAATGGATTCATTCCGCAGCTATGCGTTCATGCCTTGCCGGCCTACCTATGCCATAATCTACCTAGGGTTTTGTAATCCTATGGAAACATCACACAAGAACTCCCCTGCCAATGCAATCGCAATTCATGATGTATGGGGCAAGAAAACAAGGATATGTATCGGTATCGGAATCGGAATCAGCAAGAGGCAAGATATCTATCGCCGTCTCAACCTGACGAACCGCCGTTAGTAATAGGCACCTGGACCGGCTCGAACGCCACACCTTCAATCATCTCTATATCCTGTGTGGTCGCTGGAGAATCCCTTGCCTCGGGTTTGTGACGCTGGGGCACGTCAACGAGGTCGTCCTTCATTTCGTCTCGAACATACGCGACGTAGTAAGGATCGCCCGTTTCGTTCAGATCGTCCAGCACAGCCTCCGTACCGCGACTATCCTCCGTGACCGTCTCGTCATTGTAGCGATACCAGACATTACGTTTGAAGTCTCGGATCCAAACCCAGTAATGGCCCGCAGCTGTTCCACCGCGGTGGCAGATCACAGCATGGATGCTGTACTTCTCATTTGCCATGTCGTTGAAGGCGGTCTCCTCCTTCTGACGTAGGTCGACGAGTTCCTGTCGAGTCATCTCATCCAGGGGACTACCAGTCTCCCAAATGAGATCACCGAATTTATCACTAATTGGATCGTTAACAGACAAGTCGGGCGTGGCTATCTTCTTGGATAGTGTGGGTTCAAGGGAGTCATGTGTGTCGGAAAACCTGCGCTTCTTTTGCGGACTTATGTCATCGAGAATTGCCTGCTGTAGGTGTACGTCATCGAGAGTATTGCTTAGGGCTGTTGTAGCCAGGGCTTCCAAGTCTTGGACATCCGTGTTCTTAAACTCCTTCAATTTATATTAGCGCTCCGCTTCGCTTTAGATTGAGAAGTAATAGGTGCACTCACCGCATAGTCTATAGACTTGACAAGATTCTCTTGGCTGTTCTGGGGTTGGGGGTCCTTAGTCTCGAGTTCCTTTAGGCGCTCCTTCAGCGCCCAGACCTTTTTGCGGGCCAGCCAGATGGGAGAACCGCTCGCAGCCTCCATATAACGATCAAGGCATAATATCTCCGGTATAACGACGGGGTTCTTATTTTTACCCTTAGGTGTGCTTCGTTGAATGCAGATATGCAGAATGGGTGGTAGAGACCTAATGCTACTATACCGCGCACGATTCCCGTCGATCGGTTCATAGGAAAAATAACGATCCAGGGCTGCGTATAAGGTACATCGCACAGTGCTCGTTCCGCCTGGGTTATTGCCTATGCCATCCGATGCCTGATCCGCCTCCTCTGGATAAGCTGTAATCCATCGCTCCGGGACAATCTCAACATTTAAGGGATTCTCCTCTAGGGAGGAGGCCGAATCGTTGGCGGGATTTTCTTGTTTAGTCTTGATCGTATAATTTACGATCGTAGTGAAAAAAGTCTCCGTAATCTTGTCGGCTTGTAGATCGGGCTTTCCTGGCATCGGGCCATCCGAACGAATTGCACGCATGAAATGCTCAAGGATATTGCCGATAATTTCACCCACATCTTGCTGTGATGTTCCTGAACGATCAGAATGTTCTAGGCGACGGGACACTTCTGCGATTTTTGCGTCAAGAGTGCAGGGCTCTGCCGCATCCTGCATCTCAATGTCGCTGTTCGGCTGGGTAACGCCATCAGCATTCTCATCGGGTGATTTTAGCTGGACGTACGACATTGTCACGTCCTCGTTGTCGCCTACTAGGGTTTGAGAACTTCGGGAACTAGCAAGCTCAACCTTGTCATTCAGCGATTCGTTCAGCGATTCAATAGAAACATTCACCGCATTATTAGTTACTCTGTTTTCTGCATGGTCATTAGCCATAGGAGCTGGCGGGGCCGGCGATGGGCGTGCTGGTAAAGGTGGCGGGATGTTCTGGGATTGCTGATCTAGGATATCTCTAGCCGATGAGAGCGCAGTGTTCGCCAGCTTCTGTGATGGCTGAGCAGCTTCATTTGTAGTCGTCTGCAAGTCGGCGAATAAGCCTTGTAGCATCTCAACAACTTTTCGTGGTGTTAGCGTGTTTTAAGGAAGGAAATACCTTAGGAGCTGCTTACACTGTCTAGCGACGATGGCCTCTTCAAGATTGACACTAGTTCCATTCCCGCCAGTCCGGCGTTGTTTGAGAGTTTCCTCGTCAAGCTCAAGCTTAACTTCATCAAAGTTGAGTACCAGATCCCGTATTACCTTAACATTGTAGAAGTACTGTAAGAGACTGTTCAAGTAACACGTGTTGCCGATATTCTTCAACCCCGGAGGTGTGTTGAGAGAGGTTCCTGGTTTCGGCGATGAGTGCGGTTGGGATACTGGCATCAGGGTATATCCAGTTGCCTTTACGAATTCAGCAATTTGTTGCAATTCAGCTGCTTCTTCTGGTTGGTCTTGCTGTCGCTTGAGCTCAGATAGTACGTCAATAGCCTCAACAACCTTTCCTCGATCTACATTCTCATCCTAATGTGATAATCAGACCAAGACCAATTCAAAATGGTACGGGGAATCGCAATGACCTACATGTACCAAGTGATCCACGAAGCCACGGATTATCTCCGCCGTGTAGCTTGGTTCCACATTGAGTAACTTTGCTGCCGAGGAGATGCTCATTCTTCTTCCCTGTCCGTTGGGGGTAGACGTCATAAGTCCAGTTTCTCCTACGTTCTCTAGAATCTTCGGGTCGATATCGTTCACGATATCTCGTCCGAGATAGTTGCCGATCGCCTCAAGGTGTTGCTGGGCTTGAGCCTTGAAGCTATCAGTACCGTTAGATTTGGCCATTTCATAATACCTGTTTAGGAACCAGTCCGGCGTCGGGCCATCGTCAAGGGAAGCGCCAAAGAATGCATAAGCTTCTTCCAACCTCACGTCCACGGTGCCCGTCCCATCGAACTGAGATTTATACATGATGATTTCGGTAGACGCATCATCGTTGCGCTCTGCGATGCAACGTAGGCCAGTGTCGAGGTACAGGTCGCGGTTCCCAGGGCGTAGTTTCGCTAGGAGAATGGCTGCCCAGCTGAAGTATTGAGGTGGATAGGATGGCAAACAACCTAGAATGGCGAAGTCGGATTCTGGAACCGAGGACATAAAAGGTACGTCGACGTTAATGGGGGGGTAGTCGCCTTGGAAAGCTTGTAGGAGTGATTCCCAAGCGGGTATTATTCTGCTGTTAGTGATAATATCCAGTTCTGCTTGCGCGTCTTCCATACGAGCTCGCAGCGTCCGAACACGAGTTGGGATATGTTCCTCCTCGGGCAAAGGAATATACCAACATGGTTCTCCACTATCACTATCTGTTCCCTCATAAAAACCCAGATATCTCAAGAGGTCGTCGAAATCACTGCCCATGCTCACAAGAAACTTCTTGTTACGTTTATTGATTTTGAGAGGGGGGCGGTCGTCGTTCTTCCTGAGTGCATCGCTTAGGTATCTGCGGAGCATAACATCAGTTCCAAGAGACGGAGAATCACCAAAGTCCGCATATCGGTCTGGATCCTGGGCTCGTGCAAGTGCGAGGTTGCGGTTTGTTCGATTTTTATCATTAAATTTTGCCACATTATCCGGCTGAATTCTCGAGGGCACGACGGTAATCTCGATGTTGAAGTAGCAGTTTTCAGAGACACAGATGAATCGAGCACTGCTTAGGGTATCATCGTAGCTCGTCTTCTCCGCCATAGGCCCGCCTACGGGGGTCTCGCAATAAGCAAGCATATGAAGACGGTGATCGTCGCCGTACTGCCTAGTATGCCGGAAATCACTCTTCACATGGAAGTGATAGCGGCATTGACGACAGACGGTAGAAATGAAAGTCATGGACTTGTTGCGGAACGATTGGGTCTGGACCTCGAACATCTCATGACTTGGGCAATCGCTGTTCAAGTTAAGATCAGGTAATGAGGACTTAAGAAACTGATGAAGAAATAGCGGAGATGTGAGAGCTTCAGACTTCGGTTAGTATTATTCCCGTAGAAGCGGAAGGCTGTACGATTAAGCAAGGATGCTCACCTTGACAATCCGGGACATCTTGCAATTCATATCTCGCCGTCTGTTGTAGTCGACGGAGCTGCTCCCTTTCATGTAAGGGGTAGATAGAGTCCATTGTGACGGTCAATTTCGTGGCGACATATGTTCTAGAGACCAGTAAGCTTATAAGAACAGTTACAGTATGACGGGTGATGTCTCTAGGTGATCGTCATATTTACACGTAGAGACTGCCCGGGAGACTTCAGAGTGAAACCCGCGTGAAGCAGTTTGGGATCAGAAACACAGAAAGACACCAGATTTGAGACACTCACCCGTGTGGTTATTTTTCCAAAACTGTGAATGACACCGAACGAAAAGTTTAAAGGACGGTCTATTCAGTCTAGGGATATCATTAGTATATGCGATAGTAATATCTCTAAGAACACTTGCCTCGATCTAACAGAGGTCGAATTCAGATGTGGAAAGGACTCGTAGAAATCCCTACGATTGTATTAGCGATATACCGTTATGAGTCTAGTAGAAAAACCCCGAGTGTGCCCATTTCCTTTAGTGACCCTCCTCCAATGTGCTAGTATGTTAGTATGCCATCGATGTCTCTTGAGGGCTATGCTTTTAAGAGTCATAGATGGCGACGTCTATATAGAATCTCATCTCATATCGTAGGCGACAGCGAGGATTAGGAGGACCGAAACGGAGATGGCCCTGTTGACGGGAATCAAGTCTTCGTCCATGCTTGGAGATCTGGCCATGTCCTAATAGGTATATCGATGCATATGGATATATCTCCCCTATTTCCCTCACAGTAGATGATATGATCGTTTATCCCTAAATGATTGATGCCGTTCAATAGCCAGTTGAGGGCCACCGTCGAAGTAAAACCGACTAGGACACTAGACAGTTGGAGGAGAATAGACTGTGTGAAATGAATAGTAGCTTGGCACAAGATCCCGTGGCCGCCAAGAATGAGACCCTAAGCAGAAACATATAATGACAGCTCTCAACCCAGTGTGAGTTGATGATGGAGCCTGGTTAAGTGGCGACAAGGGGCGACTCCTAGGTTCTCCTTCTCCTGCGAGGCCGACCAAGGAAGAGACAGAAAATGAGAATATCCATACCTTTGACAAAAACTCAATACTCTCTTCTCATCACTGATGAAAGATGTCTCCGAAGTTTCTCACACAGGGGATCTAAGACTCGAGGCAAGGCGATGACGAGCAAGGGTGTAGCTCATAAGTCGCACAACTCGATAGATGAAGTGGATTAATGATCTAATCTCAGAACAGCGTGCCCAACAATGGAAAAGGAGTGGCAATACAAGGAAGCAAAACAAAAAATAGCGACGCGATTAGACGCGCGCGATGTTGCTGTGAGTGACCCTCCTCCGAAAAGACGTACGAGAACGAACAGACGTTTGGTTGTGATATTGGCGATTCCTTGGGACAAGGCTGATGCACCTTGACGAAAAGATACGGCAATGCCAGAAATCTGGAGGGCAACCAGGTTTAGCTAGTAGCCACTTGCTGGGATAAATCAGTAAGCTCCGTAAGCTCCAAGGAATAGGGTAAGCTGCAAGCTATTTAGGGTCTGTGCGTCAGAGATCCATCCTTGCCCGCCTGGCAGCAGCCCTGGTGGGGGTGTCGGGTGCTTGCAGTGGAGCCCAAAGACGTTGCGGAATATGGTTGATCCATTACCATGTGCTTCGGAGATGAGAGCTCGGGCCAATAGGCGAAATATCGGTTATTCCAACCAGTCAACTTCCGCTCAATCACAGAACCAAAGCTTGGATGAGCCAAACTCACGACCTCCTCCACATCCATATCACCATACAACCAGCACCCCAATATTCTCAAGCTCCCCATTGTGAATCGCCTCCTTCGGGCTTGAGTCAAAATGGCGGATCAACACCCGGAGGAGCAGCCTTTCCACCAGCACGATGCTATCAAGTCCGGCATTAAAGGCGGGCTGTTGGGCGCCGGCGCCGGTCTCATTACCTCAGCAGTGCAGAATTCGCTCGCGAAGCGCAACGTAGGAGCTTGGGGCGTCTTCAGCCGAACCGGCGGCACGATTGGCTTATTCAGTATGTCGTACCATCCAATTGGAACCAACGAATGTTCTGCTTGAGCTAGAGCAGCGTTGTAGCTTGAAGGCTAACAATTTTTTTTCTCGTAGCTGCCTGTGGCGCTGTGTACATGTTCTCGAAGGACGCGGCCGCCAACTTGCGGGAGAAAGACGACACGCTGAACGTTACCATTGCCTCGTTCTTGGGTGGAGCCACGGTTGGTTTAAGAAGTATGTTTCTTCTCTCTCCCTCGTTTCACCATTTGTCGCTCCCTAAGCACCATCATGCTAACTTTTACTTCACCCCAACAGCGGGCCGCATACCGCAGATCCTCGGCTTCGGCGCTGCCTACTCGATTATTATGTCTGCCTTCGAGTACACAGGCGGCAGTTTGCGCGGTCGTGGCCGTACCGACATGCCCGAGGTAGACGAGTACGAACGCAAGGAATACCTGCGGAAGAACCGGCGACGGCCTATTGAGGAGACCATCGCCGAGATTGGAGAGGGCAGAGGTACTCATTCATCCTCCGCCACCACTACCACTACCACCACCTCTTCCGACAGCTCCCACTCCAAGTCTACCGCTTCTGACTCATCGTCGCATCATTGTTGTGACCACAAGAAGACTGACGAAAAGTAATCATGTAGGGATCAAGCCCCCCGGATACGAAGAGCGGAGACGACAACGATTAAAGGAGAAGTATGGAGTTGAGATCAATCCTGTTTCGGCACTATGAACAGTCCCGAGTGATAAGTCGCGAATGTTATGAATGGCGACATCTGTCACATAACCTCACCCGCAGTAGGGATGGAGGACCGCACCCAAGAGGTGTACACCTGTATATATAAAATCGGATTCCCTTGGTGTTTTGCATCACTTCTTGCTTCCATCCATATCCATATGATGGTTATAGGCTCTCGCTTGATCGCGGAGCTTGAACCTTGTGGTAAGTCCTTCAATCTCTTTTTACTTCTATTACGCATTGCCTACTCTTCATGATGAATTCTTTAGAGGCTGTTTATGACTCGTTTTCACGAGCATGATTCATTCAACTCACCACATTGTTCTATCTTTTTCTGATCATCGTCTGGCACAAAAAAAAGACCAAGTCACAAGAATTTTTTAAGCAGAATTGAGACTAACCCGTACGCTTTTTTCAGATCACCGATAGTCATTGTGCCACAACATTCTTGTCAAAGAAAAAAACGTAGTTCATTTTGCAATACCGGCTGCGTGTCTGCCTACCTAGATAACTTGCCGGCCTTTTGGGAATCTCTGCCTAACGCCTAACCTAGCTGAGTCCAAACGTTCTTGTGTGAAATGCTATTCACAAGAAGGTATGCGAATCTATATGTACAAGCCTGTCCTTAAAAAGAAAAATTGCCTTGCCTGCCGTATCTGTCTGATTATAATGGCTTGTAAACTTCAAACCATCATTCCAAACTTTGTGAACACACCCTGAACCCATTAAAAAGTTCTGTCTGAAAGTACGGTATTATAGTTGAATTCCAGACGACTTGGATAATGACTGGTTCTTTGAAAGAAATCGTGTCTATAAGCCAGGTAATCTTCGTTGCTGTGAAATCACCGTAGATGATCAGTAGAAGTTTTGCAGGTCTGGCCCGGGACCGCCCACAGGCCGTGCTTGTGTTGGAGTGCCGCCCACAGTCGGCCATTGACCTGGCTGCGGGAATGGCTGTCCATACTGCGGAGGAGGCGGCGGAATAGGCTGCTGGTATTGAGGGGCTCCTTGAGGTAAGGCCGGGAGAGTGTCGTCGTAGGATACAGTCGATGAGCCGAACCCCCCCTGAGAATTCTCTCTTGTGTCCACGTCGTCAAGAGAGCGATATCCCTTACCGCCTCTTCCAGAGCCTTTGAAGCCTCCTCTACCGCCGCCACCACGGTTACCTCGAGGGGTGCCACCTCTATAGCCGCCACGACCGCGATTATCCGCTCCACCTCGTCCCTGATGAGATGAAGTATGGTATTCGCGAGTGCCGTTGCCATAATTCCCGTTATTCCGCGACTGCCGATCGTCATCGCTAGTGAACTTGCGCTTAGAACCTCTATGCGAGAAGACTCTCTCCTGCTGGTCGTCGGACTGATCTCCGGCTTGATCTTCGCGCTCAATACGGAGCATCACCTTTTCGCCGACTGTTGTCTCGAAAACGAAGGACTTTTCAGGCGGGACTGGCTGCCAATGACGAATCTTGTTCACATCCGGCGGCCGGGCACCTCTTCTTATGCCTAGCACGACGGATGGAGACGGATTATCGGTGTGAAACTTGGCATTCGCCGGAACGGGCCTCACCCGCGCGGCCCAGAGATTCGACTGATATGAGCCGATGTCGCTAACTTCCCACTTCATCTTGGAGTTCATGCCTCCTATCTTTTCCAAGATATGTTTTGGACACGGTCTCGGCGTGATCAGAATGGTATTGGAGAGGTATTTCAGATCATCTACCTCCGGTACCATCGAGTTAAGTAGTGCAATTAGTCGTTTCGTGTCAGCCGGCTGGATCATATAACAAGAAAAGAAGACAGTTTTTCTAATGGCTAGAGGCTTAGCCCGCCCGTCCCCTGCGCGATCCCTAACAAGGGCATTGTGGATGTTGATAAGGTGTTGTACTTCTGCCACCTCAACAACGGGATCGAGAGTTGTAGAGAGTTCGGCAACTCGGATGACTTCAGCGGTGATTGGACTCTTTCCGGCGTTAACTAGTTGCGCGTTGTAATCGGCGAGGAAATCTTGAAAACCGGCAACGTGCTTCGGGCGGTCTTCGTAAATACGGATCTCGTTAGCATTCTTGTAGGTTTCCAGCATTGCCCGGATGAAGATCTGCTTGAAGTCCATGGTACTTGAAAAGCGTTCATTGTTAGGTCCGACTGCCGGTTTCAGTCCGATCATGTCGAATTCTAGACCTTTGCTTGCGACGATTCGCTTGATGAGTTGGGAGAAGCCCTGCTCAGAACGTCCAGTCAGTAGAACGCAGAGAGCATCGTCCTGCTTCATGCTCAAATGGACTAATTCCACGATCTTCTCGTTCCACCAGCCATCCCAGGCGCGCTTCTCTTCTTGTTCAACACCTTCACCAGTCGCAGCTAGGATCCTCGAATCGTGCCACCAGCCACCGTTGATGAAAATATCAGGGCTACCCAACTGTCCAAGTGTTTGCATATTCCATAGCTTCGGATTGGGTAGAGGAGTTTGGAATACTGGAGTCGTCCATGGTTAGTTGTGAAACAGAGGTAGGACATGGGAGGACGAGAAGACTAACAGGTATTATCGAAGTCGTACACGTGAATAGCCTTGATCTTATCGACAGCTACATGTAGAGGTTAGCATAGAAGCCCAAGATTCTGAGCAGTAAGATTGTATCGGCGACTTACGAGGCAGCTTCTTGTCAAGAATAGACCATCTACTGAGAGCAGTGATAGTATGAGTATTGCCGTTAGCGGCGCGATTAGCTAGGTCGGATGCCATACTTCGGCTTGACAGTCGAGATATCAGGGGTGCGATTCTCCGCAATAAGGGCATAGAATTATAACGCCGATGGCATGTCGGGAGGGAGAAAAGAAGTATGTAGAAGGAAAATCTTGAATCAGGAGGCTTGGATACACACAACCGAAGTTGTTGCTGCTTCCAGATTGATATTTGGCTTGTCGCAATTGCACGGATGCACCTGTTACCAACTGCCGATAAACTTGGTTCCCTAGCGGCTTTCCTTATCGATAAACCCAAACCTTAACGCTTGTCATTAGTACCGCTCTGCCGCTACAGGTCAAACGGTTAGAGTTGGCCCAAGCTCCCTCCCCAGGGGTCTACCAAATCGGACGGTATTCTGCCTGTCTGCATCATCGTCGCGAGAAAGTGCCATACTACGTGGGCTCTTTGCGTCCAAAACTTGTGCTAAACAATTGGCATTCAATTTATCGGAAACAGAATCTTTAAGTATAGAGAGATTCTTGAAACACACGTTAAAGCGTACCACTTGCTACAATGAAACCATGGCCGCTCGTAACGCCATAACTCTCATCCAAAAGTCGGGACCTAAATCGTCATCAACCGAGTTCCTGCAGCTGCGTTGCCACATCAGGCCAGGAGCCAGCAAAGTGCGAGAGGGAGTAGCTGCCGTTACGGATGAATCCGTTGAGCTGTGTGTGGCAGCCCCTCCACAAGATGGAAAGGCAAATAAAGCTGTGATCGAGATACTCAGTGAGGTAAGCATATTGAGATTAGTCATTTTCCGTCTCTTTACTATTATATATCTGTATGTATGGATTGAGTGGGCATATAATGAGCTCGTTCCATGAGCTAACTTATGTATATCTTGAACCATAACACAATATTCCATGAAGATATAGAATATGGGGGTACGACATAGGTAGATCTCAGTAATAACAGATTTCCAGATTCTAGGCGTCCCAAAATCAGACTTGCAAATCACGCATGGGATGAAGACCAGAGATAAGACCATCAGTGTTGCAAGCACGAGCTTGCAACGCAAAAAGGGGTCAGGAAGCAACGAAGACCTGGTAGCGCTAGTTAGACAGAAACTCATTAGTCAAGAATCAGGGTCATAAAGGAGATATTCGCTGCCATTCATTATCCATATCAAGTTCGAATATCTACCTAGACAAGACCCGAAACGCCACACCCATGCCACAGTATTGAGCATACCCGATCATTACGGCCAAGCCGACCAAAACAAGTGCCAATGAGCACTTAACTTTCAAACCCTAGCGTAGAGGCTCAGAATTCCATCGCCTCGCTCTCATCCCTCTCGCGCTTAACTTTCGGGTCCCGCTCATCCTTCATAAGCGCCAGCACGTAGCTGCGGAAGTATTCAACATACGGCTTCAAGCTCGTCTTCTCCCAATCCTGCAGACTCTTCGCCTTCTCATCGCCCCCATCCTCAGACTTCCACGAATCGATCTCTTCCAACAAACCCTGCACCGTCGGCACTCCCAGCGGATCGAAATCCTCCAGCTGCCGCGTGTCGATCGGGACACAGACCCGCCCCGTGCCGGGGTGCACGACGAACGGCGACTTCAGCAAGTGGTTCAGCTTCTTGCTGACCTCGATATCGAGGCGCGGGTACGTGTACTCGAGGACCACGTCCTGCTTCGCCTCTAGTAGCGCTTTCGTATCGAGGTTCTTGCTCGCGCCCGATTTCGCTAGCGCGTCGATGTCCGCCCATTTCGAAGTACTCGCGCGTCCCGGCGACGACTCCCATTTCTTGCGTAAGCTGTCATTTAGGGCCTTATCTGGAAGGAGGGAAAGGAGGTGATCAGCCCGTTCTGACTCCGACCACGGATCTTGCGATTCGAGCACGTCTGCTTGGAAATGCGGCGCTAAAATCTCCAGACTCCGACTTCAGAATCGTTAGTATCTACTTTGGCTAGAATTTCCGATGAGAGAATAGAGCCCGGCATACCTCAGATGGGGATGTAATGGCCGCCGCACATTGACCTTCTTCCCGCTCTGTGCACCGCCCCGAATCACCTCGAGGTATCCCGCGATAGCCCTCCGCTTCTGGTCGTCCATCGTCCGCGCCTTCTTGTCGCATACCCAGGCGTGCGCTCCTCTTCGTCCGGAGTACACCCACATAATATGCTTGAAGCCGAAGTCCTCTCGCAGCGCCACGTCCACCACTTTAATAGCCATGGTGATGAACTGCCAGCAGCGATTGCAGATATTCGCCTTGTCGCAGCACGTTCGGATGTCGTCGTAGTCTGTCAAATCGATATCGAAGCACAACTCTTTCGCCAGCGGCTTAAAAGCGCTCGAATTCCGTAGTGTCTTGCGGTCGCGCGGGTTCGTGGTATATACGGGTCCGATTTCGAAACGGACTGGTAGCTGGCGAAGAACGTCTTTCCGAAACCTTTAATAGGCATAATAAGTTACTATGTTACATAGAAGACAATGCTGTATATCACCTACAAGTCGGAGCTCGGGAAGGATTGATATCGTAGGTATATATCGCTTTGTAGAGTGAAGGCAAATTCGCGGTGTGCGAAGTCATTGGTCGGGGTCGGGCTATGATTAAGCCATTGAAACAGATATCGCCAAGGGAAGAATCGTTGGTAGAATATTCGCAGGAGCTCGGGGTCTGATGCTTTCATAGCCACCGGTCCACCACTATTATATTAGTTAGAAAAGCGATTCTCTTAGTTGAAATTGATATTATTCCACTATCTCACATTGGCGATGCTGGAGCTGCCGGGGAGCTGGAGAATTTGTCTTCCGCCGGTCTCGAACTAGGGAACTCCTCGTCGGAATCAACATCTGCGAATAGGTCTTCCAGTTTAACATCCTTCTTGTCCTCCTCCTTAATGACGACAGGTAAGGCATTTGTCTCGGCCATTGTGATATCATTATCGGTAGCTTGATCGTCGCCATTCTGGGGCGGAGCGTCCGTCATGGTCTCTTCAGTAACAGGATTTTGACTATCGGCATCAGGCGACACGGAATGTGGCATCTTGAAATAATTGAACTCTTGACAATTAATATTAGACCGATTTGAAGTCGTCGTTTTCTTCCAAGTTGTATAGTAAGTTATGTAGCATGGGATAATGCAGAGGGGCTACTTTAATTGAAAATGAGCGGGACGCGACGCGACGCGTTTTCGCGTTAAGTGAATACTAAAAGACCCATATTTTAATGGACCCGCTACGTCAATACGCATATCCCGTTCACGACACACCAGCATCCCGACCAAAACATCGATGCGAAGTAGGTAGTTTCAATTATTAGATAATTGATGTAGCACTCAAATATGGTATTAATACCATTGACAGCTTGCGAAAAGGCTCTTTGCTAAACCCATAGGAATCTCGAATCTATCCAGCTTGTGAGACGACTCGATCTCGCTTCAAGCGACCCTCCCTCATACCAAAGTGTGACCAACTCCAGGCCAAAGTCCACTAAAGTTCTAAGTAGCTTAGGTAGGAATAGCCTGAGCGTATGTCGCTCAGAATATGTTCTGAGAAAATATGAATCTATGCATCTTTTAAGCGACAAAACGCTGGTCCGAGTATAATTCGTCTTTTGATATGATCACTCGAATCACTCATCGTCATCTTCATCCTCATCACTCTCTTCGTCGGCGTTCTCCAGCCACTCAACAAGCGCCTGGCACTTTTCTCTCACACCCGACATCAGGCCTTCCTCTTTACCCCTATCGTCCTCCCACCAGCCCAGGATACCCTCCTCTTCGAGTATATCAAGGTCGTACATCTGCTGCAGCATAGCAGCAAGCAAGTTTCCAGCCTTCGCAACGTCAACTAGCTTGGCGCTACTCGCGCACGCCTTTTGCACCGCCAGGGCGAATTCGACTTGCTCCGAAACCGAATTGTCGCCAACGCCAACGTCGGAAACGAAGTCAGTAGCACCTTCCCGTGACGTGAGGACGTGCTTAGCGGCCTTTGACGGCTCCAAAGCTCCATTTTCTGCATTCATGAGCTCGACAGCGCGACGAACGAAGGCCGTCGCAACGGCTTTCCTCATTGCGGCGTCGGACGCATTGTTAGCAAGTCGTAATGACGTGAATTCGAGCTTCTCCGATTCGAAGTTGCCGGATATTCCACGGAGGACGTCCAGCAGTCCATGAACCGCGTCGGAATGGAAAGAGGAGTAATTAGGGGCGCCTGAATCATCTGAAGCAAACGAAGAAAGTCGCGACCTTGAGGTAGGTCGACTAGTACTCGGCGACACAGGGCCCAAGTCTTCGTCGGACATGTAATCGTCATCTCCAAGCGATGATACGGAGGAATCGGAGAGATCGAGGTCTTCGATGGAGTATATAAGTGATTTTTGTAAGTTTGATGGGTCATCAGGATCTGCATCGTCGTCTTCTGGATCCTGGAAGAGTGCTCCCTTGCCTTCGGGGCCGACGAATTCAGGTTGTGATGATACTATTTGTCCGCTGGAGGACAGAAGTGATAGCATCGTGGCGGGTTTAACATCCGTCCGGTCGCCCAGCTGGACCCCAAACGACACAAGAGAGCCCTCACGGACAATGGCCTCTTTACCAACCACTCCTCTCTCCGCAATAATCGCATGCTCCACCACAGCACCATCATTAATTATTGCGTCATCCCATATGAAGCTGTCAATAATCCATACGTTGCTCCCAATTTTGCAATTTCGGCCAATCACACTGTTTCGTACTACGCTTCCAGATCCAACATGGGTATCTTTTCCGAGGACCGAGTCGAGCACTTCGCTTCCATCCTCGATTTCAACGTCATCCTCTCGAACCACATTATTGGCATGCAATTGATAGGTCTGTCCTGGTAAGAGATTGCACTCCGGCGCAAAGGGAAAGGTCCAGCCATTCAGCACGTCTCGACTTATGGCATCGTACATCTGGAGGTTCCTAACGCGCGCACTGTAGCCCCCATTGACGATTTCGGTATGGATCATCTTTCCATTCAGCTCCCAATCCTTCAGGACGCCATGTAAGAAATTCGCCCGAGGGAGTTCGTAGTCGAAACTTTCGGACCATAAGGCGAGCACATCCGGCGTACATATGTCAATCTCGGCATCGATTAGATCTGTCCGGGCCTCTGCTTCGCGGTTCTCGAGTATGGTAGGGTCAAGCGTAACGTAATGATCGGTCTGTAACGGATGTATTTCTTCATAGTGTAAACACCTCTTGGCGTTCGGGTCAATTATGAATGCGGGCGTGATCCCCTTCGTCTTAGTATTATGTTCTCCCTCACCGGCTTCACGAAGGACCATCGTCATACACGAGTCTCGGTTCGCTTCCCGTCGAGCTCTATGCGCTGCCAGGGCCTCCTCAAGAGATATGTTGGCAACCAGATCTCCATGTACCAGAACGAAGTCGCCTCCAATGATATTGCGCTTGTCTAAATCCCGAAGAAAGTCGCCTATCGATCGAGCGTCTGCGACACGTATAAATTCGAGGCTAGAAAAGGGGCATGATCTTGAGGTAGGGGACCATCTCGAGTCATGAACATATCGCTCGATTTGGTCGTGATGATTGCCGCAATAAATAAAGACTTCCTGTACTCCATTCATGGCCAGGAACTCGAGAGAATACTCGATCAGAGGCGTATTCGCAAGTGGGAGTAGACACTACAGGAAGACCGGAATCAGCAATTGAAGCTAAAGTAAAACTCGGAGTGAACATACTCTTGGCTTCTCAAGTGAGAATGGGCGGAATCTGGTCTGAAAGGAATCTGCTATGAGCTAGAAGAGTAGAGGCGCAATATTAGCCAGATCTCCCACCAATTCAATGCCCCGCGATGCCTGGGAATTACATACTACTGCTTGAAGAACATCTTCCCTCTTTTCGTCGCCTCCTGTTTTGCCAGATTTCTTCCCTCGTGCAGCAGCGCCGCCCTTAGCAGCTTTGTTCTGCGACATTGCGATACAATGTGGTATGTTGTCTGCTGTACGTTGCGAAGAATCAATGTGAAGGTGTATTGATTTTTTGGTGATGAGTCAAATGATGGAGGGGCAGCTTTGACATCCGTTACAGGCATAATACTTCATACTACATAATTACTATCCTATATAACAATATCATTATGTAAAGAGCTATCGATAAGAGGTCCAGTTTTAAAATTGCACTATTCCCTTTTGATCGTTTGGCCAAGTACCCATGTAGCCACGACAACTTCATTTGGCAAGTGAGTCAGCTTGGTTGACGAGATGTGCCAACGAGTTGAGGAACCAAATTATTGACTAATTATAATCAAAGGCATGAAGTGACACTTGATTCCATGTTGGGTATTTCCGGAATAAATTCAACCCTACACGAAAGAACCTAACAACACAATGCTTCTTGAGATTCATCTAATCTCATCAGAGACGGTGAACTCCAGGGAAGATACCATAGTTGTGATATCCATACTCTTGTAGGATATAGCAGCCTGATTCGTGGATACATATATCCAGCTCCTGTATAGAACATACCCGACCCAGAGGTCGATAGGTGCTGGTTCATATTACTCGGCTGCAGGCTTCCGAACACATACAAGAATTCTAGCTGAACACAAACAGTCGTACGAGCCATGATTATCAGTAACAACCATTTGATATCGCAAGATAAGCGAAGATAGGCAGGCTATTGAGGACGATAGAATAATATGAGCTGTTAACCACCTAACTTACATGTAGGTACTAATTCCTGCGACTCTTTGTCAATAGATACATCATGGATGTAGGTATGTTACCCCTAAAATACCGTATTCAGATATTCTCCTGTGGGTATATAGGTATGTACACATCATTCTTGTTCATGATCTGATATTTTGACAGGTAAAACGATCTTCCTGAGGGACATAAAAGTTACGTACGTACCTAATCAACCACCTGCCGTAATTACATTGCTTGGAGATAAACTGAAATGGAAAAGAATACACTACCAACTATGTAAGCCCAATTATGTGATTGTGTTCAATGGAGCTTACCAGGACTGTTACGTATCAAGATGGTCTAGGCCAGGCTACGCAGGGGTGAAACGGCAAGGATGGGCCAAGGGTGGAATGACTGCCGTGGAACGGACTACGGTCTAGGCTAGAGTTCTAGAATCCAGATCTTGGACGAAAGCCGGCTGCAGACGCAACCCAACCGTTCCCTTACACTACGCGGCCCGCATATGTATGTAAGTGCCATGTACGTAGGGTAGTGGTGGTCGCGTCCACGGTCTCGATCCGTATGGATCTACTTGGGATTGGCTGGACGTCTTGTCGTCAGTTTCTGAGCTGTCTCTGTTTCAAGTTAAGCTTGTCCACTAAGTCTGTATACGGCAATAAGTAAACAGATAAGTGCCAATCCCTCGCCTTAAATCAGCCTTACACCGTTTGATTCCCTTGAATCTAGTTGGAGACAGATATAGCCATTCGTGCTAACCCCGGAACAAGTTAAACTATCCTGCGACCAGCCAAGTTAAGCAAGGCCTAGATATCTTGACTTATTGAATGGCAGTCTTCAGGGTTTCATCGTTCAAGATGTCCTACCTAAACGGTAGCATATGAGTATGGTGAAGTTGTAATAAGTTTATAGAAGAGCGAGGTTCTAGGGGAGTCGATCTGTATTAAGCTTCGTGCTTCCAGGGGTCCGCCCCATGCCATCGGAAGGCTAGACCTCAAACGGGACATTAACAGGACCATGCTATTAGCCCATAGGGCCCTCGTTCCTTACGATCGGGTTGTCTAGATCAGCAGATCATGTTACCATGTGCATGGTAGAGAGGGCCGGCCCCCTTCAGTACCCAGATGGATTGATTGCCCATTGGCAGCAAATACACAGAGATGTGGTTTCGATCGCATTCTAGGCTGGGCCAAGCATAATAATATACGTTGATGATTGCGGTTCGGTCAACAAATTTTGATTTTCTTGTTACACTTGTTATTTGCTGTCGCGAGTAAATTGAAATCGTACAGCATATGTGTCCTAAAAGCTCACTTAAAGACTGAAACTATTACCGACAACTGAATTCACTTACAAATTAAAAGTCGGCAGCGGAAGTCCGGCAAGATCTTGATGTTTCGAGTTTGTTCCTTTTTTAGATTAAGCTTTCCCAAAATTCAAGTTGTTTGCTCTTTTCTGTCCAAGTCTCCTAACATACTTGCCCACCCAGGGAAGGTACCCATTTCTTTTATTTTTAAATCGTGTAAGTAAAATATAAATCCCTGCCCTGTCCTCGCTCTTACCTTTTTTATTTCTGTCGCCCCTACATTGTTTGTCTTTTGCTACTGTCGAATCTTGGAAGCCAGCCACCTACGGCAATAAGACGATTATGACGTCGCTAGCAGGCCATGAGTATGATTACAAGCGCGAAAATCCTAAATGGCAAAATGCCAGAGAAGGATCGTTCAATTCTCGAGAATAATTCAAGGTAGGCACATAGGGTTATTAGCTTTATGTGTGTCATGTGTCCTGTCGACCATTTGTCTTTCCTCAGTTTGTTCCACCCGACCAACATCAATACCACTTTCATCTCCCTTGACATCAAAGCAAAACAACACCCACAGGATCGCACTAGCAACACAATATTTACATTTCAATCGACAAGGACAACAATGCCTATAGACGGGAGAATATCTCATCGTTAATCTTAGGCTTATCTGGAGGCATTCGTTGGGCCTCGTCATTCAAGGGGGAAAGTCCTCATTCATATTCATTCGTCGCCAAGGCGCGCAAACCAAGGCCGATATGCCACAGTCCAATGCTTTTGAATCCTAGTGATCAACCGCATCCAAAATGGTAGTGAACATGACTGGTTCTCTCAGACCCTCCACACAGACATAACCGCAGGCGCATGCTGTCCAAACCCTATAGCATCACCTATATACCCAAACTAGCCTCGACGAGACTTTCTTTGAACATTCATTCCAACAGGCTCAGAAGTTGCCTCTTGGCTCCCTACTACTAATACACCTATAGCCGCAGCTCTAGAAAATATCCAAGGGGTATTCCATGATCTATCACGGAGCTCTATCTCGCTCCAAGTACGACCAACAGACTCGACATGGCAGAGCAGCCAGAGGCTCACCATAAATAAGATATTCGACAATACCGATGTCAACAGCACCGCTTCCTCGTCGACACATCAATTACCGTATTTTAACAGACCATATGGCTGAACGATCGAAGATGCTGAGAATATATACAAGTCGGAATCAAGGGAGTGGTGGAAAATTGTCGACAGTCATTGGTTATAATTCGCCTGCGGTCCGTAGAGTCGCTGCCGCTTCTCGGGTGGCCCTTCCGAGCGCTGCATACCTTCAGGCATCCTCTGCGGTGGCACGTTCATTTGTTGCATCATCGCATTGGCATATTGAGGTTTCTGAGTTCCACCTGGTGTGAGCACCATCTGCTGGCCACTGCCCCCACCTAGGTACCCTTGATCTTGCGCCATTGTCGGCGAAGCGTGTGGCATCTGACTAGGGGAATGCCACGAAGCACTCGTGGCTGGCGAATGTATCGGAGTGTCAAACTTCCCAACGGGGCCAGACGATGCTGCTGAGAGCGGAGCCATCCCCATTCCCTGATTCGAGTACGGACCTGGTGTCGGTGGTTGGCCGGGGGCTCCATTCTGATACATTGATTCCATCATGCTCTCCGGAGGCGGATTCCGCATGAAATTGGCAAGATGTTTCCTCAGTTTACCAATCATCCCCTCTTTAGTGAATGGCTTGGCAAGTACGTCTCTCATACCTAAGCGTCATGTTAGCAACCTGGCAAATAAACAGAAGGCCAAAGACAAAGCTTCTACTCACCCCAATGGAAGTACATCTCAAGATCCTGCTGGTTGATATTAGAAGTCATGGCAATGATTGGGGTGTTTGGTTGCACTTCGCGAATCATGGCTGTCGCTGAAACGCCGTCAAGCTGGGGCATGACGATATCCATGAAAATAAGGTCATAATAATGCTGTTTCGCGTTGACTTTGTTCACAGCTTCGAGTCCATCGCGCTATATCGAATCGTTAGTCAAACAAGAGCCGTCACGCAGAAGGTCGATAACTACGATTACGTACTGCAACCTCTACGCCGCAATCGTATTGGGCAAGGAATTTGGAGCCAATTCGAGAACATGTCTTATCATCTTCCACCAGGAGGACAATGGGTTTCTTAGATCCCCAAGGCGAACCACTTTGCGAGGCTGCTCCTGGTGGAGTTTGAGAATGCATCGGCGGTCCGTTAAACTCATGACTAGGACCCATCGAATTTTCCTGCACAGGTCGGTTGTACGGGAGGTTGTTAATGTGTTCAGCAGCGAAGGGATCGATACCTATCGTCTGCCCAACAGGGTACACAAGGTGTCGCATGTCATTCAGAGGATCATGCAAAAACGGATTCACGCCGCCTACGCCAGGTGGTCCCATCATCCCGGAGGATCCAGCAGATTCCGGGGAGCCCCCTGCTTGGTGTAATTGAACCGACATTCGGTTCAGGTCGCGGTCTGCGACATGATCTACTTGAAGACCGTTGAGAATATCGCGTGCACGACGTAGCTCGAGGGGTGACTCGGAACCGTCAGACAAGAGGTTTGCAGTGTTAGAACCATATCCGGACGAGGAATGACCCGAGCCTCGGCTTTCCTTCCTTTCCTGCTCGACCTTATTTAAATGGTTAATTAGTTCGTTGTGGACCTGGTTTTGTGCGCGAACCAGCTTCTGAAGGTGAAGGATTTCATCTACGAAGATCTTATTCGCGTTCACAATTTCGTGATACGATTCTTGAAGTTGCTGGACCTGCTGCTGGGTCGCAGCCAGCGTCTCGCTGAGGACTAGAACCTGTTGATTAGAAACCCCAAACTGTTCCTCCGCAGCCTGGGCCTTCCTAGGTGCCGGGGCTTTTCGCCGGATGTTATCAAGGTTATCCTTTCTGTCGGCTCGAAACTCGGGATGCTTGAATTCCCATGCCTACGTACTATGTCAGCTTCCTCCGCGGACTATGGTGTCTTCACCAAGAAAGGCAAGTATTACAGATGCGCCGTATGGGGATTGACCGTTCTCCTCGTTATGCCGCACTTTGTGAAAGTCGTATTTATTGAGTTGTCGAACAAAACTCGCAAAGTTGCTATGCTTGAAATGTTTCGGCAATATGGTCTTTGTGAACTTCTCATTCTGCAAGCCAGAGTCAATATCTGAAGCTCACGAGAGGAGCAAGAGCTCGTAAGTTTACCTCGAGCACGACAAAGCTGTCGCCTTCATTGCCCCACCTTACCACCTCGCTATATGCTGGGTCTTCCAGCATCCTGCAGATGAGACAGACTCGGTCAGTATAGTCGGACAGGGTGAAAAGTCGAATAATAACCGACGGAAAGGGTGAGTTTACTTGTATAATTTGCGAACCTTGGAGTCAAGTAGGTTAGCAATTGCATATGCGACAATCCGCGACAACGCGGTCTCGAAAGTAGGGCCATGATCAAAACTTACAAAGTCGCTCGAATTATTACCTGCGCCTTGCGCTACGGTCGCCATTTCGCCTTCCGGCATGATAGGCGATTGGCCTGAAGCCCAACAATTATATTTTATTCAACGGTCAGGTATATATCGGCACGCGCGTGTAAAATCGGCGGTCTTGCTGGACCCCTTCAGGGAAGAAGCTCGGACGGTAACACGACGACAAGGGCGACGTTGAAATTGGTGAAACTAGATCTCGAGCGACGGTTGCTTAACGCCTTACGTACTCGTGTCGTGTTCGTGATTCGAAGTCTTCTAATATTTCCACTCTGGGAACTGCGTCGAGCTTTGTCGAGTATTTGATGGTATGCGTGGTATGCGCTTTCGTTATATCTGTGCCTCCAAGTACCGTACAGACACGCAATCCGCAGATAACAATAGCCGATTTACTTGCGAGTTGGGGTGGCTTTTTTTTCTACGGGCGTTGAGATTCCGACAATAGACGAGGCCAAGGACAATGCAGCAGACAAAACTAACGTTCTGTTTCTTCGTCTGGTATTGAGCAAGGTACTGAAGGCGGTGTCCGCCTAAAGATTTAGGTTGTGTCACTCAATTGGCGGGAATGGAATCCAGGACTCGATATGAATATAGAAAAACCATGACGAGCTGATGCCGAACAGGGAAATGTTTAAAGACTTTTGAGAATGAATTGGACGGACAGGGTGGGCGGGCGGAATTCGGGTACACCTCTGGTTTTTTTGGGGCTGGCTGGCTAGGCTAGCTTTGCGAGGTTACAATAATAAAAGCAGAGAATGCTTCAATTCATAGATATTATGGGGGCGTCCTGGCAGAAATCCTGGACACGGAGAGTGTGTGGATAGGAGGGGAGAGACTACTTGGGACTACTTGGATCATCTAAGTCAGAGCGCACATACCACATACCACGCGCCAGAAGAGGGACAACCTGACAAGCGGGCAAAAAAGCTTAGGGTGGTGGCCAAGGAACAGCTTCTCTCTGGGCCTTCCTATCCTTTACGGGAAATTTTCCAGTCAAGCGTGACGGCATAGGGTCATCCTCTACCAACCTGGAAAGTCATTCATCATACGGGAAGAGTGGGAGTGGACCCCTGTCACCTCTTCTTCTTCTCTCGGTACCTTCGTACTACTTCCTCTTACAGCCTAAGTGACGTGCCTCTTGTCTCTTTTTTTCTTTCTCATCTACCCCCTTTTTTTCTTACGTCGGTTTTTCCCCTATCTACTTTATAGGTACCTAGATATATATTATTATTATTATTTTCTTACATTCTGCTTTTTATTATGGGAACTTGCAGTCTCTGCAAGACCTTCTGCAACACCTACTACAGCATGTTGCAAGGACCCTTATTTCACTCACCAAGTAGGACCGTGGTATTGTATGTACGTGGTATTGTGAGGTACTGCATACGTCGTACGGGCGACTATGTTACGCGGGCTGCGGGGAAAACCTGTCGAATTGATATCCATGAACGGGTCAGCGGGGATACCAGTGGTTGCGAGCCATAACCACATGCTATTAGGTATGGCCATATGGCATATGCAAAAGACAAGCGACAAGCCCACAATTATCCTATAGTTCTCTATCGACAGGTCTCGTATAGTTGGCAGCTCATTGGCCTACTTCGTATTCTGCGTCCATATCTCCATATATACCGGTATACATATATGCCAGGTATTAAGTGGGCAAGCCAACTATGTATTTAGTTCAGCCACTATAGATTGGATATCGTCAGGTTTTGCTCAACGCCTATCTTGATGGAATTGATGAAATTTCAGCGGTGGAAATTTGGAATTTTCCTTTCAGCGTCTACTTTAATGAGCTGGAGGGGTGTCGAGCGATACGAGCAGATAGAATCAATAAAAGCAAGCGCCTCTAAGAACGATGTTACTATGCGCCGATGGCTCCGCGAGTCACGAGCAGCACGACTCATGCTCCTGATCCTTAATGCCCCATGGGGGCGAGGGCCATGTTACGCGCCGGATGACAGCGTCACAGCTTAGCTTCAATCTTATGTCGTTGTCAGCTCAGATCCATCTTCCCAATTTCTCTACTGACTTTCCTCCTTGAGTCTTCAATTCGTCAGGAGCAAGACATGAGAAAAGGCTTGGCATTTTGAAAGGTCATCTCATCCAGGCACATAACTTACCCGCCCTCGAACAAGCTTCGGCTTAACAGTTCCCGGCCGGCAGAGAGGACTTAGAAAATATGCAGACAGATGCACGAACTACATACCGTCTCTATACATACTTCCCTATTTAGCCAACCATTAATTTGTAGTCTATCGCTGTATGGATGTGAGCATGGTCGACCTGGGGTTAGAAAAGCAAAAATAGCTTATGAACTTTGCGGTTGAATCAGAATACGGTGAGCGAGGACAAAGCTAATGCCCCTAAACTCCCCCCTTCGTGCCCATACAGAAGATTACTTCAGCACCTTTCCACTAGAGATATTCTCGGCATTTCCGAGTACGATAAAGCGTCCCGTTCCGCCTTGTTATCCTATTTGGAGAAAGCTGAGCCCATATTTACCATTCGACTCTTAGACAGAATGGGTCCAGAAGCGCCGGCGTCTTGGTTCCAGGAACGTGGTCCCTCTGGAACGTCCGGCCGGGTCCGTGGCTTGCTAACGCTTTGGGCTTATGGGCTTGTACCACCCACGATGCAAGACACGACGGGGGGCGCGCCAGATGGGATGGATCGATCTAATTATCTGAGAAAGGATATTATGCAGCCAATTAGTTAAGCGTATTATTATGATGTATCGTTGTGCCATCGAACGATAAAAGTCTCCGGCTATTGTTTTTTTATTTTTAAAAATCAAGGGTGACAATGACCGCGACTCGGCCGGTATGATGACCCTACCCTTAACTATCGTCCGTTAAGACAAAAGCGCCCAGACCTTCAGGTGAGCCAACTAGCTTAGTATCTCCTCTCCATTCCATGGGTATCGGGTACGCCCGTTATGAGACATGGGACATACGTAAGCATAGATTTTGCTTCTATAATGTCTGAGTTTCGTTTCTCCTTCGTCTCCTTGGACTCCTCTCTTCAAGCCGGTAAGAAAGTGGCTTGCCTCGTCAGCATCTCCTATGTAATGAGAGATTTAAAAACAAAAAGTTCGTTCACAGGGCTCGTGCGGCGGCCTCCCAAGGGGCCTTTGCCCGCCAAGTTGGGATCGCAGTCCCGAAAAGTGCAAGTGATCGGCAGCTAATGCCGCGATAGGCACAAAAATCGCACCGCGGGCTAGCACACAGACATTACATAGTTACATACCGTACTATTTGCCGCAGCTCAACAAACCCATCCTGAGCTATCGTAAGCGATGTCTCGACGCATGCCTGGTTCAGTATGGGTTCAGTATGGGTAGTTCAGGAAACCGGAGTCATTCGCCTGCGGACTTATCGCCGCTAAGGGGAAGAGGCGGCGGACGGCTTGGGACTTCCGGAAAAGGCTTATTTTATTTGTCTCGACGAGAAGAAGCGCGTGTCGGTACGGTGGGGGCGGAAGCGTGAGGGAAACCTGGAAAAACTGGCCAGTCGGATGGATTACTTTGGTCTTCCCACCATAGCTAGGCATTTTCCGCGGGTTCAAAGCGTAATACCTAAGCCTAAGCCGCCCTAATATGTACTATGTAAGAAGCGAACACACAGACTTCTTCAATATCTTTTTTCCTTGTCTTGCAGGTTAGCAAGAGGAAAGCTCACCCGTAAACCCACGTTCCATTGCGTAGTCAATAGTTCGCCCAATCGTTGCATTCCGATCTGATTCCGTAGCTAAGATCCATCATAGATCTACTAATCCAGATCCGTCATCCGGGGCACAGACTTTCAATGACCTGACGGCACCACTTCCCTCGTGGTATTTCCTGTCAAGAAGAATTTTCCGAATTCCCCGTGTAACTAGCCTACCTCGCTTCGGACAAATGTTGAAATTTCCCTAAACCCCTTTTCTCTTTACGCACTTACTATCGCGATACTAGTCTTAAATGAGCATGTCCTCGTGTGGGATACATGTTTCCGTAGTTCGTACTAATGTAATAGGTACATATTCAGGTGGACCAGCACTGAGATCCTGGGCTAGCACTGGCGGCCTCAAGAAGCCAAAGTCGACTTCGTAAGGACGCTGATGCTGTAACGCAATTTGACAGCCGCAACGCCCTTAAAAATTCTTAACTAGCCATTAGGTTGTTTAAACTGTTGCTAGACTTACAACGGAGTTCACGAATCTACTTTTTTGAATTTTGCTTTGCCCTTCGGCTACGCCGGCACTTATCAAGCCACTCACTCACTCACAAGCGTCTAAAGTCCAGAGTGCGGATAATTGACTCCGCACTCGGGATGCAGCGACGGTATTGCTATCCTGGAGAGATTCAATCTCAAGATGTGCGAAACCCAGCTGCTGTATCACCGCAGGATGTATGTCTAAAAAAAGAACTGACAAACAACTTCGCGATGCCATCCATGGGCTCATGTCTATATTCCATGTACCTATTGAGAGGGGGGCACCGTGGTCTTGGCTTTTTAAATAGTGGCTTTTTCATCGCCAGATTCTCACCACGCCAACCTCTCTTTATCCCGGGAAACGTGGCTCCATCGCGAAGAAACGGACAGGGTAGAGACGGGATTATAATAGAACGATGCAGGGAAAAACGTGCTCGCAGTCCTTGAAAAATCGTGGAAGAGAGCAGATGGGAATAGAGAATAGATAGTATAGAGCAGGTTCCAAATTAGCCGGTTCGCAATAACCCTGCCGCAACCGCGACACGCCCATATCCGCCAGCCGCCGTCCCGCGGGGAGGGAGAGAGAGAGAGGAACGAACACGAGCTCCACCTAAGGCGAGCTCGTTTATAGCTGCGCAGGCAGAGTAATTACCTACATACACAGCAAAGCTACCCTACTCTACCCTTACCCTAGATAAGATATATTGCCTCCGTGCTACATCATGTGTCTTAAAATAGCTTGCAGCATACAGCCATAGTACTCACCTGCATGGCTCGAAAGCAACCACAACCCACAGCCGATGAAGCTCTCGGCAGCATAGGCTAGAAAGGGGAAATTTTCAGGGTCCCTCCGCGAAAAAAGACCCATGCTCCCCCGAACCGAAAACCTCTTCCGAATTCCGACTCGGAGCTAGGTTAGGTATGTATGTAGGTATGTATGTGTGAGGCGTAGGTGGTACGGTAGATGTCACTCTGGGGAAAGATGGGTTACCTTACTTAATCTCTACCTTCATGTGATGCGGCTCTCGCGTTGGACGGAATGTCTTATGTTTACTTGCACTTCATCTAGGATCTGCCGGAGACCACATGCTAAAACTCGGGTGTTGTGTAGAATCAAGTTGCTCTATGTGGCGGATAGGCGTCATTTCTACCTAGGTATGTAGGAAGCATGTCCACCCAGTGACCATATGCGCTCTAGAATAGGGGAAATATTATAGCTACGAAACACGTCACGCTTCTCGTTTCTTGTCTACAAGGAAATGATAGGATTTTATTCACCAACTCTCATACATATCGCCAGGCGAAACTACCTACATGTGTGGTTACCCCATCCAGATATTGCTATGAGCCGCTCCAATCCTTCCTCAATATCAATCTCAATTATCTCTGCCTTCTAGTTCCCATCACAACCGAGAGGTGTTGGGCAGTTCCAAGCTTCAGCTATGAGCTTTGGAGGACTATAGTATATGGTAGGTACGTTCGTCGGTTTCCATAGACAAATCTTCAAATTTAACCTTGCGTGCCCGACGTCTTTCAGATGGTGGCTCTGCAAATTTAACCTTGCGTGGAGGACGCCTTTCGAATGGTGGTTCTACGGAAGAATTTTCCTTTCGATCGTGGCTCGGAGTTCGTTTGCGCTTTTCTCGTTCCTTTGTTTTAACCAGTTTTCCTTTCGTCCATGCTTGGGTCTCGTCAACTTCCTCGTCAACTTCCTCATCAACTTCCTCGTCAACTTCCTCATCAACTTCCTCGTCAACTTCCTCATCAACTTCCTCGTCAACTTCCTCATCAACTTCCTCATCAACTTCCTCGTCATCTTCCTTCATATCTGGGACAGTCGGTGTAGTCGGCGTAGGAGGCATCGAGGAGTAGTTCGACTCTACTTCGGCTTCTAAGTCAATATAGTCACAGAGTGGCCGCTCGTGTTGCCAGGCCGTGCCGGGGAGTACACCCCATTCTTCATCCCAAATGTGCCTCCCGACCCAGCGGCTGCGCACTATGTCGTAGGCGAGAGTGTAGATGTTCGGGGGAAGACATGAATCATCTCTGATACGCGGTTCAGCAAGCCTGTCGCACTCCCTCGCGATCTGGTACATGAATTGATTAATCGGACGTGATGCGTCATGATACATATTATCATCATCTTTCAACTCTGGGCCAGTTCTACTTTCAGTTAGTTCGGAACGTCTCATAAGCACTTATAGATCATCACGTACCGAAGCGGTTCTTCATGCTTCCACAAATCCATACACCCAGGTCCCCCTTTGTCGTGGCGGTCTCCCCACGATTTCTTCCATATTCCTTGTTGAATCCATTGATCCCGCACTGATGAGAAGGCTTGATCGTAGAGCCAACCACCTTGCATCCCATGGTTGACATGTAAATGCTTGTCTGCTCTCTCCGCTGTCCGCGAATCGGAGTCCCACATGCGGTCCATTTCTTCGAAGATCAGGTCAGCGAATTGCTTCTTCGGGATTGAGTTACAGCGCCAGCTCAGACGGACTTCATCGTCGCAGATGCGTTCATCGACTTTCGAAGATTGGTTCCTCATTTTGTCCTAAGAGATTCTGTTTATCGTGTATTCAAAACTAGATTGCACAGCGCCGAGATTTGAATTTGTAAAGTGATATGCTGTGATTCAAGTATCTCCTTTTAGCATAAGAGACCATCTAATATATATCTTATGAATGTGCACAGTATGTTAGTTAATGTGTACCTTTAAATTGACCTGTTTCTATTAGCACAAATTGTCTTCGTGGAAAGCGGTTCATTTAAAGCCATACATAGCCTTTGTTACTCTCGACTGGCACAAGACGTAGGTTGGGACTCGATGAACGTTTTGCAGAACCTCTTTGTACCTAGTATACAATAATCGTTCTAATAATATCCTCAAAAATAGTTATAGTCAATCGATAGCGTCTACGATTCTGTGCAGAATTCAATTTTGATGCTTGTGTTTTGTTATTGCCAAACTAGTAAACTCCCAATAACGCAATTGTCCGTACAACCATGGAGGATATTCACACCGGGGATTTAATCTTTTCCCTCCGAGCTCTCAATAAACGAGCACGAGAAGTTATAGCACATAGGGTGAACCGCAAGGCGGTCTCGGACATTCGGCTCCATGGGGAGAGATGCTTGAATTTCGGAGACTTCTCCGTTACTAAGGATGAGAACACAATCCTTACGCTTGCAACACTCGGAAGCAGTACAACCCGGTCGGACATTTATGTTCGAGGAACCGATATTTCTGCCGTCAACACTGCGTTCGTTTTGAATTATAAAACTGGAGTCGTCTTGGTTGAAGTAAGTAACCCCTGAGTTGGAATTGCTCTAAAGGAAGGGCTAAGAATTCGCAAATAATATCATATTATCTCTGAAATAGAAGATGTAGCTAATACTCGGCTCCGCAGGACAGATCAGAAAGAGGATTGACTCGGGTTTACCAAAACGCTAAAACAAGAATCAACCAAATGCCCACTGAAAAGAGCCCGTATCGAGTGGCTATCACTGAGGGCTACAATACTATGCTGTCCCTTGGGAGACACGACAGAGAACCCGCAAGGTTCCAGATCGTATGGAATCTGAATCTGGATTTAACTCTAGAGTTGGTCCAGAGACGAATTGATAGAGCTTCCCAGGAAGAACGGGAAAATTGCCTTGTAAGCTTTCCTGGCCAGTCGCAAAATAAAGAAGGCGAGACAATACATCACCTTCCTATCGCCGAATTGGGACAGGGTGGCTTTGGGAGTGTAGTAAGTAACACCGCGAATTCTTCATTTTTCTCCCCGAATATATATACCTACCAAGGTATATATTAGGAATCAAAGTTTCCTAATTAAGGTGTCTGAGGAGCGAATGCTCCCCGAACCGCGTCCCCAGAAAAGTAATTACTGACTCTCGATGTTGCAGTGGAAGACTGTTGATGCGCGCTCAGGAAGTTTCATGGCTGTAAAGATGATCCTCCCCCGCCGAGATGACGAAAATCAAGAGGATTGGGCGGATAGAGTGTGGCTGGCACAAAACCGCGAGGTCAAATTCTTGAAAACGCTCAACCATGTAAGAACTCCCCCCTTATATGTGCCCTAATCAACACATTGACTAACCGTCGACGTCTCAGGCTCATATTATAAAAATTTTTGGCTCTCAAGGATGGGGCTCTGATACTGCTGAAATATTCTTCCCCCTAATGGACGGAAACTTAGAGAGTCTGCTGAAAGGACTGACAAATGAGGTTACGGATCACCAAAGGACGCAATATGGACACAGAGCGCTCGTGCAGATGCTAAGTGCGCTCGACTATCTTGCCTCAAAAAGGCTAGTACATCGCGACATAAAACCAGATAATATTCTTTACTACGTAGACGATCGAGGGCGTGTTCAATTCGTATTAGGGGACTTTGGTTTAGTGAACGAAACCGCCAAGGCAGAGTCCATAACTGGCACTTATATATACATGGCACCAGAAGTGGCACATGAAGCCGGCTTGATGAAACACCGGTCGGACGTCTGGTCCCTGTTCGTAACCATGCTATGGGCCTTCGACGTGGATTATTTTCGCTACAGGCTGGAAAACGGATGTGATCGACAGCAGGCTGTTAGGGTCGCTGTAAGAGCTGCTTGGAGGAATGAAAAAATAGCATACATACGAGAAATGGGGATTTACGACCCTCTGTATCGTGCTAACACGGCCCAGATGCTACATAAATTGGGTCAGGAAGAGGCAATTTGTAGGAGAGCGTATGAGCCTCTCGAACATGATCACTTTGTAAATTGGCAGGCAAAGATCCGCGCAGGCACAGCTCCTTATTCCAAAGAGGTCCTAAAATGGGCTCGTTCGTAGGGGTAAAATATTTTCCAAGTCCGCATTAGATACCACCAGACGTTCTGTCCTAAACAAGTTCAATTATTCCAACAATCACCATGTTTTGATGGTCCGCTGAAGCCTTGACGGAGAGACCAAAGGTTAGGCTCTCTTCCATGTTAGAAAACATTATGTACCTAGATTTGAGTAAAATGGAATACAGGACGAGGGGTTTGGTAGGTATTAGATGTATACTTGAAGTCCAATTTCTCAAATATAATATTAGTTAATAATGAAGCCTACAAGTTTTGCTTTGCTGCATGATAGCCTTCTGGTCATATCTCATGCCTCATGACAACTCTGTCTCACGCAGCACAGCTCAAATCAATATCACAGTGTGAATCAAGTAAAGGTGAAATAAAACTGCAGTTGAAGAGTACCTAGGTGTCATACCAATTGCATATCATGTACATCAACTACAACACACTGGGTAACTAAAGTAAGGGACACTATTAGGATAGAAGATTCACATCGACCGTGTTGAATGGCAACTACCCAGGCAAACATCTTCGAACACGCTTTCAACGCGAACCATCTTACCGGGTCGCAAGATAATATGCGCTAAAGCCAAACTCCTGAGCGTGAATCGGAGTAGCGGGACGATTGTTTGCACACAGAACAAATGATAACACTGGACTCTCTCCCCTTATTACCCACAAGAGAAACTTAGCCATATTTTCAAGATTCGAGGGAAATTCGGCAATCGCATCGACTAGAGAATCGCGTACCAACATGGCTACCACGAAGCCTCCGGGCACCACAACTACCGTACCGGGGCCGCTAGCCGACAGTTTCGGTGGTCTCGTCCCGCTACTGACTACCTTCACGCCTCCGGATAGCTGCAAGAACAACTGGGTGTACGACGTCGAAACCCTCGGGACCGTCTGGAAGGATCGCCACTACAACCCGCAGTATGCGATGGCGTGCCAGCCGTTCAACGGACAAAACAGCGGGTACAGACCGGGAATCTGCCCGAGTGGTCAAGAATTCAAATCCCTCGATGTGACTGTGGAAAGCGGTGGGAGCGGTAATTCTCATGCGCCTTCGTGGTACGTGGGATTATGTTGCAGCACGTAAGTAAACACACCCCAATCCATCATTTCAAGAAGCGAATCTAAATTAATCCATTATCTTACATTTCCTTGTAGCGGATATAAATTATCCTATCGCGACCACTTCACCGAATATCCAGAATGTTTCGCAGGGCTGGTACCGCCCGTCGTCGCAACCGTCACGGATGAAACGGACACGGATGACGACTTATCTGGTCCTACTGCAACGACCATCGCAACTGCGCTAGTGGCAATCGAAGAGCCCGTACGGATCGTCTGGGACGAGTCCGACCTCACATTATTTCCCGTCACCGTCGCAAACTCTTTCAGGTCTCTCATGGGATTAGCTCCGGTAACGACAACAACAACAGGACCAGGATCAATGACTTCGGCGACTGCAACGGCAGCGTCGTCAAATCTCCCTCTCAGTACCTCGACCACACCATCTGAGGATTCTGGTCAGGACGACGTAGATGCCTCGAATGGCATAAACAGCTTGTCCGACGGAGCGATCGCAGGGATCTCCATTGGCGTTGTGGCGTTTCTAATTTTATTAGTATTGTGCTTCTATTTTGCGGTCTCTCGGCGACGGCGAAAGAGGCGAGCCCAGCGAGACCCGGCAACATCTGAAAACACATTCAAGGGAGATGGACAAGGCAAGCGCAGAAACGGCGGGAACGAGGCTTGGATGCCGGAGCTTCAGAACACACAGATGGGAAGCCGAGTTGACCCGTACTATCTCTCCCAGCGCCATGGCGAGTTGCAGGGGACCACTATAGGAGCGTACCCCTATGGACCGGTAGAACTCGAAAGCCGGCCACTTGGAAGTTCGGGGTTCGGTATGCAAACCAAAGGGGCGCCTCTTGCGTAGGGAGAAAATCACTAGATAATAAATCGAATATGCGTTACTTGTGTAATGGATTGCTTCCATTTCTAGTTTGTAGTTAATAATTATACAGCTTCGAGCACAAACTCAGAAGCGTGGGCAAATATCATGGAAGAGAAGTGGTAGAGATGAGGGATTCGAAAGACTTAATCATTGCCTTATAACTGACAATGAAGCATAAAAAAATCATAAATACGGAGGTTTCTTTTGCATTGCCAAATGCCGACTCGCATCATAAGTACCTAGATAGCATGGGTCAATAGAATTCGTCACTCAACTGGGGTATCAAAGCAGTCTCCATTACAATTTCTGAAGCTTGTAATCCTAGCTACATATATAGATAGTTTACAAGCTTGAAAACGCCACTTGCACGGTTCCTATTCACCTAGGTCACTATGCCTATAGGTGAAAGTGGTAGAGACCAAATGTTTCCGCGCATCATCACCTGATGACAGGGTAGGAAACCCGGAGATGAAGTAGCGTTGGGATATCTTGAGAGAGGCACAAAAGAGGAATGCACCATGCTCACCATGTTTATTCATTGGTGTACACCCTCAACTCATGAAATTCCGCCCGGCTTCTCGAAGGCGGAATTTAGAAGATCGGAGGATAATCGCTACTTGAGAAGTAAGGCCTTTTTGGTTGTGGATAGGAGCTGGGGGTTCTCATGGCTATGTCGCAATTCTCCATCCAATGGTACACAAAGTCTTTGATAGGCTCACGACGGAGGCAGAGAGAATTAACGGCACCTTCGAACCAATCGCGCGATTTACCGTGCTGACAACCATAGGTAGATATATCTTGGTTAAATCTGCCGCCAGTAGAGGCTTCGACCGTTTTTGGTACGATGGGTGGCGCTGGATTTTGTTGCTGGCTGAGTGAGTTCTTCTGATGGTCCTCGCCGGAGTCGTCTCCATCCACTTGAACAGAACCCTAAACTGCTGCTTGAGTGGCAGATTCTTCTTGCTGGTCTGATTCTGGAGAGGTCATCTCGACATCTTCGGTTGTAGCCGCGCCATTCTCCGGTTTCTCTTGTTTCTCTTGCCCTTCAGGCGTGCTGGTGTCTTCCTTCAGCTTGCCTCCTTTTCTCTGGGGAATCACATTCATGAATGCGGTTCTCCAGTCGCCCGTCTCGAGCCACTGGAGCATGATCTCCAAGACATGATTCGTGGCGAGGACATGACGGGTTGACATTACCATGAAATCACTAATAGGAAGCTTGGCCGTGCGGACATTCCTTTTTCGTGCGATCTTGTAGCATAACCCCTTCTCGCGATTCTTGTCGATCAAACCACCAATAACATAACACGTATTCGGCTCCAGGTGGTCGATGGTATAAGGCGAATCGGCAGTAAGGTAGACAATTGACTTGTCCACGTCGTCGGCCTCAAGGTCTGGAACTGGTGCTGTTTTCTGCTTCTTCTTAGAGTCGTCGCCGTAATTGGACAGTGAAATCGCGTCGCTGTCCTTGCCTTGTGCTAGCACATCGATAAGACGATCTTCCCCCATCTTACCCATCAAGGTCTTGGCTTCTGCGGCGGCATCAACAAAGTCACCCTCGACAAAATGGATATTCTTCCAATTCTTGTGCTGATTACCGAGAACGGTCTCGTTCCTCTGCTTCATTTGACCGCCGTAGGAACTAATGAACAAGTGAACGGGGTGCTTGGCATTTTTGTTATCGGAATAGCATCGAGTGACCTGATTGCTCAAGGATACCAGTTCTTTCTCCATCATGTACTTCTCAAATTGGCAGTCGATGATGACCGTCACCGGCACCTTGATGGCGGGTTCTCTCCGTAGTGGCTTTTCGAGTATAGGTTCTCTTCCTTCGGCAGCAGCAGCGGCAATCTCGGCTTCTCTTTCAATTAGTTTCCGCACCCTCTTATCCCGGACCTTCTGTTTGCGCAACTGTCTCTTTTCTTGTTTCTTCTCCTCCCACAACTTCTGTCGTCTCAGTTTCCGTAACTGATTCTTGGAGAGCTTAGGCGTATCGGTGCTTGCACTCTCTTCCCCCTGTTCCTCCCCCTCTTCTTTCCCCTCTTCTTGAGGATCGTTCTCTCCCTTATTGCGTTTGCGATTGGCATTGTTGCTGCTAGCATCGCTCGGTAGTGGTCGCTTCAATCCTCCTTCTCGTTCGCCTTCCCTCTGGTCTCCGTCTTGTTGGTCTTGAGGTCCAGATCGCATGGTGGTATCTGAATCCACCACCTCCAGACTTGCAGCAGCCGTGTCCATAGGCTCTGCGCTCTCTGCCATGTTGTCTGGTGAGTCAATTGACACGGATCTGAAGAATCGTAGACACAAAAGATTGCGACGCGGATTTGTGGAAAAAAAGTTCAGGAAACTTTCCAATTCTTAGTGGGGTTTGTGGAATTTGGAGCTTGGGAAATTCCCTGTAAGACTGGATTTGGGACCCTGTAAATTTTCCACTGGGGCTGTCTCAGAATTACCCCGCGCAGCTCCACGCATCACTGTAGAAAAAGTTGACGTACGTACCTACTCCCCTGTAGCTGCAGGTGCGTAGGGCGATCTGGGCGGAGTTTACGTAAGCGACCAAGCGCGTCTCGTCGCGTCGGCAAGCTTTAATTGAATTTCAGACGCGACTCGGTACTTGGACCCTTAAAAAGTTATCTTGTATGAAGAGAAACACAGGGAGTCAGGTGGAGGTGAACATCGCACCTCGAAATATGAAATAAGAGTTCCGAAGGATATTTCCTACTCTTATAAGATTACTTGAAGTGTACTGTTGGAGAACTATAGCGACTAAGATGTCGTCCCGACCTGAGTTGAAGGTAATTTTGTTCCAAGAACCCTGACTCAGTTCCAACATAAAACTGACACATTTGTACTAGGTCGATGATGAACACGGCTTTATCCGTTTCTTCAAATCACTGCCCACTGTAGGCGACGAGACTGTACGCATATTCGATCGAGGCGACTGGTACACGGCTCACGGCGAAGATGCGAACTTCATTGCGAGAACGGTCTACAAGACGACCTCAGTCGTGCGTCAACTAGGTCGAAACGATGCTAGCGGACTGGCCTCCGTGACTATGACAGTTACGGTGTTCCGACAGTTCCTTCGAGAAGCCCTCTTCAAGCTTGGAAAGCGAGTCGAGATATATGCTAGCAGCGGCGGTCGAATGAACTGGAAGGTCGTCAAGCAAGCATCCCCTGGAAACCTACAAGATGTTGAGGAAGAGCTAGGTGGCCAGTTCGAATCTGCTCCCATGATACTGGCTGTCAAGATTTCGGCCAAGGCTACGGAGGCGAGAAGTGTGGGCGTCTGCTTTGCCGATGCTAGTGTCCGAGAGCTAGGTGTCAGCGAGTTCTTAGACAACGACCTATACTCCAACTTCGAAGCTCTGCTCATTCAACTCGGCGTCAAGGAATGTCTCATTCAGATTGACAAAGCCGAGAAAGATAGGGACCCTGAACTGGCCAAACTCAGACAGATTATTGACAACTGCGGAGTCGCCATAGCCGAGAGACCAGCCGGCGATTTCGGAACCAAAGATATTGAGCAGGACCTTGCTCGATTGCTCAAAGATGAGCGATCTGCCACCCTGCTTCCTCAGACGGATCTCAAGCTGGCCATGGGTTCCGCGGCCGCATTGATCAAGTATCTAAGTGTTTTGCAAGATCCGTCCAATTTTGGCCAGTATCAGCTCTATCAACATGATTTATCCCATTACATGAAGCTCGATGCCGCTGCACTAAAGGCTCTTAACCTAATGCCTGGCGCAAAAGATGGCTCGAAGACCATGAGTTTATACGGACTTCTGAACCACTGCAGAACACCTGTCGGCAGTCGGTTACTATCACAATGGCTAAAACAGCCCCTGATGAATAAAGAGGAGATCGAGAAGCGGCAGCAGTTGGTGGAAGCTTTCGTCAACGATACAGAGCTTCGCCAGACCATGCAGGAGGAGCATTTGAAGTCGGTGCCCGATCTTTACCGCTTAGCAAAACGCTTCCAACGAAATAAAGCGAATCTGGAAGATGTTGTCAGAGCATATCAGGTAGTTATTCGCCTACCTGGATTTCTAGGAACTCTAGAAGGAGTCATGGATGAGAAGTACAAAGATCCATTAGATGAGGCATATACCAACAAAATAAGGGAGCTCTCTGATAGTCTCGGGAAGCTCGCAGATATGGTCGAAACCACCGTGGATCTCGAGGCTCTTGATAATCACGAATTCATTATCAAGCCTGAATTCGACGATAACTTACGCATCGTACGAAGAAAACTCGACAAGCTCAGATCGAATATGGACAAGGAATTCCGAAAAGCGGCAGACGACCTAAACCAAGAGGAAAACAAGAAGATATTCCTTGAGAACCACAAGGTCCACGGTTGGTGCATGCGACTGACAAGGACAGAGGCTAGCTGCATCCGCAACAACTCCCAATATCAAGAATGTTCGACACAGAAGAACGGCGTGTATTTCACTACAAAGCAGCTACAATCCTACCGTCGGGAATTCGACCAACTATCTCAGACATATGATAGAACGCAGAGCGGCTTGGTCAACGAAGTTGTAAGCGTTGCAGCCTCCTACTGCCCGGTGCTCGAGCAACTCGCTGGTGTCTTAGCACACCTCGACGTCATCGTATCGTTCGCGCACTGCTCGGTCCACGCGCCCACTTCCTACGTCCGTCCTACTATCCACCCTCGAGGCGAGGGCTCTACCATCCTGAAAGAGGCCCGCCACCCGTGTATGGAGATGCAAGACGACATCCAGTTCATCACCAACGACGTCGAGCTCCGACGCGGGGAATCCTCGTTCTTAATCATCACGGGCCCGAATATGGGCGGTAAATCGACGTACATCCGACAGATCGGCGTGATCGCGCTGATGGCGCAAATCGGATGCTTTGTCCCCTGCTCCGAGGCCGAGCTCACCATCTTCGATTCCATACTTGCGCGTGTCGGCGCCAGCGACTCCCAATTAAAGGGCGTCTCGACTTTCATGGCGGAGATGTTGGAAACAGCCAACATCCTTAAGTCCGCCACCGCCGAGTCGCTTATCATCATTGACGAGCTTGGCCGCGGCACCTCCACCTACGATGGTTTCGGTCTAGCCTGGGCGATCAGCGAGCACATCGTGAAGGAGATCAACTGCTTTGCTATGTTCGCTACACATTTTCACGAGCTGACCGCGCTCGCGGATAGCTACCCGCAGGTCCGCAATCTGCACGTCACAGCACACATCTCTTCCTCGGACAAAAAGGAAGGCGTTGACAAACGCGAAGTGACACTCCTATACAAAGTCGAGCCCGGGATCTGCGACCAGAGCTTCGGTATCCACGTTGCCGAGCTGGTCCGGTTTCCGGATAAGGTTGTTAGGATGGCGAAGCGCAAGGCGGATGAGCTCGAGGACTTTACGGCTAAGCATGAGAATAACGGCCTAGGCGCGAAGCAGTACAGTAAAGAGGATGTCGAGGAGGGCAGCGCGAGACTCAAGGAGGTCCTGGTTAAGTGGAAAGATGAGGTGAAAGATGGGAGCATGACGAAGGAGGAGATGGTGGGACGGCTGAGAGAGCTGGTTAAGAAGGATGAGAGATTGTTGGGGAACCCGTTCTTTACTGCTGTCAAGGCTTTGTAAAGCTTGATGGATGTAGTACTTGATATTTGATGCCAACGGGTACTGAGTTTATTAGGAGGATAAAAGACTTGTACTATATAATCATGACGACTGGGCTTGGCTTGTTCGGCGTCCGGAATACGGCGAGGATATCTAGATTGGCTCGTTACGCTTCGACGCTATTCGCTAGCATCTTACAATCGCAACATAGTCCTTATTGACGAGATACTTAATGATCAGCCTATTGCTTTTCTCATGCATTTCCCATAGTATGCACATCAACGTAGAACTACGCAACCGCTGGACGAGATAAACTTCTAGGCTAATAGAAAAGGGATAGACAGCTCCGTTTTAAAGAACGAATTCTCAGCGAAATGCCACGCCGGACCTGCAGCTGATTTATGTAAAGATTCATCAGAAAATTGCGCCTAGGCTCGCGACAAGTTGGCATCCAATAAAACGGACCTCTTTGGAAAGGCCAGGAATCAAGACCAAGCGTATCACATCAGAAAGCGTTTCCATATACCTATATACAGACGTCACATCATTTTTTTCTCCAGCCATAATCACTTTCCTCCAGACATGCCTCAGAACTAGGTCCTACATAAGACCACCATGTCAATGCCTTGAGAACAATGTCTAACCAAGGACCTTGTCGGCCATAGAGACTAATACGGCGGTCAGCATTCCTACATACACCTCATATTCCCGGACTCTGAGGCTAATTAATAGGACTCACCATCGGTTCCAGTATTGTCCGGCTCAACGTGCACGGACTTGACCTTGCCGTCCTCAACAACGAGAGCGTAGCGTTTGGCCCGCGTGTCGCCGAAGAGAGCGGGAGCCTCAAAGCCCAAATCGAGGGCCTTGGTGAACTCGCCGGCGGGATCGGCTAGGAAGCGGATCTACACGGGCGTTAATATACTATACGGAGCTGCTGGAGTAGAGTTTGGGAAGGGGGAGGGGGCGGCGACTTACTCCGGACTTCTGGTTGGGATCGAGCTGGTCGGCCCATGCCTTCATGCTGCTTCGTGTCAGTCGCAACTCGAGCGCTTTTTGTTGTTGTATGTTTAAACAAGTATACGATCCCTCATCCGCAACCGAAAGGAAACCCATGATCCGCAAATTTCAACTCATCCATCCCGCTCCCTCACACACTCACTCCCCCACGCTCGCTCGCCCCACAACAGCCAAGCCGCACATATTCTCTCCCCTCAACTCCAAACCTCAAGAACATAACACAATAAAAAAAAACACTCACACAAAAGCATCATTAACAGCAACAACAAACACCTTGCCCGCCTCACCCAACCTCGGATGCTCAATATAACTCGGGACATGTTTCTGGCTACAAGCTCCGGAAAACGCAGCCGGCACGCCCACAACAACGCCCTTCGCTCCCTTAAGCTCCTTCGCCAGGTTCACTTTGTTCCCCGGCGACCCTTCCTGCAAAACCTCGAGGTCCGGGATGGCTTCGCCGACTTTGACGAAGACGGGGCGGGAGGCGTGGAAGTGGCGCGCAGCTGCAGCTGCGAAAGGCCGGGAGGAGAGGGAGAGGGAGAGGGAGGTTGGGCGGAGGGCGCGGAATGCCATTTTATTTTACTGTGCTTTTCTTTTTCTATTGTTTTGTGTGATGGAAGTGGTAAATGCTAAGAACGAAGAATCAACTGCAGAAGGCTTCTAGTGTAAAAAGAATGATGTTAGAGTAGAGTCAGAGCGCAATCGGAGAAGAACAAGACAAGAAGTCCACGATGCGATGCGATGCGATGCGAGGTTGACACTATATTTTGCTGCTGTTAACAAGCTCACCGGATAATAAGTATGGGAAATGCGGCGGTACAAAAAGCTCGAGCTATGACGTTACGCGGGCACAGTTTGTCCGGTAGATCATTACACTGTGACGATGAGCTTTTCCCGCCTCAAAATTACGAATTCTGCCGGGTTTCGCACTGTGCTATATTACCCATTACCCTCCATGTTACTACTGCCATGTTACTGCAAGCTAGGCACGGTTGAATTCTAGAGGCAGGATAAACTCGTTTTTGTAATCGCTTTCGGCTCATAACCCCAGAATTTATATACGTATAGTATAGTATATACGAGATATATAATTATGTCAACTGAGTCATATGTTAAAGTTTTGAATTATTCTAGCCTTGATAGGGTCTAGATCAGGATAGGGGCTCCATGAGTTCGACGAGTCACGAGTTCGTAGAAATGCGAAACACTGTATGAGATGAGAACTCGAAGCAAAGAAACCTTATAATCATTCACATGACAGAATTCCAGGTCGTTGGTAACAAGACTGCAGCATGCAAATGTGTTGTTGATGCAGTTTCATTCGTATCGACTAGAGTGAAGGCATGTTATGGGAGGGAGCATCTATCTGCAGCCGTAGCGTACAGGATGAGGCTGAGGCTGAAGCTGAATATGACGATCGAAGAACAGGAAAAGGACATCGCACTCCCAACTCCGGCCATGATCGCGTCTATCTATGCTATTAAAGTACACAATTTAACCGCGGGAGCTGGTCCCGCTAGCTCCAGGAGTACTGCTCTTCAAGTCTACATTAAAAGTCCATCGGCCTAGAAGGAGGGGGTAAAAAAAGAATGGTTAGCTGAGGTTACTCATACTGCGTTTGAAATTGTGTCGACTTACCATTAGCTAAGTTGTCTGCAGTGTCTTCCAACAGGATCACTCTACGGCGGTTACAATACGTCGTCTTATCCATGATATCCACTTTCAGTTTGGAGTCGGCGAGTTCCGAAATGGGCTTCTCAAACATTTCCGACAATGCCTCTACGGCAAGCTCTAAGTCTTTCTGGTTGTCCTCAAAAATCTCTGTAAGGTTGTTTCGGGCTAAGTAGAAAGCGAACGCGTACGTCCACTTTAGCGTCTGTCGGCAGGTCTGTAACGCTTGTGATGCCGAGTTTAGATACTGCACTTCGATCCAGGACATACCCGAAGCAGTCTGAAGTTGCACCATCTTCTTCTCTGTCTTCTGGAAAATGTCCTTATCTAGACGCGCCGACTGCTCGTGATTGGCATATCGGTTGTAGTAGTGAAGGTAGCGTTCCAAAGACACGCGGGATCTAGCCTGTGCATCTCGTGCCTCCGTGCCGCTCTTCTCTTCAAATCGGTTGCAGTTGTACCAGCTCGTGCCATGTTCCGACCACAGCCCCATACACATCCAGCAGAATTCGTGCTTGCATTTTCGGCAAGTCATGTGGTTGCAACCCCCGTTCTTCTCGATCGTTGAGTTACACTTGGGACATTCTTTGGTGTTGGCCGAGATCCAGTTCGCCGTTTCGCTATCGTCAGCGCACTTTTTTAACCATTTCTTGACCAGCTCGCATGGCGCTGGCTGGTGGTCGCTTAGAATACAGCCGAAGCAGAATCTGTTTCCACAGATACATGCAACGGTAGGGACCACCTTGTCCAGATCCTTCTTCTTTATGGCACACTCAACAGCATTCTCGCAGTCTGGTGCAGGACACCACTTAAGTGTCTCTCTGTCCTCGACATATGTTCTATTGAGTAGTTCTTGATATCGGCCGGCCAAGTCGGGGGTCACCAGTAGATCGAGCGATCGAGCGTCAATAATACGGTGGCAACCTTCGGCGGGACATTGAATGCGAGCGGCCTCGCCTTCTTCGCGGATCTTCTGCGTAAGGTATTGTCGGTAGCAATCCACGCAATATCGATGACCGCATATCATCGCAAAGCTCTGTAACCCTTTCTCGTCCTCGCAACAAATGTCACACATAAACCCCGGTATTACTTCGAGTTTGGGGGGCCTAGAGGCGCGACCACCTAAACCTGCTTCTTCCAAGACTTTGGATGGATTATCCATATAATCCTCGATTAAGCGCTCTTTATTCCATCGGAAGTGGCGTAGGAGGATGGCGGCGTCTTCTTTGCTCATTTCCAATATCATATTGACTTCCTCGACCATTTCGTCTTGTTGCTTTTCAATGTCATTGGGCGTATAAACCTTATAGCTAATGTCGAACGACACACCCTTCTTCTTGTCGAACTTTGGCGATGTGATACCTGGATCGTCGTCGGGTTCATCGTCGAACACGTCGAAATCTAGATTGCCGAATATTGTGAGTTTATGAACGCTAAGTTATAAGTTCCGCGCAAGCTCTACTGAAAGTAGAAGCAATGCTAAGGAAAGAAGACAAATGAAATGAGAGACATACCTTCGGCCCCCGACAGATCGTCGTTATCGGTATCGTCTTGCATGACATCGTCTCCACTAGACACCGTCGAGACGAAGTCCTCGTCTGAATCCATGCCGGTAATGGGTGTGGGAGGTGCCGCGTTTTGTGTCGCTGCCGCTGCTGCCGAGGCGAGGACTCGTTTGTTTGGAAGCACCTCGCCGGTATCCGCAGCTATCTTCGCCTCAGCGGCCTTCCGCTTCCTCGTTGTGGGAGGAATCTTGTCGGTTGGAAATGTTGGCTCTGGGATGCTCGCTGACGACGAGCCTCGAGTAACAGCAATAGGGTGCAGGCAAAAGGCGTGCAACAAAAAGTTTAACTCAGCCTGTTGCGTGACCTCTTGAGTATCGACGTTATGTAGGGGTCGTTAAATGTTGTGTGGTATTACTAGGGATGGCCTTGTGATAGACCACCTAGTTAGATGTGGTGTGACAGTATTGTATGTGATTCGGCGGGTTTGAGCAAGCAGACGACTCGGGATCGGGTAACCGTTTGTCGTAGGTAAAGTAAGGTACGCCGAGCGGAAGGGGAAACACTACGTCGTCAGCAGCACGAGGAGGGGTCGATTTGAGGTTGCATGGGGGTGGATGAGAGCGAGAGGAGGTATATGTATGTACGGAATAAACCACAACGATCTAGACAGGGGATGGCTGTCGGGGGCAGTCTGAGAACAAAACGAATTGAATGTTCCAAAGCAGTGCCAGTTTTTGTTTGAGTGAACAACAAATACAAACGGTATCGAAGTTATTAAGCTTGGGGGAGGCTGGAATGGATAGACGACTTTACGACTTTTGATGCATGTGCGATATGATTTGGTAGTGTAGATTTATTTTAGTGGAAAATGGTTGAGTCGGACGTAATAAAGCGCTGGCACCGCATGTTGCACACACGTTGGTCGATCTGGCTGGTGCTGCTGGTGCTGCTGGGTGTTGGTCCCTGCCCCAGGTGATGTACTTTCTTCTGGAACAGCCCTGGTATCAGTACGTACATTGCCAGTTCTGCCAGTTCTGCCAGTGGCGGCAACTCACTAACTCAACCATTTGAGGGGCAGGCGCAACAAACTGGGTCACAACAGTCATTCGGGTGCCTGCGAGGCAAGAACGGTGTTAGGGGTGTCCACTTCTTACCACTTAGATCCTAGGAAGTTACTGTGAAGTCCAGTACGGTAACTACGGCAGACGCGGGTTTCTGACGCAACTGACTAGCATCCCAACTGCTTACACTACGCTAATTCCTTCTAACGCCCAGCTGGTCTCCGCCGCTGGGGTCCCAACTTTTAGACCCATCGGCCATACGTCGGCAAACGGTTTCCCAATTAAGCTTTGACGGTAGCCGGGAAACACCGAAGTGGGATGCCACCACCACCCACCACTCACCTGTGCCGCGCCGCCACAATTTAACGCCGACATACCTATTAAGACGTGATGGTACCCCTCTACCCCTATTTCAATTTTTCAATTCACAGATGTACTTATTCAGTCATTGATGCTGTGTATTAACCATGTACCTACTTACCTTACATACATACAGATTAAACCAGTTACTCACGAGGCAAAAAAGGATTACAAATTCAAGAACACATACATATCACCAATGTAAACGCCAATATTTATAGTTAGTTCATGGATATGCATTTGTAATCCGTATACCTCGTTGGTTTCCTCTTTCCCCGGTCCCTTACGAACCTACCTTGGGTTAACGACCCTCCCGGTCTAAACCAACTTATAAAATTTATAGCGCCTTTGCTCCGTTGCCACCGCCTTAAACTCCAGCGCCATGCTGATTTAACCCCCTTAACTCCTTTCTCAAACTTTTTATATATACTATATGCTTGCTCAACGCTATGCAGAGACTCGTCGTCTCAGCAGCTAGACCCCTGACCTAAACAGATCATTGGTCTGATCGGATCCATAGACCAAGGGTCTAAACCAATAGACCAGTGGTCTAGGCAAATAGAAACCGAGACAGGTCCGGCTTCTTGGTCTTCTTCTCCTTGCTCGAACGTACATTTTCCTGTCCCTCCAGACCCTCATCGTCTTCATCTTCGGGATACATAAGGTCCTCACTACCGACAGGTTGATGCAAGGCTTCCACTTCTTCCAAGTCGACGGGGGGTAGGGCCACGAAAGCGGGGTTGATGGGGAATGAATCTATACTAGGTCTTCCTTGACTAGAGCGCTTCTGACGCTGCGGCGCCGTCAAAGTAGTAGGCGTAGGCGGCTGCTTATTACGACCCAAGGCTCGAGCACCGAGTCGCTGAAGAGGTGTCATGCGGGAAGTCGCCGGTGTCGTCTTAGCTGTGGAGGGTTGCGTGGATGAAGAAAATGACGTAGAAGAATCGGGCGTAAGACCAGGGAGCGAACTTCTACTGGAAGCGACAGAGACACTCTGGGTACTTGAATAGCCATGTCCGTAGGCCGGGAAGCTAGATGGAGTGCCTGGTGTGTAAGTAAATCGTTCCATGATGCCCCGGGTGTTCGAAGGTTCGTTGCCCTGAGTGGAGGAAGTGGTTTCGGCTGTGTCATCCTTGCAGTAAAGTTCGTCATCCTTAGAAATTTCTGTCTTGGTCGAAGAGACATCTGCCTCTTCGTAGACCATCACTTCCTTCTTTCCCTTCGTCGATTGACCCCATCCATCAAAATCAGGGAGATCTCTCAAGGCATCCTCGATCGAGTCGTCAGACATCAAATATCCCTTGCCTTTCTTCATAGCAACATTCTTCAAGTTGCTAGGCGGGAAGAATTTGCTCTTCTCTTTATCAAGACTTGGCTCCGAACTAGCGTCGTCACATAGACGTGCCTTCTTAGGTGGCCGGGCTGGGTTGGCCGCTCGTGTGGTCTCTGAGCTCCTAAGGGTACCGACCCCCAGTCCGATGCTCCGGCGCCCCGAACTAGACGTGACAGAACGGCCTCCGTTGCTCGAAAGATTGGTATTCGAACTCCCTAGTACGTCGATTTCCGGACCAGTGGTCTGGCGTCTCAGACTACGGGCTTGGGTATCACCCCCGCCTTGGAGAAGATTCCGAACCGGTTCTGTTCGACGACGTGAGTTGCGGGATGAAGCTCCGGATTGGTTGATGTAAGTACGCGAGATGGTGGAGGTACGGCGAGTATCCTCAAGATAGGGTCTAGGTAACGGGTATACGATAGGTCGATTGCCGTTCTCAGTTATCTCAGCGACTCGTGTAGGGTCAACTGTAAAGCAATTCGGTTCCATCTCACCCAAAGGAATTCGTCCATGATTCTTCATGTAAGAATCAATTGGCTTGCCTGCGGGTAGTGGACCTGGTCGAGCTATAGCAATGGAAGTTCCTGATGCGGTACGCTTTCTTGGTGAAGGCGGGGACCGCAGTACAATCTTTTGCTTCGTGATTGGATTCACATCTCCAATGGCGATGCCCCTGGCAACTTCGGGCTCAATGAAAGGTCCAATGAATGGAAGCTCATCTGCTTTGATGTCCGGGCTGGGCTCGGTGAAATGAACGAGCTCGTTCGCCTTAGGACAAAACACCCATTGGTAAAGAAAAGTCTGCTCAGCTTGATTAAACAAGGTCAGATAATCAGCAGGAACTCGATGTTTGCCGTCGAACTGTAACATGCGGATAACTCGCTCGGGCGTCTTGTGTTTTCGCAGCATCCTATGTGCGGTCTTGAGCCCGAGATTGTTAATACTGTCCAGATAATCGCAGCCGCTCAGGATAGCCATTTGTCGAAACTGAGCATCCGTCCACCCTGTGAGAGAGACCTCACGACAAGCGCAGAAATCCCTTCGGTTGATCTCAATGCATTGTCCATGCTGATCAAGTTTTGTCAGAAGTCGTTTCGCTCCGAACACCAGCAGGTCTGAATCTTCAGACAAGATACCACTAATGAAGCCTTGTCGTTCCAAGTATACCAACTGAGGATCAGCTTCATACGGTGCAACAACGTAAGGGACGTCAGCTTTCTTGAGCTCTTCAATCAGATGCCGAGCCATCTCCGGTGTGATATCAATGGCTTTTTGAAGCTCGGCATGTGCTTGAGAAGGCTTGCCGGCCTTCAAAAGCTCAAGACCAGATTTTCTACATTCCTCTCGGCGCTTCTCCCGAGAAGCTTCAGTCGTAGCTTTACTGGGCAAGAAACCACCGTCAAATACCAAGTAAGGTGTTATACCAAAGTGCTTCAGCATACGGACTCGGTTCATGGCAAAGTCGACATACCTAACAATGTTGATGTGAGGAGGGAGATCTTTCGCGACGTGCTGTATCTTTGTTGGGACTTACTTGCGAGTCGGTTTGCCTTGAGCAAGGTCAATGGCGCACGGCACGGCGCCTCGATGCAACCAGCCATATGCATCTACTCCGAATGTCTCACCGCTATATTTCTTCAGTTCTATGGGGCGTTGTATGGACTTGAGCAATGGGAGGAGTCCTGCGACAGTGAGTTTGGTCTTCTTGGGACTGCGTCAAGCTCGATAGGCATACCTTGAATGCCCATCTCGACGAGGAAGCCTGTTCCCCAGCACCCAAACCGCAATTGACACCTATTGTCCCCACGTGCCCATCCAGAAGGCCCTAGAACTGCGATAGTTACACGTTTATATCATTGACTCTTGGCCGAATGAAAGGGCGTTAGCAAGGGTGAATGAGCCCAAGGCCTGCTAGAAGGATAGGTCGAGTTTGGAAGCAACGAAGTTCGACCATGCGCGTTAGACGATATAAAGAAGACGATGTAAACAACGCCGATAATATGTAAATACGAAAAAGATTTGGGGAGAAAGCTGGCGGTGGATGTTAAGATTGAGGACGGAAAGTCGGAAGAAAAGTGCTGCAGGACGAGATTGACGGAATAAGGCCTTTGCACAATTCTCGAATTTGAATTGCAACGCGTGACGGCACAATGTAGTTACGAGGTTCAGATGTTCCTTCTTCAGCGGCTTAAAACAGTCCACTGGAATCAATCGATAAGAGTAACCGCGTCGTGGGCCACACCGCGATTTCCCCCTAGTGTGGATACTGTAGGACAAACAACGTGGGGCTGGCCAATTAACTGAGCTAAACTAAAAAGGGTCTGCGTGCACTTTACCACTTTACCACTTTAAGCTCTTACAGTGGGAACCAGATACTTAAGAAAGTTAGTTACCCAACAAAATTCAATGAGTGCTGTTAACACGATATAGGTAGCCAGTACAATAGTCACTGACGCTCAGGGACCTCTGCCCCCCCGCATTAGATGCAACCATTTTAGAAATCCCTTTCTGGAAGAACTCTATTATTCTTGCCCCACCAATTATCTTTTCCACTGAGCAAAAATCTCGAAAATACATGCATAATTACCGTAGTCCTACTTTACATGTAGATAACTTATCCATTCACATCCCTATCACACCCCGACCTCCTTAAAAATGCCAAAGACATTTGAGAAGACTCGCAAGGCCATTGCGCGGAAGAAGGGCGCCATTGACTCGCTTCATCAGTATTCGCGGGATTCCAAGCGACTACATCGAGCTCAAGTTCGAGATGAGAAGTTGGAGAAAATAGCGGCATCTAGGAAGAAAAATGATAGACCCTACCGTACGTCCATTGTGACACCACCCATCAGGCTCATCTAGTTGACACATTGACATGATTAGTTGAGCGAGTCACCTTCTTCCAAGAAGCGCTGAGACAAAATGATGAAAAACCTCTCCAAATGGACGTAATCCAGGAGCTTATCAAGACGTCAGTCCTGTCAAGGTGTCTTACATCTCAATTCCCTCCAAGCTAACATTATACTTAGTTTCGTACATCAACACGATGAGGAGTTGAATGAATTGAAGAAGGCACGGCGACCTGGACGTCCTGCTAGCACCAAAGAAGACCTACTTAAGGTCAAGGTTGATAAGCTCCAGAAAGAGTACCAGAATGGATTCTGTCAGTACTTGTATCATCTCATGCTAGGAATCCATCCAGCTAACCAGTGTCTCAGTAATTCCGGTGCTTGACACGGAAGAAAATGTCAAGCTTCTAAGTCGATGGGAAGGCTCTTGGTCCTACCTCACCACTCTCAAGTGGGTGAGGGTATCTTCCGCTGGCCATGTCCAACCTTCCAGCTTTCCTCCGAGAGGAGAGCACTGAAACCGTTGCTCAGCAGCCACGTGTTGGAACCTTCAGCCCGAAAAGGGGCGTGTAACGCTTCTCTGTATCTTCGGTTGATGTTTCTATCTTCATCGTAGAACAGACGGGGCCTTACGTATGGGCAGAGGAAGTTTCCGAGACCAGACAAGGGAGTTATGCCTGGGTATTCGCGAATGCGCGGTTACCCACAGCCGTGGCGCATATTAGCTGCAAGGTTCGCAACCAGCCACATATGCCGGTATTCGTTCCCATATTCCTAATTAAAACGTTGGGCCCGGATTAAACGACGTCGGCTAGCCTCGCATTTAGCACCTTCGTGCCTATGGCTATCAACGGCAATGCGGAGTCCGAAGGACCCGGCGAGATATCCGCAACCTTAGACCCGGACCTCACTGGACATCGCCAAGCACATTATTTTATCACCGATTGCACTCGGCACATCCATCCCTAGTGCGGCGTAAGTGTTACTACAGATATGAAATCGTGATCGCTTGCTACCCGAACGCAATGCTCGCCCGAAGCTGTTTTTAGAGTTTCCAGTTGCACGTGGGAGGAAGCGGGTAGCCGAATATTCAGGGGATGCAGGTTTACCTTGATCTGTACCCCGGATCCGAGACCTTCAGAGACGCCGCAGAGCCTTACCACCTCCCGAACTACCGATTCTCCACCATGTTCATATATAAATCAGATCGTCTCATCCGCAGTCATTGAACGTGTGACATTTCACAACCTCCTTGTCTTCTACGGACTCGTGCCGACGCGGCTACTTGCTCAGTGCATTGTGCCCTTTGAATTCATGCTATCCCATACCAATGCCATCACTCGTAGCACACTCGTTAAGTTAAATGCCTATCTCCCTTTTCTAAAAGCTTCGAGGCGATTGGTCCAACTAGCGTGTATAGCAATGGCCATGGATGAGTATGCTTTTCTTCCTTCGCTTCTTCAGGTATCCGATTGGCCCGGTCAGAAACGCAGTAGCCATTCACTCTATATAGATCATACGTTCGAAGAATCACAGCAGAAGAGGACTCTAAGATTTCTCCTCGTTTGAGGTACCGTTGTCGTCATATAAATTGGATCCTGGTGTACTTCAGTATTCCAGAAAAATGACGATCTCTACCTCATATGACATCTCCCACAATCAACCAAGTTGCAAGTTACCGAGCTCCTACATCTTGACGTTAGTCTCCTATGTGACCCAAACTCCCTGAACTGGTAGTTTATATCACTTACGCGCGGTTAGCAATGTGCCAATACGTCACTCACTTAAGAGCCTGTTACGTCTGTGGCCATGAAGAAACGGTTCTGATCTCGGAGCAATCATGCAAGACGGCAAACAAGAGCGGTGCGTTTGGGAGCTGCGGAACTGGCGTCGGCAGCATAGCCAGCAAGACTCAATACCACTGCTGGAAATGCAAGGAGACTAAATTCGTTCCGCGAATATGAGCAACTCGGGCTACGGTTTCTTTGGATCAACTATCAACATTATAGAAGTCAAGAAAATGGCGGATTACAACTCTCTATCTAGATAGAGATGCTTGGTCTTTGACGTAACATAACGTCTGCGAGATACCGACTCCAACGAACTGGCTGAGCGGTAGATCAGATCTGATCAATTGTCTACGAATGTTCTGGGCATGGAGTTTCATTGGATATACAAAATATAGAAATCTAAAAGCGAGGTTATCAAAATGTCACAAACTTATATCTGATTCTCTTCTCGTTCTTCCATCTTTTTACATACCCAATTTCAGGGGCTAAGAGAGATATGGCCGTGGCGGTACTGTAGAAACACTATGCTCTTACTGTAATATTTGTTAAGCAGGGATTATATAATCTCCACTTGAAAGCTTGCCCCCTGTCATGGTCCGTGCGTAAAGTGGGAAGCTTCGAATCTTTCATTGCCATCGTCTGATAAAATTTTAAGAGCTACCAGATTCAAGAAAAAAAATAAATATCTAGGTATTCAACACCGAGATATATAAATCTCGTCAACATTCTTCTCCGTCTCAATTCCTACCTACATCTTGAATCCAGTCTCTATTTCGCCTCAGAATCAAAATGATGTCCCTTAGAGCTGTCGCGCGTTCAGCGCCCCGCACCATCACCCGTCTCAGTTCCAGCGCTCTCCGGCAATCCAGAGTAGCTCGACCGAGCTCCCTAGCCAAGTCCTCATGGGCTCCTCTCAGATCCTCGCAGTTCGCCTCGGCGTTCTCGACATCGCAGTTCAGACAAGCACCCGCGGCCGAGGTGGACGAGGAATTGTCCGTTAAGCTCAATAGCGAGATCGAGTTCGAGAACGACATGAAGGAGGCCGCGCCCGTGCCAGCCAGCGTCAAGGACTTCCTCGAGAACAGCCCCTTTGAGCTCAAGGACGAGCCGGGCAAGGAAGACGTCGTTCTGACGCGGAAGTTCGGCAATGAGACGTGAGTTCCGCTCAACAGCCTCCATATCTAGATACATATAGAACTAACTTGCCTGTAGCATCACCGTCACATTCTCCATCTCCGACCTCGCCAACTACGACCCCGAACACGACCTATACAACGAGGAAGGCGCTCTCGGCGACGAGGAGCTCGAAGAGTCACAGGGCCAGCGCTCATCGCAGGGCGAAAACGAGGAGGGTCTCGGCGACGAGATGGAGCACAACGACGCGGCGGTGCCGTGCCGCCTGAACATCGTAGTCGAGAAGCCGGGCAAGGGCGCTCTTAACATCGAGGCGATGGCGCAAGACGGCCAGATCCTCGTGGAGAACTTCTACTACTTCAAGGACGCCAAGCTGGCGCACGGCGAGACGGCGGAGCTCGCCCACGCCGCCCAGGACGTCTACCCGGGCCCGCCCTTCGGCTCCCTCGACGAGGACCTCCAGATCCTCATGGAGCGCTACCTCGAGGAGCGCGGCATCACCACCGCTCTCGCCGTCTTCGCCCCCGACTACATGGACGTCAAGGAGCAGCGCGAGTACCACCAGTGGCTGACCAACGTCAAGGACTTTGTTGATGCTTAAGCGCTGGATGATATAGAACTTGTCTATGGACGGTGGGGGTAGGGGCCGGCGAACGAGGTTAATGAGGGAAAGAAATAAAAACCTCTTTATGACATGTTATGAGGAATTAAGGTCCTTGTGTAAAAATTTCCACACTCCACTGTATAATAGGGATAATGACTACCTTCAATGAATCTCTACGGGACGGAAAAGTGTCCCGGGTTTAATCCAATGCCTCCAGTGTTTCTCAGTTTTAAAGCGATTGCCGTTTTGTGCTTCTATGTTTGGGCTACGCCTTATCATAATGTGTTTTGTGAACGCTTAGAGGCTGGAACTTTAACAAAGCCGTCATGATTAGGTAGGTTCCTAACTCGACACCGATTTCTTTGTTGATGTTCTTATATCCATAGCTCAGGCAATGTAGAACCCCTTTACTCTTCAGACAATAGCTCTGTTCTAGCTTTAATGTCCTACGTGCAGGATCCTCCTTGAAAGGTACCTAATAGTTCCGTCGTAAGCTAAGGGTGAGACTCCTTTTTGGCTGACCTCCTCTAAACTGCTCTGGACGTTCGTAGTGGCGGATATAACATCCACATAATCCTCGAAAACGGCCGAGAAAAGCAACAGTAAGTCCATTGGAACGTAGTTATAGCAAGTGGCGAAGAATTGATTCTTGAAGTAAAGTAATTTAATAGGAGTGAAGATAGGGGCTGTGAATATGCGATCACTACTTCTATCCTCAGATCCATTAGCGAGCGAAGAGCTGTGCGTGGAAAATATGATATCTTGTGAGCAGACGTGTGTAGTCTTATTAGCTATTTAAATAATTAGTTTCCATCTAGTCCCATGGCTATTGAGCAGAATGTTCCATCCTTAAATCCCATACCAACTCCTGGCGTTCTGTCAGCGTCTTAGCCAGTTTGATACGAATATTCGTGCCATCAATATACGCATCAAGACCACTAAGCCTATCTCCCTTTATTGCCCAGAGATCCTGGTGTCGATTGTACATGACGAGCTTACAGAGGGTCCCTCGTCTGATGCCGATCGTTATGCGGTTCCATTCTATTTGGTTATGGGACAGGGTCTGTCCCACACCAGCATTTGCATCGGCTTCGTCTTTGGTTAAGGGACACAAAGAGAAATATTTATCGAATTCATCGGCTGATTCACAGAGGAGAAGTGTGGGATTGAAATCGAAGTCGAATCCTATCCGGGCAAATTTGAACCCTCTATATCCTTTGAGCTCTAATTCGCCCACATTGCGCCATTTGAACTCTCCTGGTTCGAATGTAATGAACTGTTCTTCCATATTCTGGTCTTTTCCTTTCCAAGTCGAAGACTTGAGTAGCTCACCGCTTAGTCGGAAGCCGTTGAGCCGCTCATAATCCACCCCCACCCCTTCAGCCTCTGTTCCAGGCTGGCGTACGTAGATAGGGGTACCGCAAGATCCCTTAGATTTTATAAAGGGAACATAGCAGAGGTCTTGCTCGCATACCCTGACCCTAGCATACTGATCGTCTGCTGTGAGTCTACGTAGGAAAATACTAAGTGGTCGAACATCGTTGTCCAATACCTCCTCGCAGTGAATCGGGGCTACATACGTATCTAATGCCCAGGGCCTTAAGTGCAGGGTAATAGAAAGTCCTCGATTAGTCATGGAAAACGCACTTTGGCCTTTGCGAGATACAGTCCTCCTCACTCTACCGCAACCACGGAAAGCCTCTGGACTTGTCGCTAGCAACCCGTGAGCTTTATGTACGCCCTTCCACGCGAAGATAGAAGTGTCATCCGACATCTTAATAATCTCTTCCTGTAAGCGTAGAAATGCTTTGACCTCGCCTTCTCCATAGAGCATCGGCATATTTACGTCAAAGAGCCCCAGTAGACTATACGCTCGATCTTCATCTTTCGTTGTCTCGCGGTCGCACGCCCAAGACATACGCTCGGCGATCGAACAGTCCTGCGGCTTCCGAGTGCCTTCTAACAATGACAGACCAATGCCTGTCACGTCAGATATAAAATGCTTTAGAGAAGCCTTATCTCCAATAAACTCCCACAGTCTGTCGTAGAATAGCACCTCCTTTGGAGCTACAAGCTCTTGCAACGTCCATCCTCTTCTGAACCAATCTTCCTTTTCACCTAGTATGAGGCTGCCAGAAGTCGGCTTCGATGTATCCTTGAGATATACGTAGCATTTATCGGCATTCTCATACCAACGGTACATGCTGTTAATGGATTCCTGAAGCTCCGTGTTATCCGATCTATTGATGCAACAGCTGTCGATCCAGACATACTCCAGGTTATCGCGCTTGGCTTGCTCGCAGCATTTAAGAACTTTGTAGAACCCATTTTTCTTCTCCAAAAGGGTATGGTCGGTAGATTCAATATCTTGAAAGAGAATCTCATCGTCTCGCGCAAGCCACCGATGAGAAAGAATAGCGTATTTTTCGCGAACCTTGCCCTTCTTCTCCTCTACATACTTCTTCAGTCGCCTTGTTTTAACGTCAAGAAGATGCATATCTTAGTAACTATGGCTTCAGAGGTGTTTGGAAGAGCTACTGTATTGCCAAGCAAATTTGAAGACGACGACGACGAGTCCCCACCTCGAGCTTTACACAGCCTCTTTCGCATATAAAGGGAGCGCTTATTGGTCGCCCCGGAAAGACTTGCAGGAAGCCTAGGAGCGGTTGGAGTCGATAATAACCACTTTCTAGAAGAATACTAGTGTGACCTTGGTATAAGATATCCTATTGGTTCGTAAAGCCTACCTAAGGCACAATGCTATCACACTTCCATCGATAATGGTAGATCACTTAGGTCGTTCGCAAATAAGGGCATCGGAACTGAATCAATATTCCAGCCACAAGAGCGCACATTGAGAATTCAAATTATCGAACTAACGGTATTGACTAGTATACATCAGAAAGCAAGCCGCCCGCAGTCCGCTAAGCTATATTCGCGACGACTAGCAACCCGCATCCCTTCCCACCAATCAATACCCAACCCAACCCCTATTATCCCAGGCAGACAACAACAGAAGCCTACCCCTTTCAAGTATTTTAAGACTGCTGAACAGTAATAGCAGCCGAACCACTACTCTGATATCCCTCCGTAGCAAGAATCTGGTAATTATGCGTCCCCAGCTTAAGCCCGGCCTTCTCCCAGGCATTGAAGTGGTTCTGCATAGTAACCGAGCCGCCGACGCGCTTCTGGCGGCGCACGGACCAGAACTGGTAGAAAGTAGCGGTGCCGTCGATAGACGGCTGGTTGACGCGCTGCGTGCGGTAGACGTCGTAGGTGCCGCCGTCGCTGTCGACGGACCCCAGCTTCGACGCCCCGCTCGACGGGTTGTAACTCCCGAACGACTCCACCACGTAGTACTCGATCAGCGGGTTCCGCGTCCAGCCGTAGACTGATAGGTAGCTGTTCACGTTGGCCCCGTTCCATGTCCCGTTGTAGGTTACCACGCGTGCTGCGCCTGGGTTCCATCCCTTGCCGGCTACGAAGTTGCCCACGTTCTGCCAGGATACATCGTACGAGCCGCCAGGCCCGTTGTTGTATGTTACCTGGCCGGCGCCGTCGGTCCAGAACGAGTAGAAGAAGCCGTTGTTGGTGCCGGTACCGGCAGGGGTCGACCGGGTGATGAGTTCAAGGGGGGAGGCGATAGCCCCAGCAGCCGCCGTGAGGGCAACGAGAACGGATGAACCAAGCATGTTGTCAAACAGTTTGATGAGCAAAAACTGAGGTTTGTTTTTGGCTCTGGTAGTAGGGAAAAAGCTGCAAGTTCGTCTGATCGTCGAGGGATGAAACACTTATTTATATATTTGGTAATAGGGGAGATCTCTCCCACCGTTGCTTTAGCCAATAGCCTCCATCTGGAAAAGGGGATCGCGAGTCCGTTCCTGGTTCCCGAGACAGTGGGTTGAAAGTTGTAATGAGCATGTTTATGCCGATCATCGTGGGGAAATGAATTTTGCCGGCGTCCCTAACTAGGAGAACCGGGATTTCGATATTGACACGATGGAACGTGATCGATTTTGCCGGCGGTTAATTGTAGCTCATCCTGGCTGGGTCCCCCTGGTTACACTGCACGAAGCCCGTTTCATGTTATACTAATTACGCGTCGCCGTGCTCTAGGCGTCTGGTAAGAAGTTGGTTGGTTTCCGAGGCTGCTAATGTTAATATAACTTACATACATCTGTAAAGATGATTTTTGCCGGTTGTCGCTAAGCAGGCTATGTTCTTCCACGATGGTTCTAGTAGCGATGGCGACAGAACTGACGACGAAAGTATCAATGTTGAGGCCAGAGAAGACGCTCAGGTGAAGTTGAGTGCGAAAGCCAGTGTGGAGCACCCGTCAATGCGATGTTTTACCTGGGACGTTCTGGGCCGTGGGTGATCCCCCCTTTGATCTCTCATGGCATGATTATGTTATCCCTCACCATACCACAACGGCGAACTTCATCGACAACTGATGGTTGTTATGGTCAGACAAGACTTCAGACTTGGACCTTGTTGTGCCATTTTATGGCGCTGGAAAAGCTGGCTCGTCTGCTCTCTTGCTTCCATCTTGCGCATGGGACAGGCTATCATTTCAATGGCTGAGCCATACTGTCCTCATAATCGTGGCGTCTACTTTGCCGACTAGCCGCAGCGGACGTGCGCATGGTCTTTGTGTTATGGGCCTGAGGCCACTCGGAGGGTCTGACAGATATCAACAACCAGCGCAGCCAGGAGGCGGTCCTCGCCTGATGTATCGTCAACTAGAGTCTCTAGTACGTACGATGGTCGTTCTAGTCTCCCAACAAGACCCCTTACTAGGAGTGTTTCTCCAAGGCGCACCGCTAATTATTTTTGAGGGCTCGGAACAATGCTTTGACCTTGACGATACCGACAAGGGACGACAATTTAGGGAGCAAAGACCATCGGAGCCCGGATAGCCCAATGATCCCGAAGCCGACAGAAACGAATGCCCTAACCAATCAGTCCGGTCGCTCATTCATTGAAGAGAACAACATCATTACAATACGAGCAATGAAGATGAAGCCAGAGATCCAAGCACAAGAGACATGTCAGATTTCCATAGTGCGACACCGCTGCGAATGACTTTGCTCCTATTCCCATCACTCGTGCAATACAGCCAGGGTAAGAAGATATCCGCAACGGCGACATTCGGAAGCGAGAGCGGAAAGACGGGCCAGATTTGCGCGCTGACGAAGAAGCCACGATTCTCGAAACACACCGCCGGCATGGCATCTCGCTCAACCGTTCGACCAACAATACACGCACACATGCCTACACCCACAGTTCGTCTCATCTTGGTATGCGCTGAGCGCGGCTCTGTCCAGGGGTCGCGAGCGCCGGGGCTGAGATTCAGCTGGAAGCTTCTTGCGAGGGTGTGGGCTCCCCGCTCACCTGAAGATGAACCACATCTTGGGCGACCTTGGGAATCGAACATTCACTTTTTTTTTCTTCTTTCCCTCTTTCTGCCTCTTTTCAAACCCTCGACCCTCGACCATCGGACCCTGTCTCCCCCACCCCTGATTCAGATCATGGGCTACCCCTGCAAAAATTGTTAGTGCTGCGTTAGTACCGCTGCTTGTTGATCGTGTTCGTGATCAGCGACAACCACGGGGGGTAGGGCAGGGCAGCGGTGTAGGGGAACAAAGAAAAAAAAGCGAAAGGTACGAACGAGCACGAGCGCGCAATCTCATCTTGGATGGATTACGGCAGATGATGGGGCGCGCATTGGTTACTACGTAAGCATCGTGATAGGCGGCGAACCGCGGGCCCCCCCGGTTCCCTCTTCCCCCTTGTACATTACTAATACAAGGTATCTGGGTATGTGTACATAGGTACCTAGTAGGGAACATGTCGTGCAACGCGAAAAAGTCGACAAGGTACCAAAACGCGCGGGTGTGTTTCTCGAAATTTGAAGGAAGCCCGAACCGGGGCCCCGGGGGGAGAGAGAGTACTACGGTAACGTTAGAAGACCGGGGGGTGAATTGAAAGGAAGGGGATCCCCGGCTTGGTTTCTTCCAAGCCCACGTGGAAATGTGAGCAAGCAAGTGACAACCAAATCCAGACCCATCAAGGATAAAGCAAGCGGCTGAGACCATAAGTACATACTTCGTTTGAGGTAATACAGGGTATGTATGTACGATACGTATGTAGTATGTAATGATGCACGGAGAGAGAGACAAGTCTAGAGCGGCGACTGGAATAATAACAGCCCGGAGATATTACAATGGGCTTGATGCTAAGGTTCGCATGACAGCGTCGTTGACGAATGGGATTCCTGCCGAGTGCGTATCACCGCCTTCGAACATGCAAGTTTCCCCCCCACAAGCCGAGCATGCCGTCATAATCAAAAGAAGCAAAATGCCTCGAAGATATGTAAGTTGATGCGCGAGATTCAAATTTCATGGAGGCCCAAAGTCAAACACACATATTTGACTCAACGGCAAACCTGGTCATAATTGGGCAGATATCAGGAACACGAGGGGCTTACTTACTTATTACCGCGGGACACGCTATCCGGTGTGATATTCGCGCTCATTACACAGGCTTAATGGAGCCTATTAATGGCGACCGTCTGGCATGCGCGGCGCCTCTTCTAGCTTAGAGACGTTGCACGATGCTCGAAAAGTCCGGTAGGGATCGGGAGAAGCAAGCCTAGGGCGAAACAAAATCGGTCAAACTCAGGGCATCCGTCAATCCACGCAGACACGCGGTCATAGGGCATCCCTTGTAGTAATTATGTCATCGACAGAGCGTGACCAAGCAAGATTCCCTGTGCCGCATAACGGCAGTTATTCTGCAGCAGTCGTCTAGCATTTTTGTCATTTTTGAAACAAACGATTACGGGTTGTAGCCCAGCATTTCCGATCCCCGGATCAAGCGAACCAAACTATGTATGCCGACTGCTTTTTCTGTCAGCGTTCCAGATCAACGGAAGAAGAAATCAGGCAGACGCTTCTCGTCTCCTAACGCAGAAGGCGGCTGAAACCTGCGAATCCTTCCGTCTCGTGATTCCCATAGGGCTGTCAGAAAAAGATACGTACATACGAATTAGATCGGATTGATCGTCGTTGCTCGCAGTCTGACAGCAACAACAGACGGTCGGACGGCGGCGGGCAGGTCGCAACAACGACGGTGACGGTCCAAGACCAAGAAAAAATGTCACCCACCACTGCCGCTACCGTTGCTGTTACACACCAATTTTCAGTGCTTACATTGGCACTAAAGCATAATATCATACCCAACTGCACATTGACGAACATTAGGCTACACCATTTTTTTGAGCCTCCATCGCATTTTGAAAAAGATTCTGTAGTTTCTGATATTCAATGAAGCGGGCCGACCCGTAGCGGGCTCACAGCCGGCCGTGCAATAGTGTCGATTCGCTATCGTGCTGCATCTGATGTGTTAGGTACAGTTGATTTAATTCTTAATTGCGGTACGTGTTTTAGCGGGATACCTTGGCGCCTAGAAAAAGGGGTCGTGCCCGGATATGGTTCGGAATTTCCGCGGTCATTGGCCCCCTGGTTTGGAAGTTTGGTTCCGCTGGGAATAGAAAAAAAAAAGGGTGCTTTCGTGCACGAGAGCAACAGATTGAAATGACCTGTCACATAGAAACCAGGGACCCCATGATGGGAACCGGCCGTGTCGGACCTCGGGTCCATCAGCCGACAGGGTGATAAACCAATACCTAGCCACCGCGGAAATGAGAAGTGAGTAGATCATCGACAAGGGGCAGGGATCAAGGCATTAGATAATTACATTATAGTGCTTGCAGCCTCATCATTATTCAACCTATGATCCTATCAATCCACCTCGTCCATCCCTCATCCGCACATAGCAGCCTCATCGAATCAACCGACAGGCTCACAAAAAGTTCCTGCTTCATTGAGTCCGCCTTAGCCGGTAGTATCAGCGCCGTGCCAAGGTTCCATGAGCCGTGAGCTCTCCTAATCGCATCCGCCCTAGATACGGGCACTCCCGGGATGCTCCATTCAACATCCGCACCGAAATGTCGCCATGTATTGAATGCTAATACTTCTGGTATCCGTGGGTCATAGTTGACTCCTATTAAGCGTGGGTCGGGGACTTCGGATAACATAGCGAGTCTCCGGCTTACATATTCCTGGTCGACAGCATCGATTGATGCTTTAATGAGCGGTACGAGTCGGGCAAGTTCGTTATCGTCGTCGCAAGCAGCCTTCAGTTGAGCCACCGTCACCCTTGTGACAGCAGGTAGCGCTGCATTGCCAAAGTAGTTATCTGTCGCGCCTTGAAATGCTCTCGTTCTCCAATTTACTGAATTCCATAACATAGCGATCCCTCTTGGCTTTAGCCCGGGGAGGTACTTCTCGGCTGTAACGCGAGCCTTTGTGATATGCGCAAATGCGAGAGCAGCCATGCTTGTGTATGCCGACGGAGGTTCCATTCCGCCATTTCGAGACCGTATTAGCTCGCGAAGCTCTTGCAGTCGCTCGTTCTTGAAGACAAAGATTTTGCCTATCTTCTCGATATGTGCCATAGAAGGTCCCGTCTTTAAAAGTCGCGGCTGCGTTGGGCCGCTAAGGTCACCTAGCATAGTGTATTCCGGACATCCTGCCAACAGACCTCTGAACGTAGAACCGTCGTGTAATGTATATGGAGGTTTATGATTTCGATAATATGACATAGGAAACGCCTGCTCAGAAGGCAGGTTGACTGGGGTATTTCGAGTTTGCGCAGCAAAGCATTCTAGAAAAACGCGCAAGGATCCACCGTCCACCAGCCCGTGGTGTAGGAAGATGGAAAGTAATAAGCCGCCGGATGGGAATTCTGCCTGTACCTTGGACACCGGTATCGATTCAAGGTTTGAGCTTAGATTTCCCGGGACGCCGAATCGAGGATGGACAAATGTGCCTGGTGGAAATCCAGCATCCCTCAAGCGTGCGTATTCCAATTGACTCGCTTCGGTTGCGGGGAGTACTTCGAACGGGATGTCTTGTAGCGGTGACCGATGAAGCGACACGCTGCCCCTATTACTAGCCTGAAGCCGGCCAGCGAAGACTGGTCGTTCCCTCGCTAGACGTTTGAGAGCCAACTCGATATGATGAATTGCATCCTGGCGCCGTTGATTTTCGCATGGGAAGCAGAGCACGACGCATATGTAGACACGAGGTGCACTCTGATTCCACACTGATAGTGGTTCTTGCCATCCAAGATGGTCCTCCTTATCCAGCATTGGCAATGGTTGACGCACTGCAGGAAGTGAACATGTGCGTCTCGTAGTAGCATTGATGAGGGGCTTGATCGGCCGACGTTGCAAGTTGCGACGTCGCTGGCGTGTAGATATGTCTTCGCCAATCGGTGACCGCCTTTTACGCATCGTGGATAGATGGTGCTTGCTTTGCAAGCGCCCAAGCGACCAGGTTGGAGGCGCTAGCCTCTTGAAGACGAAGGGGGAAATAACTCGTGTGGTACGTGCGAGTAAGTGTTTACTACAGTGGTGGAGGTAGAGCTGGTGAAGGCCAGTGAGATGTTCATGCACTCGTCGATGAACTCTCTCATCGTGGTAGCGTAGCAGCTCTGGGAGGCCCCAGACATGATATCTCTTACCGTGAGCTGACGAAAATTAGGAGGGGCGATTAGCGAGAGACAGAGCTAAGTTTGCGAGATGAAGATCTCTGAACCCTTGCTAGCATGCTGAGATCAAATTGCGGACCGGGTAGTAATAACCAGAGGAAGCCTGGGCCGCCCTGATGAGAAAACCCATAGGCCGTTTCCAAAAGACGTCAATGTTGGGCTGATTATTCCAGAAAAGGTTGGCTGCAGATGCTACCCCTCGTCCACTCCACGTTGACCGCGTATGATTACCGTCGACAATCCCCTGCTTAAGTGGGAGCCGATGGCGCTAAGGAGCCCATAAAAGCCGTCAGATATGATGTTGGTTTTGGTGAGAGCCGCGGCGCTATCGCCTGCAGGGCTAACCTAGGTGATTTCACCCCATGCGTGCCACCCAAGGGTTTGGCAAGGTCATCTGGTCTGGGCGGCCGGACTAGATTTCCGTTTGCAGGCCGTAATGAGAAGCTCTGACACCCTGGCACCAGGATGCCAGCTACGCCTTTCCGCGCAAAACGGCCGCCACCCTGCCAAACGTCGTCCAAGAAAATACGCTGCCATTTTAAGGAATAGGGACATGGTTAGCTTTGTCATCTTGTCGATGTTTCAGTTCCGGGGTTGATTAGGAGGTCTGAGAGCTGCTGGTGCCAGGCGTCAATGGAATTCATCAAGACGCGAACCAAGCTAATCCCGGTCGGTCAACCTTGTACTTGGTTCGGAAGATTTGCACGGCGAAGCCATTGGCGGCAATAGGCAGGGGGGATCCGAAATCCAGGTTGACGGTATGTTAGGTAAACAAGGGAGTTCCAGCAGAGAGACGTTGTTACGGGTACAGATAAGTAAAGCATACGCTAGACAAGAGGATCTTCCTCACGAGCGCTAGATTGTGCCAAGATTGGTTGTAGATTGCTGCCAAGGGAGGCTGCCAAATAAGGTAATGAGTTTCTAATAAAGTGAGGCGGCTGCCACTCAGAGGTAGTCAGGTACACAAGCCATATCGTCAAGTGCAGCACCATCTAAGACGAAGACGTCAGTATCGGCCTTCACACGCCCTCTTCTAGAATAGTCACGGGCCTTGCTTAGGATAACAGGTTATCGGCTGACGACCTCATGATGTGATAGTCGGTTGGCCTGAGAGATAACCTCGGTGAACCGGCAAAGAGAAGTCATTTGAGATGTATGCTCAAGATAGGGGAAACGATAGACCAATGATTAGACACACGGAATACGCGCCTCGTAGACCATACCGGCCGCGTACCGCCAGATAATGAGCCGAAGTTCGGGATGGAGAGAGATGAGAAGTGCACATGGTTCATGGTTGGTCCGGTGGTTAATGAGTTGGCTCGTTAAGGAACCTGATCGACGATGAACTGCATTGCGAATATGTCTCTCGGGTGCATAACCGGGTTCTGTCATAAATGAGCAGAAACGCCGGGTTTGGAGAGGCGCCAACAAGGCAAAGCGGTTGAATGAATTTTGATAATTCTTTTTGAAGGTGAAAGAATACGGTAATCGGAACACCAATTGGCATCAAATTGGTGGGGGCGGGGGTGGGATAATTTGATACATGCAGAAAGAACACCTGGGGGCATGGGTATCAGGTCCCTAGGTACCTTAAGATCGGTACGTACTGGTATCTCATTTCCACCACTCGTTCTATCCCAAATGGATCATGGATGCCCATGTACATGTACTATAGTATCTCATAGGGTAATACTATTATTTTGTAATCAAGGCTACTAGCAGGATCGACTGGTTTGGAACTCACCCGTCACTCCCGTTTTCGTGGTTCCCCCTGCTCGCTTCTAGACCCGGTCCCGACCGGCTGTTCGCCAGGTGGTATGTGCCTCCTTTTTCGTTCTCTTCGTTACACAAGTTATGCAGAAGTACATGGATACTTTCCTAAATGGGTAACCGGGCTATAAAAGTCTCTTTTTTAGTTCGAGTACCAAATGTTGACCCTGAAGCGCCCCGGACCGCCCTGAAGCACCTGAAGCGCCGCCCATAACAAAAGCAGTTCAGGCCGCCTCCTGACTTTGTTTTTCTTCTTCCTGTCATCCCCCAATTTGCATCCGCTCGTATTACATACATGCAGCCACACGTGTAAACAAGTAATTATGAAGTTGTCCTTTACCCTTTTTCTTTTTCTTCTATTCTCTTTCGGCCCGTTCCCCACAAGGGTACGATATCCGTTTGGGCGGAATCCCACTGGGAGGGTTACGCTGCTGTCAGTGGCTGCTGACCGTGGCGTCTTCGTTCTGCATACGCCAGTGTCATATCTTGGAGACGGGAGCGCGGGACCCGTCCTGTTGGGACGGCTGACAGTCCGGGGAACTAGGCGAGCACAACATGATCTGACCATCATTCCCCGGCAGTGATGGATTCGGTATACACGCATGCACTAATACAGCATCCTACTCGTGGGAACGAACATCAAGTTTCACCGGACAAAGTAAAGTCCGCCGAGCGTTCGTCTCACGTCACGCACCCGTTCCTTGATTCCTCTCTATGCCTCACGTAATATATTAACATGGCAACCCAATCACGACCTTTAGGTGATTGGATTCCTTGGGTCGGGCACTAAATCTGATTATTCCCACGGACTAGGTACCGAGATAATGCAGCCATGTGTAACATAGTACCTCTCGTTATGGGCCGGGGAACAGCTCCTACCCATTAAGGTCTCACAGGTAAGCTGTCAGAAACGCCTCTGTCCAGGTCGAGGAGAGGAACGTCAGTGCACCTATCAAGCATCTATCAAAAAGCTTCGTGTAGGGATTTTATGATGCATAATATGTCACCGCTTACCCCCATCTATCGAACCACGGGCTCGGGTCAACTACACTGCTTACTAATTGATCCTCCACTTATCTGCCGGGAATTACAAGAATACGCTTCTGACAGAACCTGGAAATGAGCAAAAATGAACATTAAGGATCGTTTTGCTTCGTAGAGAGCTGACATGGTGCGACAATCTTCGTTCTAGCAAGATGACTAGCTACTTCACAACAAGGGAATCGCCGTGTAGAACTTGTCAATACCGTAATTATTTACCTATTTACATGGGCAATCTCGAAGAAATGAAGGCAATGTAGGATACGTCCTTACTCATGGGGATGAGGTATTGGACCTCGTCGGAATACTCGCAGCGTTGCCGAGGATAATCTAGGATTACTGCCTGATGAGCTTTAGAACCATCTCGAATCTTTCAGCTTAGTCGATAAGCGGACTGCCTAGTTTGGAGGACCGGGCTGGCTGAAGGATCACTGCATACGCGTCAGGATGTTGTTGTTACCGGTTTGCCCTTGCCTCAAGGCCACAGCCCGACAATGATTTTGACCGGTCGTGGGGGGTTTTAGTCGACCATTTACCCCAGACCGACCTATATTGGAGTTGGAACCGTCGATTTGACCGGTGAGAATATTGAAAGTAATGGAGGGTGTAAGACTTCAAAAGTCTAGGATTACAGATTGAGTAATTGTAAGCGGGAATGACTTATGAGAGATAACAAGGTGCGCGACGCATCATATTTTGCTAACTAACAATCTCAGCTCATGGTTGCCTTTCGGCTTTTCCTCTACTATTACTACTATTACATCTATTGGCTATAGCTCAGAGCCTTCCCCTCCACACCAAATACCAGTACCAACCATAGTAGAAAGAGACGCGTCACGAGTGAGTAGAGCGGCGAGTCCATTGGCAGAAGCTTCTGTCGCGCTATGAACTGTTTCTCCTTGGTTCTCGCGGCGATGCCTTTCCTTTCACGCTTTTCCATGACTTCACGCTTGACCTGCAGTACCGCAGCGAATGTTTATCCTTAGTAACAGTTCGCGAGGCTGAAAGATGTTCGGCGATTGTGTCTTAAGTATTTAAATGTCTTGTTCTCGGTGGTTGTTGAAACGGTGCGTATGACACGCTTACCAGAAATAAGGTGAATCCCGACCTACACTTCTCAAAATCCATCATAACCATACCGATTCGTTTCGGCAAACAGCAAGTGAAGCAAGCATGAGAAAGGCGGTATGTCGGATGGGATGACAATAGAGAGGTAAGGGGTGTTGTCATTCTCCGAAATAGAGAAGAGGTAGGTCTGTATATTTCCCGCTCGCAAGGGGCAATACGATTGTGTGTGAGCTCTGGGAACGCTCGGTATTCCCTGAAGAAGCCTTTAAGGATTTCGTTCAAGTCGTAGGTCTGTATGTCTCCCGCTCGCAAGGGGCAATTCGAGCTGAGGACAACGATGATGTAGGGGTCATTATCCACGGAAATGAAGAATTTGAGCGCGTCGAAGTCGTAAATGACCTCTTCTAGGCGCTCAGCAATGGTGTTTTCATTTTCTTCGAAATATTCGCGAGCCTTCTCGCGTGGCTGAAGGTAAGACATAAGAAATTCTTATCGATTTAATGGTATTATTATATATAGCCAACAAGATGGTGGTTGTTGGTACTGGGTATGTTATCGTCCTCCGAGATAAAGAAACGGAGCTCGTCGAAGTAGAGGACGGTTTCTTCTAGACGCTCAGCAATGGTATTTTCGTTCTCCTCAAAGTACTCTCGAGCCTTCTCGCTCTCGTCGCTTGGCTCTAGGTAGGGCATGATGGGTGGGCAAGGCTCTTGACTGCGGCTCCTTGCCCACCCATCATCCCCAGTATCAAGGTACATGAAAGCATACAACTTGGATAATGACACCCTTCTCGAATTTCTCTCTCCGTTTCTTAGCCGACTGCATCTCCCGCGCTGTAGATTCGGCTTGCAGGTTATCGTTAACCTTTGCATGGATCTTAGTCGGTATCTCTTTATACGGAAAGACTCGATGTTGGGAGACAGCGAACAGACAGTCATGGCATCTTCCCCTATAGTGCCTCGATGCGGGCGGGTATGATTTGCCGGCACCATGGGGCTTAACCGTTCTCTTGAATACGGTAACTGGGCTTGTATCGTGTTTCTCACTGATGTGCAGTGCACGACTTCATGCTCTGGGTCCAAAGAGTAGGGCCGGTCTTCAGCCATAGAATGGGATAAGCAACAGACATCGTGACGTCGGGGGAGAGGCTGAAAAGGGGCTGATGCTAGAGGAGAGTACTCGTGTCTCCATCCTCTCCAATCCTCTCACCACCTTCTCCCTTCTTCCCTGCCTCCCTATCCTCTTCCTCACTATCCTCACCCGTGTTCTGCCTCCCTATCAACCACTCCCACATATCTGTGGGGCTCAAAAATGGCAATAGTTCATAGGGGCACACCAACGACCATGAGCGATAGTCAAGAGATCCTCCACCTGTTATACGCAAGTCTAAGAGTACCGACCTCGTTATTGTGTGACGGCCAGGTCGTAGTCAAGTCGTGCCCAGCTCTTCCGATTCTACGTCCGAAGTTGAGTGTTGGAAGTAGCTCCGAAACCCAGCTGCTGTAAACGATGGGGCGCACCACGACCCCTTTCTCTCAAGCTGGAGTGAGTTTGCTGCGGCCCTTCGGTTGGAGCGTCGCTATCTACACCCGAGACGCTGGCCGCTGCAGTTAGGCGAGCTGGGATGTAGTGCCCACGCCCTGTTCGACATGAGCGGACCTATGGCAAGTTTTCATATATGCCTGTTTATATGTTGATGTTGGTTGTAGAGACAAATTCGCCAGTCCAATGTCAAGCTCTTAGAGAATGCGTAGTCTTCGTTAACACATTGTAGTAGGGAACGGGCATTGCGGCGGCAGAACTGTATCCATCATTGTGGTTGGCTTGTTCGTGTGCATTGTTGTGGTTTGGTGATAAGCGTTGCATTTCTCGTTATGCCAGGGCATCTGTATCTAAGCCAAGTAGGTCACTGCAGAGATGCGAGTGACCCTAGCCTTGCCGCCGACACGAGTCTGAACAGCTAGACGCCGCCGTCCCTAAGAAGGTAGGGGAAAGCCCCAGGTTCCTAAGGAGGATTATCTCCTTGTGGTGATGTCGAGGTCGGTCGTACTGAAGAGTATTGTTAGCTGTAGGCCAATTAGGCCACCGCAACTTGTAAGCCATCCAAGCATGCGCCAGCCATCACAAAAGAATCGATTGAGAGGTAGAGTAGCTCAAGAACTCGGCGAGCTAGAGCTTCCTTTAATGGACATAGTAGTGTCGTCCTGGGAAGACTCTCGTTGCTGTCCTTTCTTCCCCTTGAACTTCTCCTGGCCTGCGGACCCTCATAAGTTCGGGGGACTGATCCTCATCGGCGTTCTGATCCCCATCATCGCCGCGATACTCCGCGCCAGTCTATGACTACATTCTCTCAAGGCTTCGACATGGTGACATTTCTGACAGTCAATGGATGTGAGTGGTTTGTTCTTCCACCCCCTGCAGACTGAGGAGTGAGGAGTGAGGAATCCAGTGACTCCTGCATCAATCATGACTTCGCTGTCCGCCTGTGATGCGTAGTTTCGCCAAACCCTGTAATATCAATTGACTGCATAAGGCGGGGGGGTCTGAAATACCAGCTAACCTTTGTATACCTTGTTAAGTACAGCAGGGTTGTTATTATTGTCGCTGCCACCAGTTCCTGGAGCTTCTTCTACAGTTGTCACTTGTCTGTGTCTTCTTCAGTTCTTGCTCCATCTTCATCTCTTTCTCCATTTCCATGTTTTTTTTTTTTTTTTTTTTTTTTTTTTTTTTTTTTTTTTTTTTTTTTTTTTTTTTTTTTTTTTTTTTTTTAAAATAAAAAGTAATAAAAAAACAAAC